>CM043117.1:62717368-63294713 GCA_023701765.1 Hylyphantes graminicola
GACGTGACACCTCAGCAAATGTTAAACCTTTTTTTCAAAATTCCTTCTAAAACATATTTTTAAATGTACAAATGGGTACTTTAAAAAAAAAAATTTATATAAATAAAATAAGGGTAAGATTTTTTTCCAGGAGCGTAGAGGAGAAGCAAAAGAGACTTACATAAATACTCCTGTACTCATTTCCATAGAATATAATCGGCACTATCAACGGTACTTCTGGAGAACTGACATCATCATCAGACGCCAAGTGTTCATCTTCCCTTCCAAAAGGGAACAGTTCCGATTTAGGCAAGGCGTTCGACAATCCCAAAAAGCAGCACAGAACCACGGCGATCGTTGCGATGGCCGCCATCTTTTCTCGACAAAATTCGCTCTGAAAGAACGTCCGCCCTTATCCGAGCAGAATAATAGAATCTCGGCCAAAGGTAAATGTGAGATTAGAATGTTTGCATTCTCCTTCACATGCGACTCAAAGTCTGACTGAACTCTTGTGAACCGAATTCGGTGAGCTTAAGATAATCATTATTTTATAAAAAAAAAATATGAACTAATAGATTAAGGAGTTAAGATTGGCTCGTTTTTTGGTAAAGTCCTGGTAGGCCCAGACCCAAGAGTGCATACAGGTATAATGGGTGTCGCAAAGTGCTTCGTTGAAATGTAGAGCGGTACGGGAGTTGCTAAAATACCGAATATCTTTAAAATTTTCGTGCCTTAAGGGGTCACAGGAGTCTTAAAAATGTGCAAAGAAGGTACTACAAAACATAGTTTGATCTTTCATGTCATTTTTTAACTACTCAATAAATGAGTATAATTTTTTTTATATGTAACTCTACAGGATTTATTTATTATAAAACAAGTTTTAAAATTTATGAAACTTTAGCCAAAACTAAAATAAATGATATTAAACATGAAGCTATTTGAACACATTGGGATTAGGCTTGCGCGGCAAATTGTGAGGTCAAAATTGAAAAAATGACCAAGAAAATGACTTTATATTGTACAAATATGTACAGCTGTGGAAATAAAAAAGTACCCACTTGAGGTTATTTCCTCCGTTATTCATCCTAAAGAATCGGACCTTTTTGACATTGTGAACAATTAACATTCTGAGTTAATTGCATGACACAAAATTTGCATAAGGGGCCATCTTCATATTAAAAATGTTACTAACTTTAAAATTTCCAATAGCAACACCCCTTTTTGAATCCATATTTCAAATCTCTGACCTATGTTAATACGAAATGCCAAATTTTGTTAGTTTTTAAGCATTATTAAAGGAGTTAGAGACGTTCAAAGTTTAGGTCCCATAATGTTAAATGAGTTGCACATAAAAAACTATCCCGATCTATAAATAATTAAGATAATGAAACGAATTTTTTACTGAAAAGAAATTATAATAACCCAAACAAAATGCATTCAATATTGGGGTATTTAAAACAATTTTTATATTTTTAAATAATTATTATATTGATTTTTTAAAAAAATATGAATGGAAACCCCTTAATATTTTTAAAGAAATAAATTTGAGACAAGAAATTTAAGCGAAATCCCAATTTTTAAAAATGTGTATTCATAATTTGCTATGTAAATCACAAAATACTTTATAATTACCCTTTAGGGGACTGTGTATAAGATTACGTGTGTAATTGATAAATAAAGACGGCTTTGCATGCATGCTTGCTTGTCATTTTAGAGTTGGTCCCCAAAAGGTCCACAAGTGATTCGATTAAATAACTCGTCAAATATTCATCCAAATGTAACAAAAACTTAGATTTAAGGGTTTTCAAGAGTGCTTAACATTTCTAAGTTATTAAAATTGGGTGTTGCTATTGGAAATTTCAAAGATCATGGTATTTTTAATATGAAGACGGCCCCTCATGCAAATTTTGTATCGTACAATTAACTCAGAATGTTAATTGTACACAATCTCAAAAAGGTCCCGATTCTATAGGGTGACTAACGGATGAAATAACCTCAAGTGGGTACTTTTTTATTTCCACAGCTGTACAAACAAAGACTTCTACCTAAATTCTCAGCTCAATTTTAATTAGAAATTGTTTTAAGAACTTTTTCTGAAAAAAATTAATAAAAATTAAAAAATTTTGATTTAAAATTTTTTTAAAAACAATTTCTAACTAAAATTGAGCTGAGAATTTAGGTATAAGTCTTTGTTTGTACATATTTGTACAATATAAAGTCATTTTCTTGGTCATTTTTTCAATTTTGACCTCACAATTTGCCGCGCAAGCCTAATCACAATGTGTTCAAATAGTTTCATGTTTAATATCATTTATTTTAGTTTTGGCTAAAGTTTCATAAATTTAAAAAATTGTTTTATAATAAATAAATCTTGTAGAATTACATATAAAAAAATTATACTTATACATTGAGTAGTTCAAAAATGACATGAAAGATCAAACTATGTTTTGTAGTACCTTCTTTGCACATTTTTAAGACTCCTGTGACCCCTTAATGCTCCTTATTAATTTTTCGTGCCTTAAGGGGTCATAGGACTCTTAAAAATGTGCAAAGAAGGTACTACAAAGCATCCTTTGACCTTTCATGTAACTTTTTAACTACTGAATATATAAGTATAATTTTTTTATATAAAATTCTACAAGATTTATTTATTATAAAACAAATTTTAAAATTTATGAAACTTTAGCCAAAAATAAAATAAATGATATTAAACATAAAGCTATTTGAGCGCATTGTGATTTGGCTTGCGCGGCAAATTGTGATGTCAAAATTGAAAAAATGACCAAGAAAATGACTTTATTTTGTACAAATATTTACAGCCAAGGACTTATACCTAAATTCTCAGCTCAATTTTAATTAGAAATTATTTAAGAACTTTTTTCTAAAAAAATTAATAAAAAGTTTTAAATTTTGATTTTAATTTTTTTTAAAAATATTTCTAATTAAAATTGAGCTGAGAATTTAGGTATAAGTCCTTGTCTGTACATATTTGTACAATATAAAGTCATTTTCTTGGCCATTTTTTCAATTTTGACCTCAAAATTTGCCGCGCAAGCCTAATCACAATGCGCTCAAATAGCTTTATGTTTAATATCATTTATTTTAGTTTTGGCTAAAGTTTCATAAATTTTAAAATTTGTTTTATAACAAATAAATCTTGTAGAACTACATATAAACAAATTATACTTATATATTGAGTAGTTAAAAAATTACACGAAAGATCAAAGGATGCTTTGTAGTCCCTTCTTTGCACATTTGTAAGAGTCCTATGACCCCTTAAATGCTCCTTATTCGGAAGTTAGATCAGAAAAAGTACAGGGGTACGCCCCACTATCTTTGCATAGCTTCCTTCAAAGGGTGAGTGGATAAAAAAAAACAGTTAATATGTACTGCCTATCAACTCTAAAAGGGCTGTACAGACCAGTAACGGAAATCTCAGAAACTTTACAGAAAGGAGAATAGCAATAATGATTCCGATCAGTCTATGAAAAATGACATAGTGCGCCCTCTAGAAGGGAAGAGCAAAGGCTTTATAGCCCGTTACCCGCTCGCCAGAAGAGACATTCACCATGACACACAAAGAAGGACGGCATAAACACATGGACAAATAACATTTATTGACAAACACAAACATCCATGATCCATGCCTTACTGGGATTCGAGCCCGAACCCCAGCGAGCTCTAACCATTGCGCCGCCGTCTGGTCGGCTTCCGATTAGTCTAAGGTTTTGACTGGTTTTTCCTTTAAAAGATAATAAAGGACAGTTTTCAATCGAAAAATTAATTATAATATGTGATCAAGGGAGGAAGTATTACAGTTTGCAAAGAAATCATTTTTCTGTATAAGCCTCTGTATATATTTTCTGTATATATTTTCCCTTTGCCGAATTTTATTTTATAATTTTTGATTTTTGAAAAGTGTTCTATAACTCATTTTAAGTCTCAGCCCTCTAGAGGAGCCCAAAAAGTTTATACTTGGCACCGAAAATACTACAAACATAAATTTTATTAAAAATTTCCTATATATTGCTACCACATTCAAGGTTTATTGAGTACTTCTTTGTATATTAAAAATGTGGTAGGGGAGAGAAGGGTAATTGCGCCCACCTAAGGAAAAGTGAATGCAACAAGAAGAATACGACACTTAAACTATGTTTTTTTATTGATATTTATAACTTAACAAATATAAAACAGAATACCATATCGTTAAACATGAAAACAATAACATTTGTGCAGGAAAAATAAAAAACAAGAAAATATTACATTGAGCGCCATTACCCGAACGTGTTGGGTAATGCCGCTTACTGCGACGGGCTTATTATTCAAATAATTTATACAACATATTTCCCAACTGATTAAAGTAATTTTACAACTTGCAGTAAATACAAATATAGTTTTTGCTTTAACCATCTCCACAGCAATCTTGGTGGCTATGGAGTCTTGACGAGCCTGGTATTGGTGATGTTTCAAATTAAAATAAAAAAATTATAAATATTATAAAAAAATTAAAAATTGAAATTATTTAAATTCTAATGCAGTTAATTTTTTTTTCAGTATTTTTCCCATAATGTATGAGTATTAAAGATTCATATATATTTTTTCGGGATGAAAATAAAAATTCATGCATTAGAGGATTAACAAAAGGATTGTCCAGTTTGTCACAACTTAGCAGAGCGGGATTAACCTCTGAGCGCTATTACCCGTCTCTCCCCTAGAGAGTAAAAAATACTAAAGGTTTCAAAGGAATATTAGTAGATTTTTCCTGCTTTGTACTAGATATAGGAAAGCTAAATAATCATTTGAAATCATCCATTGATTTTAAATACGACAAAAACTCATATTTTTACTAACATGTACGTAAAAAAACATTAAATTTAGCCATAAATAGCAGTTGCGAAATGCCGAATTTTTTCCCACACTGCAAATCTCTGAACAGATTATGAACACATTGCAGAATACTATATGTGTCTCCTAGTTTAGATCACATTACAGAACACTTTCTGGAACATATTTCGAAGTGCCTTTCCAAACACTTTATTTTGTCTCCCTTTTTAGATCACAATCCGGAACGCATTTTGGCACGCATTTCGAAACACCTAATGGAACAATATTTCCTTGAGAACACTTTTAGAACGTATTTGGCAACTCTTTTCGGAACACATTAGGAAACACTTTCCAAAACACATTTAGGAACGCTTTTAGAAACACATTCGGGAACGCATTTTCAAAACACATTCGGGAACGCTTTTTCAAAACACATTCGGGGACGCTTTTAGAACACTTTCGGAACTCCTTTCAAAACACTTCGCGTAGGATTTACGGCACACTTTCAGTAACACTTTTATTGAGCAGCAGTTTGTGAATGGTATAAAATTTAACACTTTAAATTTTTACATGCCAAATGTTTGTAGTCTTTAAAAAAACTAGTTCTCCTGTTTCATGTTCAACGGTCACGTCGACTTGTCTTATGGGCATAAAACAGAATAATTTTTTTCTTAAAGACTTCAAAACATTTTTCATAAAAAAATTAAAGCGTATGTTCACTTTTTACCATACAACAAACTGCTACTCAATAAAAGTGTTACTGAAAGTGTGCAAAAATCATACCTAAACTCTTTTGAAAGGTGTTTCGTAAGTGCGGAAAATAGCGGTCCTCTATGCGTTTTGAAAAAGCATTTTCTGCAAACTGCCGCTCAAATTAAAAGTGTTGATGAAAGTATGTCAAAAAGAATTCGATAGTTTACGCCAGATACAATTTTCAAAGATATTCTATTTCTGCATATAAATAAAGAATGCCGAAAGCTTCACTTGATATACCAAAAAGATTTTATTTTGTTAGTAATTTCTAGTGACGGAATTTTTCTGGAAAAAGTCCTTGAATTTGTAATAAAAAAATGTAAATCTCCCGATTTCTGCCTAGGATCTCCTTATTTTTAAATCTAGCAGGTTGGCAACTCTGGTAAATGTCTTAACATTATTATTAACCATTTTGTTAGATTGTCTTATAAAATGCTCATAAATAAATGTTACATAATTCTTGAGTCAATCAACTCACAATTTTAAAATTTGACCAAAAACAATTTAAATTTTTGAAATTAGTTTCAATGAATTAATGCGCAATTATGTTAGAATTTAAGGGGTCACAGGAGTCTTAAAAATGTGCAAAGCAAGATACTACAAAACATAGTTTGATCTTTCATGTCATTTTTGAACTACTCAATGCATAAGTATAATTTTTTATATGTAATTCTACAAGATTTATTTATTATAAAACAAGTTTTAAAATTTATGAAACTTTAGCCAAAACTAAAATAAATGATATTAAACATGAAGGTACTTGAACACACTGTGATTAGGCTTGCGCGGCAAATTGTGAGGTCAAAATTGAAAAAATGAATAAGAAAATGACTTTATATTGTACAAATATGTACAAACAAAGACTTATACCTAAATTCTCAGCTCAATTTCAATTAGAAATTATTTTTTTAAAAATTTAAAATCAAAATTTTAAAATTTTTATTAATTTTTTTAGAAAAAAGTTCTTAAAATAATTTCTAATTAAAATTGAGCTGAGAATTTAGGTATAAGTCTTTGTCTGTACATATTTGTACAATATAAAGTCATTTTCTTGGTCATTTTTTCAATTTTGACCTCACAATTTGCCGCGCAAGCCTAATCACAATGTGTTCAAATAGCTTCATGTTTAATATCATTTATTTTAGTTTTGGCTAAAGTTTCATAAATTTTAAAACTTGTTTTATAATAAATAAATCTTGTAGAATTACATATAAAAAAATTATACTCATTTATTGAGTAGTTAAAAAATGACATGAAAGATCAAACTATGCTTTGTAGTATCTTCTTTGCACATTTTTAAGACTCCTGCGACCCGGGTTACAGGAGTCTTAAAAATGTGCAAAGAAGATACTACAAAGCATAGTTTGATCTTTCATGTCATTTTTTAACTACTCAATAAATGAGTATAATTTTTTTATATGTAATTCTACAAGATTTATTTATTATAAAACAAGTTTTAAAATTTATGAAACTTTAGCCAAAACTAAAATAAATGATATTAAACATGAAGGTACTTGAACACACTGTGATTAGGCTTGCGCGGCAAATTGTGAGGTCAAAATTGAAAAAATGACCAAGAAAATGACTTTATATTGTACAAATATGTACAGACAAAGACTTATACCTAAATTCTCAGCTCAATTTTAATTAGAAATTATTTTAAGAGCTTTTTTCTAAAAAAATTAATAAAAATTTAAAAATTTTGATTTTAAATTTTTAAAAAAATAATTTCTAATTGAAATTGAGCTGAGAATTTAGGTATAAGTCTTTGTTTGTACATATTTGTACAATATAAAGTCATTTTCTTGTTCATTTTTTCAATTTTGACCTCACAATTTGCCGCGCAAGCCTAATCACAATGTGTTCAAATAGCTTCATGTTTAATATCATTTATTTTAGTTTTGGCTAAAGTTTCATAAATTTTAAAACTTGTTTTATAATAAATAAATCTTGTAGAAAAACATATAAAAAAATTATACTTATACATTGAGTAGTTCAAAAATGACATGAAAGATCAAACTATGTTTTGTAGTACCTTCTTTGCACATTTTTAAGACTCCTATGACCCCTTAACGTGGATTATTTTATTTATTTTTTTGAAAACTAAGTCATTTATCTTTGTAAAAACACATGGCAATTTAACTAGCCCTTTCCACAGTCTATTAATTTTGATGTTAAGTTAGTATTTTCCTACAACTGCAAGATGCTTTTGTGCAGCTCTACAGCAATGTTGAAGACATGTATGCCTATCTAACCTACGTACCCAGCTGCTTAATCGCCTCCCTGCCTAACCTATCTGCATGCCTTACCTTACCTGTGCATATCTGTCGGCCTGCCTAAACCACCTACATACTTGCCTGATTATCTGCCTTAACTACCAATCTGTTTGAATGCCTGCCTGCTTAATTTACCTACCTAGCTACTTACATTAGTTACCCTACTCTACCTTTAGTATATAACAAACCTGCCTGCCAGCCTAACCTTATCTTACCTACCTGCAAACTTTTATTGGCAATAATTGTGATTATTGTTTTCATTGCCTACTTTGTTACCTGGAAAATTTTATGTATTCTATTGGAGTTAGAAAAAATATTAAAGCAACATTACTTCAAAAGCTCAAATGAATGCATTTGTAAGATGCAGTATAGTTTAATTTTTTACATATATGACCTAGACTAAAAAACTAAACTCCTCGTCGCAACAGCCCATTATTGAACCAAGTCCTTCCGTGCCCATTTCAGCTTATCTATTGCTTTGGGCTGCTATGCATATGTCGCGGTTAGGCGGTCAACCTACGCAGGACCCCAGTGTTTAGTTCCCAAGCATGCTTGGTTCTCATTTTATCGACCCACTTATATTATGAAAGACTGAGGAAACTCGCCCAATCCGGGATTCGAATCCCGGTCCTGTAGCACGGCAATACAAAGCACTGCCAGTTGCCTCATTTCTTACACTAATGATCTTAATCTCACTAGAAAAAAAACTAGGGTCACCAACCAAAATTTAGTTGAATTATGAATGTCTTACGCTAACGTTAGAATTAAAACAATGAAGGTATGCATATATGATTTGCAATGTACTTAAATGTTAAAAGATATTTTTGTTTTTACATTAAAAAAAATCTTTTGTATTTTTGAAAATTAAAAAAATATGGTTTTGACGAATTTATTTAAGCATAGCATACTTTACGCCTTTTTATTACATAAGAATATTACGATATGATCCATAAACTGCCTTTGGCAAAAGTAAAAGAAACACCAAAAAATTGCACAAAATAATTTTAATAAGAAAGAATCAATTGACCGTACGTCAATACATACAAAAAATACGACATACAACAGATACAGTGTTAATAAAATTTTGGAACCATCTATTCCTTGATTCAAATATTAAATCAGATACCAAGACCCCCAAAGTCAAAATAACTATTTTCTGATGTCTAATCGGATCGAGATTCGAAGTCCATTTAAATATATAGCAAAATCATAAATTTTAGAATCAATAACAATCGTTTTCTTACAATTCACACCTGGTAAGATGTATCCTCCACAGTTTAGATAATTTAAGCAGCCACGTCCCGCACAAACTTAAATATAATAATTTCAAAAAGATTCACGCTGTGGATCTTAGTTTATTTGTTTACACTTGTTGTCCAGTGTCTTCTGTGGTTGCAAAACTGTTGTTGTCCACTTCTACCCTCTGTTAGGAGTTTTAACATGGCCAACTACTTTTTGTAATCTAAAAGCACGGTCAAGTGATTAAAAGTGTTGCAACCTCAAATGTGCAAATGTACAAGTGTTCTATGAAGTATTTAAAATCAATTGAGATCGTAAAATTAGTTTAAAACTCTATTAAAACAGATATTCAATCCTTGTAATTTTCAACGACAATGTATTCTACCATGTGATTCAAAAGTGTTTGCAATATGTTCTATAATATGTTCCAAAAAAGTTCGCAATGTGATCCAAAACTGAAATGCAACAAATCCCTTAGCAGAACACATTCTGAACACTTTGTCAACGGTTCTGGAACGCTTTCAGAATTCGATCTATGCGACGGAACGTATGTGGAACACTATCGGAACACAATTTTCCTGAAAGCGCGCTAAATCTGTTCCGAATGTGTGCCCCGAGTTTGCAGTGCAGTTACTAACAATAATTAAAGATAAGGCATTGAATGCTTGCTATTCATTGTGAATCATACAAAAGGTATAATTGCTCAAAAACATTAAATAGTGTCCAATACAATAAAAGCTGTAGATGTATCTTTGAAAAAAAAAAATTCAAATTCTTATACAAACTTAAATGAAAAGAAAATTTTACAAGGGTAGGAATATTTTCAAAAGTAGTTTTAAAGTTTATAGTTTTTCTTTTTGCGATTAGTAATTCCTTAAAAAAACAGTACGAAGATATTTTTAAGATCTGACGTTTACAATGGTAATTGAAAGGTGTGTATGGGCAGACAAGCGGGCAAATGAAAAGAAAGGCCCTCGCCAGATAAGACGGTGAAAAACGCCCCCATTCCAATCGGGCTAATTTTTATCCTGAAAATACCTCATAGTATGGAGAACTCCTCAGCCAATTTTCAGCTCTAAAATATGACGCATTTTTGTGTAAAAAGTAAAAGTTTTTTCTTTTTAAATTGAATATTCCCTGAATATGTTTGATAAATCCAAAAAACTGATCATGAGTTTTTAGATATCATTGAGTAGTATTCTCAGAAAAATCCGCTCATAAATATGATCGAGGGATCATTGTTAAAAATGCAATTTTATTTTTCAAAAAAAAAAAAAAGAAAAACAATTTCATGCCAAAATCGTTTGGTACACCTTAGGTTTTTGTCTCTACATATTCCTCTATTATCAATCTATAATATATATTTTTTTCAGATTTTTAAAAATATTAGACGATAGTTAAAAAAATATATATATTCTTAAAACCTGATTTTTCGCACTAATTACTCGGCACTCCTAACAGAGGCGGGGAACTTCAATCTGGTAGAATTTCTTTCGCACTACAGGATTGTAGTTATAAAAATTAGCCCGATTGGAATGGGTGCATTTTTCACCGTCTTATCTGGCGAGGGCCTTTCCAACATGCAATTTTCTACTTTCAATTTTTAAAATAATTTCTAGTTTAAAAAATAAAGCAGTTTAAACATCTATTTTTTTAAAGATATAAACTTCCACCGTCGATCTAACCTTGTCAAAAAGTATATTGAGCAGAGTTGTTTTTATCAATTCGCACGCCAAATTCATCTAAGCCCCAAAACTTTACTTAACTTGGAATGCGCCCTCTAGAAGGGAGGAGCATACGCTTTATATCCCGTTACCCCGCTCGCCAGAAGTGACACAGACACATAGAGACACACATAGAAAGGACGACACAAACACGTAGACTAATAACAACATATATTGACAAACCCAAACTTCCATGCCTTATTGGAATTCGAACTTGAACCCAGATGCTTAGGATAGCTCCCTAACCGTTGTGCTGACGGGTCGGTCGTCTAAGCCCCATTCACTTGCATACAAGACACCAAAAATATTGTTATAGCAAGAGAAGATCTTGCAAATGGATAACCAGGCAAAATGACAAAGGGTCTTTTGCTTGCGTTTTGCCTCTGTCAGACTAGCGGGCAGACAGACAGAAATTTCCACTATGCGATGTCCTACTTTCAATCTTTTTAATTATTTCTAGTTAAGTTTAAAAAAAAATCTAAGATCCTTCGATCCGACACTTACCTTCTTAAAGAGTACATTGAGTATAGTTGTTTTAATCAACTAGCTCACCAAATTCATCAAAGCCCCATTCACATGCATACAAGACACCAAAAATATTGTTAGATCAAGAGCTGATCTTGCAAATGGATAACCAGGCAAAAGGACGAAAGGTCTCCTGCTTGCGTTTTGTCTCTGACAGACAAGCGGGCAGACAGACAGAATTTCCAACACGTTATATCCTACTTTCTATCTTTTTAATTATTTCTAGTTAAAAAAAAAAGAAAAGTAAATTTAAAAAATCTAAGATCCTTCGATCCGACAGATACCGTCTCAAAGCGTACATTGAGCACAGTTGTTTTAACCAACTCGCCCACCAAATTCATCAAAGCCTCATTCACATGCATACAAGACACCAAAAATATTGTTAAAACAAAAGCATGGAGATCTTGCAAATGGATAACCAGGCAAAATGACAAAGGGTCTTTTGCTTGCGTTTTGCCTCTGACAGACAAGCGGGCAGACAGACAGAAATTTCCACCATGCGATATCCTACTTTCAATCTTTTTAATTATTTCTAGTTAAAAAAAAAGAAAAGTAAATTACAAAATCTTAAATCCTTCGATTCTTAAACCTTCCGACAGATACCTTCTCAAAGAGTACATTAAGCATAGTTGTTTTAACCAATTCGCTCACCAAATTTATCAAAACCCCATTCACATGCATACAAGACACCAACAAATTATTATTCAGATCTGGAAAATGGATAACCAGACAAAAGGAAAAGTCTTTTGCGTGCGCTTTGCTACTCTGATCCAGGGACTTTGGCTCTGGTCCAGCTGGAATGGGCGATTGTTCTTTCTCCAGACACCAGTTGCTGCTACGATTCAACAGCAGCGGTGCTCTTTGTTGTAAGAAAAATGGGAACGTATAAGTTTTTTCTTAAGAACGTCTTTCATTATTTTTAATACAGTTACCAATTACAGGGTAGAGCTTATAAAAGTGGCCCCGTCATGGAGCTACCACTCTCAGAAATAACACTTTCATTTTTGTCGATTCATGAATCCTCAAGCCTCATTTCGTTAATTTTGAGGATTGTTTCGTCAAGCTATCACGTAACTTTTGAGTAAACACGAATCCTCACTTTTACGATCGTGATTTGACGATTCTGTATATTGATTTTGAGGAAACTGAATCTCATTGTTGTACTCACATGCTCAAAAATGACAAAATATTTCTTTAGATTAGACGACATTCAAATCCTCATAAAAATGACGATTTAAATTTCCTCACTTTGAGGAAACAAAAACTCGGAGCATTTGCCAGTAACTTAATCGTCAAAATTAAAGAAAATTTCGTCGCTTTTGAGCATTCATTTTTAAGAGTGTATAGAACTCTTCGGCCAGTAATAGAGAAGCAATAGTAATATAGTGGTAGAGTAACCTTATTCCGCGAAAGGCCATGTATAAACACCTCAGATTATCTTTATTTACTCAAATGAATTTTAGAAGAATGGCGATGAAGTTTTGCCCAAATGTCTTACAGGTTAATGCATGTTCGTCTCCAAACACAGAAGTATCTCAGTACTCTACTATTCCGACGTATTTCTGTGTTAATCCAATGAAAAAAAAACTTTAGATTTAATCACTCAGGCTCTATTGAATACTTTTAAAAACGGTTTTTATATAAGTGTAGCTTGCCTACAGGGCCTTATAATTCCTTTTCTTGGAATTAGTAGGAATATTTTGTGTATTTGATATATTAAGATTTATTTAAAATATGAAACCATTTTTGAGATTACTGTGCTTAGAGTTTCATGTTTTTTTTCGTTTAAAACAAAGCATAGCATTATATATTATTAAAATAATTGAAATTAGTTCAATATTGCATACTAATGTGTGAAACAAATAAGAAATATCAATATGTTCATTATTTAACACCTTTAATTTGTTGTTAGTAGTTTTAACTCTTTTTGTGTATTTATTTTCGTTCCGCTTTTTTCTTTGTTGAGACGATTCTGGAAAGCTGTAAAAAAAGTTGATGCCTTTGGTGATTTCCAAAATAAGCAAGCAATTTGCCACTGTCAATAGGCTATCTGATGGGGTGGCATTCTGAGCCCTTTGTATTCCTAAAACAATGAAGTTTTTTATGTGGCTTATTTAGAAATATCCATGTTCCCTGATGGGTGTACACTGATGTAATTTTGAAAAGCAGGCAATTGTCTATTTCTTAAGTTGCTCCGGGCTTTACATTGTGGTTTAAAGAAGATAAAAATATGTTGTTCAGTTTTCGGTAGCCATGTGATGTTAAATAATTATCAAATACACGGTACTATAGTACGCATCATCTAACCCATTTTTCCTTTTTAGCTAGTCTAAATATTGTGCAGAACAGATTGAAAAGCATTGTCCAAATTATCCCAATTAGCGGGGTAATTTTTGGACACAAGATTTTCTTAAACTTTTACAAAGGAATTAATTTTAACTAGAGGAATAAAACAGATGAATAAATTTTAACTATGTTACCGCACAGATATACGCCATTGTGAATGGCGTCTAACGTCTTTCATAAAGGCGTCTAACGCCATTATGAAAAAATATACTCATTAAGAAATTACTTAAAAATATGTAAGCTATAAGGATATTTGATTTTTGTCTAATAATTACCCCGTATCACTCTAGTTGATTAAATTTTGTCCCGAATTTTCTTCTTAACAAGAAGTTTTAATTCTAAAAAATAGTCTTTGATCACCCTCTATATTTATTACTTTTTATAAAAAAATGCATTTGTACAATCCAGACTAACATTGATAATCAATGCCTAAATTCAATACAAAATCTGATACATCAGTCGATTCTTGATAGTAAGTCTACATTGAAAAAAAACCCAACCTTCTTATGCTCCCTATTATTTAAGGATGCTGACAAAAGAGAAAACTTCAATGGTAGTTTAAAAGAAGTTTTTACAACGAACGTTTAAGAAATGCACTAATAAAGTAAAATGGATTCTGCTTTGATACATTTTATTGACGAAACAGTGCATCTAAGTGCTATTCCAATTGATATTGCATACAACCTATCAATTCGACTCCTATAACCATACAAAGCGATTCCAACACCTTAGTGATTGTCCTAGAAGCACGTGGTTCCCTTCAGTCTATTATAATGCCAGAAACATATCTAAAGGATGACACGCTATATGTATAGTGAAACTGTAAGTAAGAGAATGACCTCAGTCATTATTATAAACCAGAATTAGTCTGAGGCATTGTTTCATCATCGAATTAGGCCCATCCGTGGCCGAGTGGATAAGGCATCCGCCTCAGGATTCAGCCATCTCAGGAGTGCGAAGGTTTCGAATCCCACCTACTGCCAGTCATCCTATAAATCGGATATCTGAACTGGGAAATAGTAGAAAATCCAACTCGTGACGGATGGACCCGAGTACACTGGGACAGACGTGCCAATCAAATCTGCGGAGTCCGAAGTCCAGACGGCGTCAGCCTACGATGTCGCTCGAAGTTCCGTTGGGTGCCCGCTCAGGTGTCGACCTCGTCACTTGACCAGGGTTCTAAATTACGAGGCGTTGTTGCCTGTGTTAAAGCTCTTAAAGGAGGCTGGAAATAGGCAGACGGAAATGATTACATTACCATTACCATCATAGAGTTTGGAGGGATTTAAAGAGGGGGTATATCAATTCAAAAGGTTTGAAGCAGGGCTGTCAGATTTTTCGAGCGAATGCTGTTAACAAACCGGTACTTAGGTATCCCACGATGCGCCGCTTTAGCAGTTTTTAAAGCTACTGCGCATAACATAGTAGGCGAGACTATGGAAACTGGCACTGAGATATCCCAAGATCCACCACTCTATAGCCTGCTTCTTTTGTGCGTTACTGCGCACATACATAGACTGCTCTATTCTCTTCCCTAACTCTATGGTTTTCATTGACGAATACAAGAAAAAATGCCGAATGTTTTTCGAAATTAGTGTGGAAGCGGCATGCTCATAAGGTACCGCTATGATTTGGTAGTGTTTGAAAATTATGTAACCTGTCGTCAATAGCCACGTCTTCAATGGTGTGCAGCTAAACTGCAACATTAATTCACCCAAACACACAAAACGCAACTCACAAAATATCATTCCCAGTACAATAATAAAGTGACACAATTCAACAACAGTTCCCCCATTGGCGGACACCAAAGAAGCAACCGGTGGGGGGATCCGCGAGGTGTCTGGAGGAGATCCAAGGATGCGGAAGAGCAGTTGGGATGATGCTACCGCGGGAGAAAGAGATTGGGACTAAAAATACGAGAGGCTCGTCTTCCCATGCCTCTCATGCGGTGGGTTGAGGATGCAAGACGCGGCTCTGATGCGGTTGCTCCACGAAGGATCGCCGCACCACAACGCCAAGGATGATCCCGAGAACGGTGAGTGGCACACAACGCCCCTTTTTTTTTCTCCAAACGTCCACAAAAAACACGTGGTTGTATTTGTCTGTTTTTTTGGATTAGTGTGACTCTCGGGCTATTGCATGATGTCTTGTAATAATTGAGCATATTGACATCCTGTCGCAGGTGTCACAAATACACAACCCCAAAGATGATCCCGAGAACGGTGAGTGCCACACAACGCCCATTTTTTCTCCAAACGTCCACAAGAAACACGTGGTTGTATTTGTCTGGGTTTTTTTTTTGGATTAGTGTGATACTCGGACTATTGCTGATGTCTTGTAATAATTGAGCATATTTGCAATTGACATCCTGTCGCAGGTGTCATGAACACACAACGCCAAAGATGATCCCGAGAACGGTGAGTGGCACACAACGCCCCTTTTTTTCCCCAAACGTCCACAAGAAACACGTGGTAGTATTTATCTGTGTTTTTTTTTGGATTAGTGCGATACTCGGGCTATTGCTGATATCTTGCAATAGTTGAGCATATTGACAATTGACATCCTGTCGCAGGTGTCATGAACACACACAATTCCTAAGATTATCCCGAGAATAATTGAGTGCCACACAACGCCTCGTTTTTCTCCAATCGTCCACAAGAAACAAGTGGTTGTATTTGTCTTTTTTTTGGGATTAGTGTGATACTCGGGCTATTGCATGATGTCTTGTAATAATTGAGCATATTGACATCCTGTCGCAGGTGTCATGAACGCACAATGCCCAAGATGATCCCGAGAACGGTTAGTGGCACACAACGCCCCTGTTTTTCTCCAAACGTACACAAGGACACGTGGTTGTATATGTCTGGTTTTTTTTTTTGGATAAGTTTAATACTCGGGCTATTTGTCTTGAAATGATTGAGCATATTGACAATTCACATTCTGTCTCAGGTGGCATGAACACACAACGCCCTAGAGGATCCCGAGAACGGTGAGTGCCACACAACGCCTATTTTTTCCTCCAAACGTCCACAACAAACAGGTGGTCTGGATTTTGTTACATTTAGATCGCATTCGGGTGACACTATGGCTGTGAAGAAACTGACACCTGAGCTCTGGGTTGTGTTGGATTAGCGTGATACTCGGGCGATTGCTGTTGTCTTAAAATGATTGCGAATATTGACAATTGACATCCTTTTGCAGGTGTCATAAAATCAAGCGCAGGTGTTGGACATTGAGTCTTGATAAATTTAAGCGGATCTTACCTTTTTTAATTGTCTACAGGAAATATCAATTAAAGTTTTGTTCGAATTAAATTGTAATTTACGTGATATTTTAGTTACTGCTGATGTTTTAGAATTCCGGAAACATGGTCTAAAGTAAAATGAATTTCAAATAGGCTAGAAATGTCCCTTTTTTCTGCAAACGTCCACAAGAGACAAGTGGTATGGGATTTGTTGGATTAGGATCGCATTCGGATGACACTATGGCTGATATATTGAAAACCTTTATAGTGATAAATTAACACCTAAGCAAGCATCTGGGACGGGTCTTGATAAATTTATAAGGATCGCTCTTCTTTGCAAATGTCTACAGACACTCTTGACGGTTTAGTTTGAATAAAGGTTGTACTTGAATTATGCTGCAATTTAGCAGACGCTATGGCTCTTGTTGATATGATTAGTAAGCTTGAAAAGTGATTAGGTAAAAGAACTGACAACCTTGGCTAGAAATGACCATTTTATCTCAAACGACCACAAGAAGCATGTGGTTTTTACCGCGTATTTTCGGTCACTCTTAGGCTATTGCTAATGTCTTAACACTGTAGTGCATGAATTTTTTTTCATCCCGAAAAAATATATTTGTATCTTTAATTATCATACATTATGGGGGAAAATACTGAAAAAAAATTAACTGCATTGGAATTTAAATAATTTCAAAATTTAAAATTTTGGCCAGATGGGAAAAAAACTACAAAATTCCAATTTTGATAAGAATGATTACAAAACTACTAATATATTTTAAAATAACTCTCTTGAACTATAATTATTTTTTTCAAAACAATGAATTTGTATTTAGTACTAATACTATTGTACTTTGAATACTGCCAAAGACGTAATTTCACAACAGTTTAAAACTTCACTCATTAATTTTGAATACACTTTTACTACTGACATCTATGAGAGTTATTACTTATTAGTAACTAAAACTTCAAAATGGAACATAATATTTGAAAAAAAACCACAGATTTGTCGAGAGGGAGCTCTACTACAATGGAATAAAGTGAGTTATGTTACTTGTTGCCATATATCAACATTATGCATTAGAGGGTTAAAATGATGTCGAAGATTGGCACTTTAGCTAGAATCCTGTTGCAGATGCAGTAATTCTAAATAAAATGTGTGTGGTTTTGTTGATTCTACCACCGTAATCTGTCTGAAGCACGTTGTATTGTTTATATGTCTCTAGGAGGATAGAAAGATCTGTCTGTAAAGTATGTCTGCGCTTAAAACTAATTGCGAATTGCTATTCCTGCTGGTAATTATGTCATCTAATACGTATACACAGTAAAAGAAAAATAATAAGAATGTATATGTTATTTCTAAAATGTAGCGTGTCAAAAAAAATAAGATTTGGGCTTTTTTTTATTACAACTCAAATTGTTGATTTATAAACAAATCAGACAAATCTTGGAGAGAACAATAAGGATATTAAGTTTTTTTTAAGTAACAAAATATCTTTAAGTAATTACATGTGAAAGCGTTCATAATAATTATTTCCGCTGAGTAAACATATTTTAACGTATTTTTTAAAGAGTGATTGGTGATGTTTTGAGAGTGATTTTTTAAAGACTGATTGGTAACTGAAGAATCAGCGCAGCAACAAGAGTGTAATCTGGGTTTTATTACTTTGAATTATAACTTAGCTCTTTTAATCACGATGATTCCACGTGGAATCATCTGTTTTCGACTTTCTCCCTCTAAGTTGGCACTTATTTCAAATATATTTTATTAAATTATCCATACATTTTACTATCAGTTTCACTTTTAAACAATTTTATTAAATAAATTGGCCCTAAATTGTTCATACTGCATTTTTAGATGTTTTAAAATTGATTTGAACTATTTTTTAACAAATACAGTTTCCAAAAATTATTGTTATAATTTATTAAAAGGTTATGATTCCAATAATTTTTCTTATATTTTAGCTTTGAAATAATTAAGATTTTTTTAACATTCTGTTCTGTATGCATAATGAGTCTGTTTCGCAAATTTTATATATTTAGAATAAAAAATAAAATTTTGGACTGGGTTAAATATATGGGCTATTCCATAAAAATTTCAGCTTCGATAAAAGAATTTTTCTTTATTCTTCTTTTGATTTTTACAAATTAAGTTTAAAAATATATTCCAAGTTTTAAAATTATGTTTTAATAAAGCAGGGACTAGAAAAAACATCTATTCACATTTCCCAAAAATGAAGATCGATAGTGGACAAAAAAAATTTGTTGGTGATTAATGAATGAAATGTCAGACTTTATTTTTTAAATGTATTTGTTGCTGTATTTTGACGCTATTTAATTTTAAACTGTTAAAATAAGTTTTATATTTTTAGTAGTCTTTATAAGTTTTAGTAGTCTTTTAGTTAGGAATCATTTGCTTTTTCATAATATAAATAAAAAAAAACATTTTTTTTTCAAAGTTGGATGATTTCATACTTGAAAGGAATTATGGTGCGGTTGCATAATGAATGAAGTATCAGAGTTTTTTTTAATATATGTGTTGCAGTATTTTGACGTTTTTAATTTTAAATAGTTAGAATGAATTTGATATTTGTTTGCATAGTATTTTGGTTAGGAATCGTTTGCCATTTAATAAAAAAAAATAATTCAATTTAGAAGGAAGTTGTATGATTTCATTCTTGAAGGTAATTGTGGTGTGGTTACTTACTGAATGAAAATGTCGGACTTTATTTTTTAAACATATTTGTTTCAGTATGTTGACGATATTTTATTTTAAACTGTTAAAATTAATTTGATGTTTGTTTGAGTAGTCTTTTTTAGTTAGGAATCGTTTGCTCTTTCATAAAAAAAAAACATTTTTTTTCGAAGAAAGTTGGATGATTCCATACGTGAAAGGAATTGTGGTGTTGTTGAAAAATAAATGAAATGTCAGAGGTTTTTTTAAAAATATATTTGTTATAGTATTTTGACGCTATTTAATTTTAAGCTGTTAAAATGAGTTTGATATTTGTTTGAATAGTCTTTTGGTTAGGAACCGTTTGCCATTTAAGAAACAAAAAGAAATCATTTTTGGAGGAAGTTGAATTATTTCATACATTATTGTAACGGTGAATTGAATAATAACTTAACATGTCTTTTTTTTTACTATATTTGTTTCAGTAATATGGCGCTATTTTATTTTAAACTGTTAAAATGAGTTTGATATTTGTTTGAATTGTGTTTTAGTTAGGAATCGCTTGTTATTTCATAAACAAAAAAAGTCAGACTTTTTCAAAGGAAGTTGGATGACTTTATACGTGAAATGAATTGTGGTGTGGTTGCATAATGAATGAAATGTCAGTTTTTTTTATATATTTGTTTCAGTATTTTGACGTTATTTAATTTTAAATTGTTAGAATGAATTTGATATTTGTTTGCATAGTATTTTGGTTCGGAATCGTTTGCTATTTAATAAACAAAAAAATCCATTTAGAAGGAAGTTGGGTGATTTCATTCTTGAAGGTAATTGTGGTGTGGTTGATTACTGAATGAATGTCAGACATTATTTTTTAAACATATTTGTTTCAATATGTTCACGATATTTTATTTTAAACTGTTAAAATTTATTTGATATTTGTTTAAGTAGTCTTTTTTAGTTTAGAATCGTTTGTTCTTTCATAAACAAAAAAAAAACATTTTTTTTTTCGAAAAAAGTTGGATGATTCCATACGTGAAAGTAATTGTGGTGCGGTTGAATAATAAATGAAATGTAAGAGTTTTAAATATATTTGTTACAGTATTCTGAAGCCATTGAATTTTATACTGCTAAAATGAATTTGATATTTGTTTGAGTAGTCTTTTGGTTAGGAATCATTTGCTATTTAATAAACAAAAAAAAAGCCATTAATTTTTGGAGGAAATTGAATTATTTCATACGTTTTTGTAACTGTGGTGCATCGAAACTGTGGTCCATCGAATAATAACTTAAAATGTCTCTTTTTTTCACTATATTTGTTTAGTATTATTTTAGTATTATTTAGCATTTATTTTATTTTAAACTTTTAAAATAAATTTATTCTTTTTTTAGCAGTCTAGAATATTCATAAAAAAATTGCTATTTCATAAAAAAAAAAAAAAGAAACTAAGTCGTTCTTTTTGGAAGGAAGTTGGATGATTTCATACATTAAAGTAATTGTGTTGTGGTTGAATAATAAGTGAACATGTCATACTTATTTTAAAAAATTTAAAGGATTTTTTACAATGGGGTTGTTTCACGATGTGGTTGGCAACAGCTCCAACGGTTTGTTTTCATTTGTTGTCTAGAACTACTTGCGTTTTGGTATTCGAAAATGAGTTTCTAAGAATATTTTCCTTATTAATTTTTTTAAATGCCCACTCTTTGCTGTGATGCTTGTTCAATACATTTGGTAAAGAAAACTTGCAATGAAAGAAAAGTTTCGTTTCATCTATATCGGTTATTTTGAGAGCCAGTGAGTGTTTGAGTTTAACCTATGATTTCAGTACTGGAGCAAATTGCAAACAAGAGCTCTTCATCATAAGAAACATTCCCCTTTATTAAACAGTTAAAATGAGTTTGATTTATTTAAGGTAAGGAATCGTTTACTGTTTCAAAAATAATAAAAACACATAGTCATTATTTTTGGAAGAAAGTTGGATAGTTTCAAACAACAAAGTAATCATGGTGTGGTCGAATAATAAATGCCATATTTATTTTTAAAACACTTTTTGTTAAGTAATTTTTACTATATTTTTCATTTAAAACTGTATAAATGAATTTGGTGTGCTAGAGAAGATGCAAAGTACATTCGATGTGAGATAAGAAAAGATGCTTCTAGTTTTCTCAATGGAGGAATCCGTCTGTTAAATCCATCCATCAAATTGATATCTAGCTAACGTAAAAAGCTTTTAAAGAGCCCTAATTGAAATATTAGCTAATTTTTTATCTTATTATATAGCATTTTGTCTATTTATATTTTGCTTCACTTTATTATCAATCATAAAATTACGCATTACACAGTGAATTTAGGCAATTTAAATTAGTTTTCTTTGACATTAGAGCCTTCAATAAGCTCGTGCTATTAGACTTTAAAAATATGAATTTATTGGTAAAAATGTCTTCATTTTTTTAAAAGATATATTTAAAACAAAAACAAAAATAATTAACATTTAGTAGTTCGAGTCAGATGAGCAAAATTTATCTCGTACAAATCGTTTAACCTTTTAAGAACTAGGAACATAAATAGCTAAATTAATATTTTGTTTTGTATTAAAACACAGTTGTGTTGTGAAGAGAGTCACCCCCCAAATGTTTAAACTTCCTGACTCAAGACAAAACATCGCGACCTTGAAAACTGGATAAGATCAACTCGTTGGCACTTGAAATAGCGAAAAAGATAGTTTACAAAGGAGCATTAGGAGCTCTTCCTACCGACTGTATTTCGTTGAAGAGATAATCACTTAAGCATTAGTGTATTATTGTAGCATTAATGTATTTAGCATTAATGTATTAGAGATAATCACTTTAGCATTGGTGTATTATTGTAGCATTAATGTATTTAGCATTAGTGTATTAGAGATAATCACTTAAGCATTAGTGTATTATTGTAGCATTAATGTATTTAGTATTATTGTATTAGAGATAATCACTTTAGCATTAGTGTTTAGCATTAATGTATTTAGCATTAGTGTATAAGAGATAATCACTTTATAGCATTAATGTAACAACGGCGTTTATGTTTGTGGCTTTGTGAAATCTCATCCAAATCAAGCATTATTAAATTGAAATCGCAGTTTCAACAACAACAACAAAAAGTCATATGGGGCGCAATATTTTTGTTTTTCTAAAGCGTTAAATAGGTACATAATGAGATTACCACAACATATTTAATTTATGAGATTATCATAAAGTATTCTAGTTAATGAGCTAACCATAACGTATTTAAATGTTTCATTTCGCAGAAAAAATGCTAAATGAGTTGTTCTTATTAGTTTTAGCTGTTATTTGAAAGAATTATTAAATCTAAAGAACGTATGTAGTAAAGCCCACAAAAACTGTTTAAAAAAACTAAAATCATTGCTTTTAAAAAAAAATTGACCTTCATTTAATAAAACATAATGAACATGAAAAATACATACATACGAAAATTTGCAACTTTTTATACAAATTATACATAATAATTATTTCCGCTGAGTAAACATATTTTAACGTATTTTTTAAAGAGTGATTGGTGATGTTTTGAGAGTGATTTTTTAAAGACTGATTGGTAACTGAAGAATCAGCGCAGCAACAAGAGTGTAATCTGGGTTTTATTACTTTGAATTATAACTTAGCTCTTTTAATCACGATGATTCCACGTGGAATCATCTGTTTTCGACTTTCTCCCTCTAAGTTGGCACTTATTTCAAATATATTTTATTAAATTATCCATACATTTTACTATCAGTTTCACTTTTAAACAATTTTATTAAATAAATTGGCCCTAAATTGTTCATACTGCATTTTTAGATGTTTTAAAATTGATTTGAACTATTTTTTAACAAATACAGTTTCCAAAAATTATTGTTATAATTTATTAAAAGGTTATGATTCCAATAATTTTTCTTATATTTTAGCTTTGAAATAATTAAGATTTTTTTAACATTCTGTTCTGTATGCATAATGAGTCTGTTTCGCAAATTTTATATATTTAGAATAAAAAATAAAATTTTGGACTGGGTTAAATATATGGGCTATTCCATAAAAATTTCAGCTTCGATAAAAGAATTTTTCTTTATTCTTCTTTTGATTTTTACAAATTAAGTTTAAAAATATATTCCAAGTTTTAAAATTATGTTTTAATAAAGCAGGGACTAGAAAAAACATCTATTCACATTTCCCAAAAATGAAGATCGATAGTGGACAAAAAAAATTTGTTGGTGATTAATGAATGAAATGTCAGACTTTATTTTTTAAATGTATTTGTTGCTGTATTTTGACGCTATTTAATTTTAAACTGTTAAAATAAGTTTTATATTTTTAGTAGTCTTTATAAGTTTTAGTAGTCTTTTAGTTAGGAATCATTTGCTTTTTCATAATATAAATAAAAAAAAACATTTTTTTTTCAAAGTTGGATGATTTCATACTTGAAAGGAATTATGGTGCGGTTGCATAATGAATGAAGTATCAGAGTTTTTTTTAATATATGTGTTGCAGTATTTTGACGTTTTTAATTTTAAATAGTTAGAATGAATTTGATATTTGTTTGCATAGTATTTTGGTTAGGAATCGTTTGCCATTTAATAAAAAAAAAATAATTCAATTTAGAAGGAAGTTGTATGATTTCATTCTTGAAGGTAATTGTGGTGTGGTTACTTACTGAATGAAAATGTCGGACTTTATTTTTTAAACATATTTGTTTCAGTATGTTGACGATATTTTATTTTAAACTGTTAAAATTAATTTGATGTTTGTTTGAGTAGTCTTTTTTAGTTAGGAATCGTTTGCTCTTTCATAAAAAAAAAACATTTTTTTTCGAAGAAAGTTGGATGATTCCATACGTGAAAGGAATTGTGGTGTTGTTGAAAAATAAATGAAATGTCAGAGGTTTTTTTAAAAATATATTTGTTATAGTATTTTGACGCTATTTAATTTTAAGCTGTTAAAATGAGTTTGATATTTGTTTGAATAGTCTTTTGGTTAGGAACCGTTTGCCATTTAAGAAACAAAAAGAAATCATTTTTGGAGGAAGTTGAATTATTTCATACATTATTGTAACGGTGAATTGAATAATAACTTAACATGTCTTTTTTTTTACTATATTTGTTTCAGTAATATGGCGCTATTTTATTTTAAACTGTTAAAATGAGTTTGATATTTGTTTGAATTGTGTTTTAGTTAGGAATCGCTTGTTATTTCATAAACAAAAAAAGTCAGACTTTTTCAAAGGAAGTTGGATGACTTTATACGTGAAATGAATTGTGGTGTGGTTGCATAATGAATGAAATGTCAGTTTTTTTTATATATTTGTTTCAGTATTTTGACGTTATTTAATTTTAAATTGTTAGAATGAATTTGATATTTGTTTGCATAGTATTTTGGTTCGGAATCGTTTGCTATTTAATAAACAAAAAAATCCATTTAGAAGGAAGTTGGGTGATTTCATTCTTGAAGGTAATTGTGGTGTGGTTGATTACTGAATGAATGTCAGACATTATTTTTTAAACATATTTGTTTCAATATGTTCACGATATTTTATTTTAAACTGTTAAAATTTATTTGATATTTGTTTAAGTAGTCTTTTTTAGTTTAGAATCGTTTGTTCTTTCATAAACAAAAAAAAAACATTTTTTTTTTTCGAAAAAAGTTGGATGATTCCATACGTGAAAGTAATTGTGGTGCGGTTGAATAATAAATGAAATGTAAGAGTTTTAAATATATTTGTTACAGTATTCTGAAGCCATTGAATTTTATACTGCTAAAATGAATTTGATATTTGTTTGAGTAGTCTTTTGGTTAGGAATCATTTGCTATTTAATAAACAAAAAAAAAGCCATTAATTTTTGGAGGAAATTGAATTATTTCATACGTTTTTGTAACTGTGGTGCATCGAAACTGTGGTCCATCGAATAATAACTTAAAATGTCTCTTTTTTTCACTATATTTGTTTAGTATTATTTTAGTATTATTTAGCATTTATTTTATTTTAAACTTTTAAAATAAATTTATTCTTTTTTTAGCAGTCTAGAATATTCATAAAAAAATTGCTATTTCATAAAAAAAAAAAAAAGAAACTAAGTCGTTCTTTTTGGAAGGAAGTTGGATGATTTCATACATTAAAGTAATTGTGTTGTGGTTGAATAATAAGTGAACATGTCATACTTATTTTAAAAAATTTAAAGGATTTTTTACAATGGGGTTGTTTCACGATGTGGTTGGCAACAGCTCCAACGGTTTGTTTTCATTTGTTGTCTAGAACTACTTGCGTTTTGGTATTCGAAAATGAGTTTCTAAGAATATTTTCCTTATTAATTTTTTTAAATGCCCACTCTTTGCTGTGATGCTTGTTCAATACATTTGGTAAAGAAAACTTGCAATGAAAGAAAAGTTTCGTTTCATCTATATCGGTTATTTTGAGAGCCAGTGAGTGTTTGAGTTTAACCTATGATTTCAGTACTGGAGCAAATTGCAAACAAGAGCTCTTCATCATAAGAAACATTCCCCTTTATTAAACAGTTAAAATGAGTTTGATTTATTTAAGGTAAGGAATCGTTTACTGTTTCAAAAATAATAAAAACACATAGTCATTATTTTTGGAAGAAAGTTGGATAGTTTCAAACAACAAAGTAATCATGGTGTGGTCGAATAATAAATGCCATATTTATTTTTAAAACACTTTTTGTTAAGTAATTTTTACTATATTTTTCATTTAAAACTGTATAAATGAATTTGGTGTGCTAGAGAAGATGCAAAGTACATTCGATGTGAGATAAGAAAAGATGCTTCTAGTTTTCTCAATGGAGGAATCCGTCTGTTAAATCCATCCATCAAATTGATATCTAGCTAACGTAAAAAGCTTTTAAAGAGCCCTAATTGAAATATTAGCTAATTTTTTATCTTATTATATAGCATTTTGTCTATTTATATTTTGCTTCACTTTATTATCAATCATAAAATTACGCATTACACAGTGAATTTAGGCAATTTAAATTAGTTTTCTTTGACATTAGAGCCTTCAATAAGCTCGTGCTATTAGACTTTAAAAATATGAATTTATTGGTAAAAATGTCTTCATTTTTTTAAAAGATATATTTAAAACAAAAACAAAAATAATTAACATTTAGTAGTTCGAGTCAGATGAGCAAAATTTATCTCGTACAAATCGTTTAACCTTTTAAGAACTAGGAACATAAATAGCTAAATTAATATTTTGTTTTGTATTAAAACACAGTTGTGTTGTGAAGAGAGTCACCCCCCAAATGTTTAAACTTCCTGACTCAAGACAAAACATCGCGACCTTGAAAACTGGATAAGATCAACTCGTTGGCACTTGAAATAGCGAAAAAGATAGTTTACAAAGGAGCATTAGGAGCTCTTCCTACCGACTGTATTTCGTTGAAGAGATAATCACTTAAGCATTAGTGTATTATTGTAGCATTAATGTATTTAGCATTAATGTATTAGAGATAATCACTTTAGCATTGGTGTATTATTGTAGCATTAATGTATTTAGCATTAGTGTATTAGAGATAATCACTTAAGCATTAGTGTATTATTGTAGCATTAATGTATTTAGTATTATTGTATTAGAGATAATCACTTTAGCATTAGTGTTTAGCATTAATGTATTTAGCATTAGTGTATAAGAGATAATCACTTTATAGCATTAATGTAACAACGGCGTTTATGTTTGTGGCTTTGTGAAATCTCATCCAAATCAAGCATTATTAAATTGAAATCGCAGTTTCAACAACAACAACAAAAAGTCATATGGGGCGCAATATTTTTGTTTTTCTAAAGCGTTAAATAGGTACATAATGAGATTACCACAACATATTTAATTTATGAGATTATCATAAAGTATTCTAGTTAATGAGCTAACCATAACGTATTTAAATGTTTCATTTCGCAGAAAAAATGCTAAATGAGTTGTTCTTATTAGTTTTAGCTGTTATTTGAAAGAATTATTAAATCTAAAGAACGTATGTAGTAAAGCCCACAAAAACTGTTTAAAAAAACTAAAATCATTGCTTTTAAAAAAAAATTGACCTTCATTTAATAAAACATAATGAACATGAAAAATACATACATACGAAAATTTGCAACTTTTTATACAAATTTATTCTTTCGTTCAAATAGACTTTAAATGCAATTACGGGACGTTTTTGTATTGCACCATTTAAAAAATATTTTTTTGCTTATGAAATAGCAAACGATTCCTAACTAAAAGACTACTCAAACAAATATCGAATTCATTTTAACAGTTTAAAATAAAATATCGTCAAAATACTGAAACAAATATATTAAAAAAATAAAGTATGTCATTTTCATTTATTAATCAACTGCACCACAATTCCTTTCGCGTATGAAATGATCCAACTTCCTATGAAAAAGAATGATTTTTTTTGTTTATGAAATAGCAAACTATTCATACCTAAAAGACTGCTCAAACAAATATCAAACTCATTTTAACAGTTTAAAATAAAATAGCATCAAAATACTAAAACAAATATATTTTTAAAAAAATAAAATCTGACAATTTCATTTATTATTTAATGCACCACAATTACAATAATGCATGGAATCATCCAACTTCCTTCTAAAAAGAATGATTTTTTAAATCTTTGAAACAGCAAACGATTCCTAACCTTAAATAAACCAAATTTATTTTAACTGATTAATAAATAGTAAAATGTACTTTTAAAAATTTAGGAAAATATATCTGACATTTACATCTATTATTCAACCACACCAAAATTACTTTCATCTGTGAAATCATACAATGTTCGAAAAGAAAGTATGATTTTTTTTTTGATTATGAAAACAAACGATTTTTAATGAAAAGACTAGATAGATAGATAATAAATATATTGCATTGGCCCGTTTACAATGGTTGGCAAAACCTATACACAATAATATTACAATAATAAAATTACATATATAATACTAACAAAGCCATTTTTAGGAAACATTACAAAAAAAATATGAAATATAAATAAACACTTAAGATAGTGACACTTCATGAAAAGACTACCCAAACAAATATCTAATTAATTTTAACAATCTAAAATAAATATCGTCAAAATTTTATAGAAAAAAATATTTAAAAAATTAATCTGACGTATAAGTTATTATTCAACCACACCACAATTACAATAATCTATGAAATCATCCAACTTCCTTCTAAAAAGAATGTTTTTTTGTTTATTAAATAGAAAACGATTCCTAACCAAAAGAATACTCAAGCAAATATCAAATTCATAATTTACAATCTTTTATAAAATATCGGTAAACTTTTAAAACAAATATTACAAATAAATAATTCGACATAACAGTTATTATTCAACCACACCACAATTACAATAATCTATGAAATCATCCAACTTCCTTCTAAAAAGAATGTTTTGTTTTGTTTTTCGAAAGAGAAAACGATTCCTAACCAAAAGACCTCGGCAGTCTCTTACGTCAATGATTACCCTGAGAACGGTCCCCCCGTGTCTTTTCTCCGAACCTTTTTTTCGTTCTAATTTTAGGATCCGAAGAAGTAAAAAAGAATCTTTTCTATTATTGCGACCCAACGCATGTTTTTAGTGCGTTCGGGACAACTATTGTTTGGGCGATTAGCGTCTAGGGTGTAGCGTTTGCGAAAGCAGAAATAAGACTAGTCAACACGCAGTTTAACCTTAGGTTTATTTTAATTGCTCGTCATATGAAACAAATTTGGCTCTTAAGGTTGATTTCAGACCAAGCTTTGCTCCTGAATAACTCCTTTGTGGAAAATATATTGTGAGGTTATAAAATATAAAATAAATGGTGTTTGAGCGTTGAGCCTACAGATAAGTAGGTTTGTAACTTACTGTACAGATAAGTAGGTCTTTCACTTTGACCGTTTAAACACAGAATTTTTTTTTGCTGAACAGGGAATAAAAAACGGGAAACACGGCATTTGATTCCACATTAAATATTTTAACACTAAATTTGGCTAGATGCGTTGATTTTATTTCGAAAATTTAAAATATATATTAATTATTGTTTGCTAAATTTGTATTAATTAATAAAATGCTTAAATGTAAATGAAAAATTACGTTTGCTCTTAAAATTAATGAAAACAAAACGTCTTCCGTCTCTTTTTAAACAAATAAAACAAATTATTAAACTATCCTACACTCTTAAAACAAAAGATTGAAATCCACTCCAGTCGGAGAAGTGCATTTTCGACACTGGAAAGGAGTGAATATTATCTCAGACTGAGTTAAAATCACTCGTTTGGAGTGATCCTGTCGGAGGTTTAACACACAAAGGATCCACTCCAAAAGGAGAATTGCATTTTAAAGACTGAAGGAGTGAAAATCAGTCAGACTGAGTTAAAATCGCTCTTTCGTTTTAAGAGTGTAGTTTGATACAGACTATGCTGTCATTCTAAAGTGATATAAATCATAATTTTTTTTTTTTAGCCTGCGTTTCTTTTTATTTATTTCGAAAGAATTAAAATATATGCTTCCGATGTCCGTCTGTTTATCCGAACAATCCTTTCAAAATCGGTTCTATCCAAATTCCGTTGGATCTCAAAAGTTATTTTTTTTGTGTGTTAGAAAGGTATAACCTCGGAGACCCGATTTTCATACATTTTGTCCGCCTGTATTTACGTCCGGACGGACATAACTCTACTATCTGTCGACGAGTTTCCAATTGAATTAGCATCGAAATTTAATTTTGAGGCATTTAAATCATTGTTGCCAAATCAACAATGGCATGAAAAAATTAATTTATTAAAAAAATAATCTGAAGCAAAATATGTATTACATGAATCAGTTCGGAATTACGCCGTAAAATGTAGCACACAATGTGATTTTTTGTTTACTAAGAAAGCGGCAAGGCATATTTTTTGCATTCAATTCAGAAAGAATTTAAATTTGCATTTCCTATTTTTTTATGCAGTTTGGAGAAGTTTCACGTTTTTTTTATTAATGAATATTTAGTTATTCTTTGAACTACAAATACACCGAGCAGACGATAAATAATATTAATTTAATTGCGTAAGAATATAATGAAAATAGTTGATTTTGGCTTTTAGAAGTTTAAATTGCTATCTGGTTGCTATAATTATCGATTTTTAGAAATGTAGAAATGGTGTTAGATGACATTTACTGTTACGAACCAAGTGGTTCACCGATAGGAATTGCAGTGCGTATTTAAGTAACAGGAAAGTAGGCTATTTTAGTTCTTTTAAAACTTTCTAGTATGATGATTAAGTGGCAAGGGTAATTTACAGAAATGGAAAAAGGCTTGTATTTTATGCTCTGGAATAAAATCTTATCTTGGAAAAATGCTTGGATAAAATCCTTGCATTTAAAAGAAAGGCTTGGATAAAATCCTTGCATCTGTACAGATGACATGAAATGCTTTTGGAAAATGCCATCAACTTCTTAAATGACACAAAATTCCTTTTTTAAAAAAATAAGTATCAATATAAAAATCAGTAAAAACTCGATATTTTCGAAATATTTACATATAATTAAAAAAAAATAGACAACAAACAAATGTAAAGATTGTGCTTAATTTTATGACGTCTTTCCAAACTGATCCGTATGACAAAAATAAACTTTCAATTTAGTTAAATTCGTAGTTCATCAACAAGTACTGCCGTGGTCAGGTAAACTGCAGTAGCTTTCATAATGACCTGGACCATTGTTGCAAGCATTCAATTACTCTAACAATTAAGAAAACATACTAGATTTTTTTTGTTATTTCCGATCAAATATTGTACAACTCATTATTGCGATTACTGCAGTTTACCTGCTCACGGCAGAATAGGTATACATATGTCCATCAAAACGCACAGACTGACGAACAAAAAAAAAATAATGTATGATTCGAATGTCTTATGAGAATGTAATTTTAAAAAAGATAGATAGAACAAATATTGGGAGATGAACACGGACAAACGGGAATCTTCAGCATGTTATAACGCCTAATTCTCCAATTATTTATTCAATCTAATAAAAAAGTGAAGTGGGCAAACAATAGTTGTTAAGGGGGTTCAATACCCAAAAATCGGTGAAAAAATCAAAACAAAAATTATTTTCTTAAAATACTATTACAACCTTTACTAATAATGTCACAAAATATCAAGACGACTGGAAAAATATTTTTGACATTAAAAGCCATTTTAATGTCATGGCTTCGTAAGGAAATGGGTCAACAATAAAAACTTTAAACACGTTTTTCTCAGAACTTGATTTTTTGAACTTCGATGTACCTTTTCTCAAAAACTATGCTATGTTTTCTCGTAAATTTTTTTATATGATGTAATACGCAGTATAGAATAATCTGAGGTTATAAATTTTAATAAAACTAAAGTGAAAAAAATTTTATGGGGCAAAAAAGTGAAAAATTTCATGATTTTTTGGGTACTTTAAAACTTATTTTATTTTAAAAAATCTAACAGTTATTTAGAAAAAAACGTTTAACCTCAGATTAATATATAAGGTTGTTATAACACACACAGAAAATTTTTAAGATGATCTGATCAGTAGTTATTGTGAAAAGGTACATTGCAATTGGCCAATTTAACATTACCGATATACAACATACTGAACCCCCTTAACAAAGACGTAATCAATATTCTAGAAAAGTTTAGCAGCGGTTACGATTAAAGTACAGATAAGATAGGTAATTTAACACTATTTTTTAAGCTTTCCCCAACCTCTTTGTCTTTACCTTAAATTACCAGCCAAAATTTTTTTATAGTGAATTTAATCTCTTTTCCTAAAACCGACTTGTCAACGTAACACTCTTTCAGAGATTACTACGTTAGAATAAAGTAGTGGTAACTGACATTTTTATACATTTTGTTTACACACATTGGTTTAAAAAAAATTATAATTTGAGATATAAGATGGAAATTTAGTTTTTTGTTTATTTCTAATCGATGTGATCAAAATTTTTAGTACGATGTAGTATGTTTTATAAAGATTTAATTTTAAGAGTGATTAAACAGTTTTTATAAATCAAAATAAGTACGAGAAGCAATGTTAAATTAAAACTGTTTTAATTAATTAAATTAATCTAAAATTAGTAAAATTAAATAGAAAGTACTCATTTTTAACTGAAGAAACAACACCATAAAGTGAAATGCTATTTGTGAAATAATACGTAGCGTGCTTTAGAGGAATATGAAACGAAACTTATTGTTGTCTTCATCAGAATTAAATTAAAAGTTCCTTTTCTCAAACTATTTACTTTTAAATTATTAATTTTTTTAAGTTACATTTTTATTGATAATTATTGATACTGCTTTCAGTCGTAAATTCTAACAATAATTACTTTTTCATACAGTGTCGAATTTTTGCCTTAAAAACATAAAAGCTAATTCAATTTTTTTATTTGCATTAAATACTTCTTACTGCATTAAATACTTCTTACTGCATTAAATACTTGGTATGGTATGATACATATATATTCCAGCTTGTGTGCTTGTTCATAGAACCGCTTATAAGCTTTCGTCAAGTGGGACAGACACAGAAAGAAATTTAACAGTCACAAAGAAATGAATAACACATAGACAAATAACAACATTTATTGACTGTCACAAACATCCATGCGTGACCGGGATTCGAACCCGACCTCAGCAGCTCCAAAGGCTAGTACACTAACCATTCAGCCACCGAGGCGGCTGCATTAAATACTTCTTACTGGAGTTACATTTTGAATACGTATGCAAACACATAAGTTTTTTTTATAATCAAAATGCATATTTTTATGCAATTAAAATATGTGTTATCAAGAATTTTTTTAGTCTATCTGCATATATTTCTTTCACAATTCGTTTTAACCTTTTCAGTGACAATTTGACATCATCATTTTAAAATTATTTTCGGTCGTCTATAGCTATTTATGATATAAAAAAAAGCACATCATTCGATTCTTCAAACTTTTTTCTTTTAGAAATTATTTTTATTAATTACAAAAGATGTCAGCCCTATTAGTTTTTTTTTTAAATTATGATCAGAAACATGATGATGCCAAATGGCATCACTGGGACTGAAAGGGTTAACCAAGTTTAATAGTTACAACGCTCTCAAACTAGTGTCAAGAGATAGGGCTTCAAAAACTAACACCGAGGCTTTTTTTGTCTGCTTCTGTCAACCCTTTTTCCACGTACTTTTCTATTTTGAAAAAAGGTTTTCTCTGGTCTAATAGGCTTCAAAAGAAAGAGTTTGAGTTCAGCAACCTTTCTGCCCTTCTGTAAATTGATAGCCCCATACCCGACAAAGGAAGTGTGAGCTATTTTTGAGATATCGCAAGGGGTAAACACTAATTAGCAATCGTGGAAATGGCTTTAATCGGAGTTATCACAGTTTTCCCATTGTTTAAGGGTTTGCCTTCGTAATCAACAACTATTTTTGTAAATACGGGGAACAAACGCTAAAAGTTGAAGAAAACGTACAAGATTTATTTACTTGACTGTTACTCCAATATATGTAAAATATATGAACATTATTCATTTATACACTGAACGGGAAAATTTTAGACGATGTAAAGCTTTTGTTTTCGTTTTTCTAAGCACTGTAATTTTATTGGTTGCTTCAGTTTCACTTTTGAAATTACTGATATAGACGAAAAGAATTTTTACTATTTGTGCAAGCTTCCTCAAAAAAATGCTTTGAGCAACCTACAGCACAGCAAGCAGTTGACAATTAAAAAATGAAACTAGTAAAACATTCTTAAAAAACTCATTTTCGAATGCCAAATCATAAGTAATTCCAAACAACAAATGACAACAAACTTGGAGCTGTTGCCATCCACGACGTGAAATAACCCCATAAAGATTTAATTTTCATTATGTGCATTGCCTATTCTAAAGCTATCTGTGCAATTAATATTAATAATATATAATTGTAAAAAAAAAAAAAAACAGCTGGGACATAAAATGCACATTATGATGAATTTATTTTCGTTTTTCCTCTTTTCTATTTATAATAACTAAGTTACACTGACCAACAACGAAATTTTGTTGAATGAATGCGATTTAACATTTTTGTCGTTTATGTTTTCAAACTGTATGGCTGTATTAAAAACACCCACACCATCAACTATTTTCCCTTAAGGGGTCATAGGAGTCTTAAAAATGTGCAAAGAAGGTACTACAAAGCATAGTTTGATCTTTCATATAATTTTTTAACTACTCAATATATAAGTATAATTTTTTTATATGTAATTCTATAAGATTTATTTAATATAAAGCAAATTTTAAAATTTATGAAACTTTTGCTAAAACTAAAATAAATGATATTAAACTTAAAGCTATTTTAACACATTGGGATTAGGCTTGCGCTTCAAACTTTGAGGTCAAAATTGAAAAAATGACCAAGAAAATGACTTTGTATTGTACAACTATGTACAAACAAAGACTTATACCTAAATTCTAATCTCAATTTTAATTAGAAATTATTTTTTAAAAAAGTAATAAAATATTATTGGTGAAACCTATACCAAAGTTGTAGCAGTGTTTCTTCAGGAATTTTCATATGCAAGGTTTGCCCTTTTCTATTTCTGTTGGTTCTATTGTTACTTGCTACATTTTATTCAAAATCTTATTTCCTTTGATACCCAAAATCTAATTTATCTCTCCAGTACCATCTCATCGCAACTTTAAAATTATTTCAATTCTATAAAAATATTTATAAATATTTTGAATATTTTACCACAATACTATCTTTAACGTTTTCTGGCTAATTTAATCTGACTGAAGATTTTTTAGTGTATTCACAAGTTAAAAAGCTATTTAAATTTGAAAAAAAATCAAAATAAATTAAACATTTCACATTACTATGGTGTAGTTAAATAAACTATTCCGCTAAATTTGTTTCAATAAAAGTCAAAAGTTGTAGTAAGATTTACTTTTTAACGCATGTGACCTACCCAAAGGATAATTCTGCATGGGTAACTTATTTTTTCAAAAAAAAAAATAAAAAAAAATATCAAAAACAAGGTATGTCCTTATCTATTTATGTTGGCTTTATATTGTTAAATTTAATTTTAAATCTCGTTATTTCCATTGATACAAAAGCTTGTTTCGAAGTAGCTCTGTCTTGTCTTTTTTAATCGTTAAACTACAAGGAACATATTTTTAGTGAAATCATGAATGAAAGTTTTAGCGGTATTTCTTCCAGAATTTTCATATGCTAGGTACGAAATTTTCGATTTTGTTTGGATTTATATTTTTACTTGCTACATTCCATTCAAAATCTTATTTCCTTTGATACGTCTGTTGCATTTATAAGACAGTAGAATTTGGGTTTTATTCTTTAATTTTATGTTATAATAATATTAATTACCCTCATTTTTTTATAAGCACAGGTTGATTTATTGGTTCTTCCTCTCTCGCTGCGTAAAAGATGTTTATTTACAACAAGTTTGAATTATACCGCGTATGCTTTTTATTCTCATTTTAATTGTTATTATCATTTGTATAATTCTTTTCTTTACAATCGTGATGCTTTTATCTATCACCAAATCTTTTAAATCTACTGTTATAACTCAGTTTTTTGTCTCTTGTAATCGTGATTTTCTTCTGCAGTTTGAACACAATAAAATTAGATACAAAAGCGTGTCTCACAGTAGCTCTGCTCCGTCTTTTTTAAACGTTAAATGGCATCCCCGAGAGCTCGCACTCGTGATAAACGAGCTCCTACTTGACATCTCTCCAATACCAACTCATCGCAATCTTGAAACATCCAGGGAAATATGGGCCATGGGAAATCATAAACATCGTTTTTGTTGCTCCTTTCTTCTCATAGCTCTGAGAGCACGTGTGGCAATTTCTCTTACTTTCGGGAGCTTTGGGTAGAGAGGATTCAGACACTTGCACGACGTACAAATGTTGTTCTCTGTGTTACACGAATGGGAAGAAGACCTTTCCTATCTGCCCGAAGTGTTCCATCAAACAGGCGGCACCCGACCACATCCTGGACTGTCTGGAACTTTCTAGACGCGATTTGTATGAAAATCCAGTCATGGTCCTAGACTTTTTACGAGTGACAAACATTATAGACCTAGTTTAGCTCTGCTAAACCAAGGAGATAAGCAACAACAACAACATTTCTTTGTGACTGTAAAAATTTCTTTCTGTGTCTGTCCTACTTGACGAAAGCTTATAAGCGGTTCTCTGAACAAGCACACAAGCTGGAATGTATACACTCTTAAAACAAAAGAGTGAAATCCACTCCAGTTGGAGAAGTGCATTTTCGACACTGGAAAGGAGTGAATATTAACTCAGACTGAGTTAAAATCCCTCGTTTTTTAAACGTTAAATGACATCCCCCGAAGCTCGCACTCGTGATAAACGAGCTCCCACTTGACATCTCTCCAATACCAACTCATCGCAATCTTGAAACATCCAGGGAAATATGGGCCATGGGAAATCATAAACATCGTTTTTGTTGCTCCTTTTTTCTCGTTGCTCTGAGAGCACGTGTAGCAATTTCTCTTACTTTCGGGAGCTTTGGGTAGAGAGGATTCAGACACTTGTACGAGGTACAAATCAAATCCAAATGGGTGCTTCTTATTTTTTTTAAATGAGAAATCGCATTAACGTGCTAGTTAAAGTCTAATATTAGTTTAAGCTAAAAAGACATAAGACAGGCACTTGTGCAAGATACAAATCAAATCGGGACGTGGGCCTTATTAATATTTTTCGTGTTAAATCGCATTAATGTGCTAGTTAAAGCGTATTATTAGTGTATTAAGTAGGCTAACGTCCACAATTATGTTAAGTAGACACTTGTGAAAGGTACAAATCAAATCAAGACGCTTCTTTCTTTAATTTTTTATGGAAAAACATATTAACGTAAAAATTAAAGCCCCATATCATAAGTTAAGATGCTTCAGACACTTGTGGTAGCTGCAAATCAAATCTAGACGCGAGCGTCTTATTTTTTTTTTATGGTAATCGTATTAAAGTGCTAGTCAAAGGGTAATAATATTGAGTAAGTAAACGACCTCAGTTATCTTATTTAGAGATGCCTAAGACACTTTGCGAGGTACAAATCAAATCGCGACACGTCTTTAATTTGTTTTTTATGGAAAATCATATTAATGTCTCAGTTAAAGCGTATCATTAGTATATTAAGAAAACTAAAGAATTCAGTTTTGTTGTGGACAGGTAGACTGCAGTTAATGGTTGACTTGGACCATTGCTGTAAGAACCCAATGTCCTTTACTTCCAAGAAAGTTTACACAATGACTGATTATTTCAGGGCAAAAACGGTCAAATTTATTGTTGTGGTAACTGAATTTTACCTGACCAAAGCAGAGTTACCATGCTTTAGACACAAGTGGAGGTTCAGATAAAATCGAGATCGACATGCCTTTCTTAACAAAGAGTTCCATAGTAAGGTAGAGGAGCGACTCGTACTGAGCTGCTATCGGTAGTTATGGCTCACTACGGAGCCCAAATAGAGTGGCAAAATTGCTAGTAAATTTATAATTTTGTTACTGAGTAAGGAAGTATACACCCAGGGCAAAGGCGGGAATTGGACCAGAACCCGTTACAGACCGGCCGCTAGCATTATGGCCTGCCATCCAAACCACTCGTCCATCGAGCCCCTCATGCCACCCCATATTGTCTCCGTGTTGGTCCATGGTGCTGTTGGTAGGTTCAGTCCCTACCCTACCATAGAACTCTTTGCTTCTTAAAGTTTTTAAGGAAAGTCATAATAAATGTGCTGTTCAAAGCGTATTATTAGGATATTAATTATTAAGCTAACGACTTCAGTTATGATAAGTTGACATACTTTAGACACTTGTTGGAGTTGCAAATTAAATTGAGACGTGGCGTCATCAAGCAGTTTTTGTGAAATCGCATTAACTTCAATGATGTATGACGGGCTCAGAATGCAAGTGAGGCACGTCCGCATAAAAACTTTTTTGTGCTGCAGTATGATAATTGGCATTTTCTCGATAGCATTAAATACTATATAATTCAAAATAGGTTTTGTGTGTACATATCATTTACCTATGATGATATGGTTAGTAATTTGCACGTAGGTTGGCCAATCCAATTATCATAATTGAATTTTGAATTAAAGGTGAAATTAATAGAAAGTGGATCCTGCTTTGTCCTAGTGAAAATTGGTTTTGCGCATAAGTGGCCAAATTACCGAAGTTATTAAAGCTGAATTGACTTTTTTTCCAAAATAATATAATTTAAGTCATGTTCTTCAACGAATAAAGCTTTAAAATGCAATAAACATTTTAAAAGAAAACTTGTACCCTTTCAATAATGTGTTATACCTTAAGCAAACAGTGAATTAATGTGTCAGCTTCTACTTCAGACTGTGCCAGAGATAACGATTCCGACACCAAGCCTAACTTGTAATAAATTCCACGTGTGCATTCCACTTGAACAAAGGGGCATTAGTTAACGAACCCTGAACGATCCCAATTAACTAACCTAAATCAACATCAATTAACAAAGGGAATCAGGGCAAACCCTAGTTTATTCCGACAAAAAAACGTTAATTAGGTATCTAACTAGCACAAACAATAGGCGCGTTTACATGAGCCATCGAATCCATGGATTGACGAGCAAATTCAGCAATTTTTCCCTCTTGGGGATTTTCTCCCACAGACATAACCGGAATTGCAGGGTTCATTGGGGGATTTCGCCAACCCTCCAATGAAAGAGGATTTGATGTTTCATACCATGGATTCGGCCACAGACAATCATTTGGGTTAGAAATCCTGCTCGACCTCTTTTTCTCCTAATGGGGATTTTGGCATTCCATGGATTCGATGGCTCATGTAAACGCGCCTAATGAGGAATTTGGCATTCCATGGATTTGATGACTCATGTAAAAGCGCCTAATGACAATCTGCAATCGAAGCCAATTTTGTAGCACTACAAAAATACGATGTTGAAGATAATCGGGGCGTGAGACTTCTCCATTTTCGATGGATGAAGAGTACAAGGGGAAAAACCCTTCATTGCATAGGAATCTGTCTGCAGCAGGCCTATTTGATGACGATAGCGGTTCATCGCCTAAACTGGTGAAAGGAAACGTGTGTCTCACTTGATTCTTCATATACGGCAACCTTGATTCTATTGAGACACGAGTACTATGCTTGTACCGTGAGATAAGAAGCGAGGGAAAAAATTGGCTTTCTGCTGTCAACTTCAGCTAAGCAGATCTGATTTTGGAAGATTCCTGTGTAATAAAGGATTTCGTCCCATGTACTCTTCATATTATTTATGGTGCAACCATAGAGATAGTAAATTCGTGGGCTTTTCCCACTTCTCCAGAGGAGACACGGTGGTTAAAAATTTGTTTCCTTTCTCCCTAAATGAGAGGTCTGCTCGGAGAGTTACTTAGTTCAGAAAAAGTTCCCAAATTGCACTTTTTTTTTAAATATATATATATAAATTAATTGTATGGCTAGTAGCTTGATGAAATTTTTTTAGATATTGATAGTACTTTTGTGATTCCTGAACCTGGACAATTTTTTGGATAATTCTATTTCTATTCAAAGACAGTTTTTTTAATGCCAAGCTAAAAATTTTTCAATGAACACGCATAAATAGCACGTAAATCAGCTCTATACATCATTTTTTACAGTATATTTTGGAAAAGATAAATAATTGAATGGATTAAAAAGCGTATTTCGTCTTCGATAGCCCAAGATTTTACTATCTCTATGTGTGCAACATATGTGACCAATGGCAATTTTATAACTATACAATGATTTCTGATAATTTATTTGATGCTATTACCGCTTCTAATTTTTGAGAATAGTTATTCTATTTTTTTTAACTATTCGGACGTAGTAAGTGACAATAATAGCTTCAGAGGTTTGTGGGAAACCGCAGGTCTTAAGTCAAAAATAGGCAGTCTGTCTTACTCAGGAAACAAGTCTTTTTCTCTTTTAAAAAAGGGCGAAAGAGAGGGATGGATCTATACACTTTCTCTAACTTTAATTCAGGTACGTTTGAAAGGTAAAAGTTGTGTTAATTTTTATTTTACTCACACACTGTTAAAAATTTCAGTTCAACGTTGAACCAAATATTGGTGAAAAATTAAGAACTTCTAGCAGATACACCACAAAAATATTCAACTAAATATCACATTCTGGAAATAGACCTGTTTTCAAGAAAAATTGGTTCGACTTCTACTCCAATAGCACGGAGGTTCAGTTCAGCTTCTACTAACTGCAATCGACAATTTAACTGGTTACTCAAGCGCAGGCGCCGTGAGTAATACTGCTTCTGCTTAATAATTGGCCCGTCCGGGGCCGAGTGGTTATGTCATCAGCCTAGAGATTCAAACATCTCAGGAGAGCTTTGACCCAAATCTCACCTACAGCCAACCATCCTATAAATCGGATATCTATACTGGAAATAGTAGAAAAATCTTCAATTCGTCCCCGATGGGCCCGAATACAGTGGGACAGCCGTGCTCGTTAAATCTGTGAGGTCCTAAGTCCCGCCCGCGTTAGCTTACGATGTACGAAATACCGTTTTTTTTTCACCTTTCACGATTGTTATGCATTGGGGGAACCTTTTTATGGTTCAACATTTCACTATAGTTACTCGTTGAAAAAATCCCGCATATGGTTCAACATCTCACCATAGTTACGCAATTTGAAAATACCATGGTTCAACAGTCTACCAAATCATGGTAACATCAAATTTGAACCAAATTTTGGTTCAACCTTAAACTATTATTTTTAACAGTGCATTGACTCATGATCAACACAGTGACAATATCAATATTATTAAGTCATTTGAAGCTTTCACTCAAGAGAGGAAAAAATATCGCACCTACCAATAACTGATTGTTCAGTTCGTTAAAAGAAAATTAACGTTAGTTTTTAAAGCAAACAAAAAGTCCACTACATCTTGGACTTCGATTTTTTTTCTGTCGCTCAGGAATGATGCATTAGCTTTATCTAACGTTGAGCTTTTCACCATTTAATTTTTTTTTCTCTGTCTTAAAAGTGCTGAAAAGAAGAGAGAGTGTTTGAAGCTCTTGGAAATCACCCAGGCGGTTATTCGCGTTAAATTGACAGTAAACATATAAACACTTGTATCGGTTTTTCAAAGCACTTTATTTTAGGAAGACTAATGATTTGCGAACATTTTACTCTGGAGGAATCAAACAAACTTAGTGTGTGGTCGCTTTTGACCCATCCGTTAGTTTTGCAAATTAAGTACTAACCATCACTCTGGGTGTACTCAGAAAAAAACTTGTTCAAACAGCACCAGGTGGATCCCCGATATTGGGCAATAACTCCAACATTACAATGATATATATCACATAAAGTACTAGATTGGCAGATCACATAACCTCCAAAGCGTCATTAGTCCGTTAGTTGGAAACACTTGTAAGGTAGTATTTATATACAAAATGATCTGAAAACAATATAACAAAATATAACAATATAACATATATAACAAAAATACGCTTGTCATTCTGACAAAATTGCCAAATTTTCTCAAATAGTAGTCAAATCTGCTAGACCTTAAACGAAATTAATGTTTTAAACAAGTTTTCTGGATGGATTCACAAATAATTTATGGAAATCTTTACATCCGCGGAAGGATCTTCTCCATAGAATATTTCTATTTTCCCAATTTAGGTTGGCAAGAAGTGTAGATTGCTTTCTAAAATATGCAAACCAAAATGATAACATTTATTATAAAGCACAGTAACATAGATATTTTTAAGCTTAAGTTAAAACCTGGGAAAAACACAATGTTTCTTGTTGAAATTCGACACAAATTTGTTCTCTGTGTGTAGCGATACATTGATTTAAATTAGAGTTTATGCAAATTGGCAAAAAAGGAGAAATATTTATGAAATAATAAATGATAGTTCTGTAAACATTCATAAGTATATCTTCTCAACAACCTTTTACGAAGATATTTAAATGATAAAATCTTTAAACCAAGACTATTCTTCATTAGTTTGCATCATTAGACAGTATCATTTGGTTTTTTTCTTAAATTTATGTAATAATAATATTAATTTCAATCATTTTTATTGGCACAGGTTAAATAATTTTTTTCTTTTCTCACTGGCGTAAAAGACGATTAATTTCAACAAATTTCGATTCTACCTTGTATACTTTTTATTCTTCTTTTAATTGTGTTTATCATTTGTATAATTCTTTTCTTTACCATCTTGATGTTTTTGATACGTCACCAAATGTTTTTAAATATACTGTCTTTTCTTCCTTTTAACTTATGTCTGTATTGTCCCCTATTATTGGAATTTTCTCCTGTAATTGTGACACCATAAAATACAAATAATAATTTTGTAATTTCAATAGTTGTTCAATTGTTTTCAAGTTAGTTCAATAGTTAAGGCAGTAAGAACAGAGCGAGATAAAATTAGGTATAATGACACTTGAGCTTTAAAATTTAATAAATTGAAAACAAATTCGAAAGTTGAAAAACCATGCCCTTTTATTATTATTGCTCTCCTATGCGATTTTTTAAAACTTTCTGAAATTAATTTAATGAAGTTACTTTCTCATAATTGTTATTTTTCTTAATGACTGATTCAAACAACAACTTATATACTGCTCTCAACGATAACTATGTCATGTCAGCTTATTTCCCAATTGATTTTTTTTTGTAAATGTCACTACAGTAATGGATTTTTCAACTCGATATTTTTTTTAATAGTTAAGACCGATGTAAAGTGCGGTCGCCTAAAACTTTCTATGTCTGCTGTGGTACTATTTATTTTTTTTAACATGAGGATATTGTCTATTTTTATTTGGCTGTTGAAAGATTGGCATGGGGGCAGACAATCCTTTGGAACTATCAGTGGATCTCTGTGTTTACTCAATGATAAAAATTTTAGGCCCCTTAATTTGACGTGCAGGGGCATACCCTCTGTGTGGGATAAATCTTTAAGCATTTTTTTAAAGTACTTAGTAATGGTGTTATTTCCACGATTTAGTAACGAAAACTTTTATGCAATAATAATGTCAGATATGTCTAATTATTTGTTAATTAAGAGGAATTGTCAGTTCCTTGGAGCTAATGCATTTGTTTTGAAATCACAACTTTTGCAAAAAAAAAATTGATTTGCCATGTTATCCCATTCTCACCAGGTATTTGAATCATCATTACATCCATTTAAAGCAAAATTGAAAAAACAAATTACATCCAGCTATTTAATTATTAATTGATAAAGTTTTGAAATAGTGTCGCCATCTTCAGTATATTTTTGGCATTTCACAACTTCAAAAATTAATGAAATAACTAGATAACATTTCCTTTCCAAATTTGTTTCATTTCGATGTTATGTTGATTCCAATACCTGGGAAAAATTGCTAACTTGGCAAAGCAAAGCATCGGCGGAAGTTGTGATTCCGAAACTAGTGCATTAGCTCTAAGGCGCTGAAATTCCTTCGTAATATCAAAAGCCGATGAAAAACTTCTCAGAAGTCAATTCAATAAGAAACTTGACTTCGTGCTGCCAGCTGTTAGTGTTCTGCAGAAATGTACAAATTGATAAATATCCCGTATTTAAATCTTTTCCCAGGTTTATGTTAATATAGGACGTGTCCATGGATGCACAAATTTAACTCACAAAGGAATTAAAAATTACTACTGTCATTCACCACATAGTTTAAATACATATTTAAAATGTTCCTTTTCTTCGTAAAAAATAGTTGATACATCAGTTTTGACTATCTATTTAATTTCTTATCTAAAGATTTATCCAAATCTTGTTCATGCATACTGCACAAAGAAATAGCAAAAATGAATTTCCCTACAATCAAACTATTTAAATGTACGTTTAAATTAATATTAGATGCATTTAATCACAAGAACGGATACGATATGTCAGTTTGGATGATTTTAAGAACGGCTACTCTTTATATTGATCCTTGGGCTGCGGAGCCCAGTCAGTTAAGCATTCGCCTAGCATGCGGAAGATCCCAGGTTCGGGTCCGGGCATCAGGTCTGTGCCAGCAAAAATATCCGACGAATAATACCCTGTGTGATGGGAGTGCACGTTAAATATCCTTCAAAGTCCTAACGCTGCGTACAATGTCGCCCTTAACGGTTGCGTTGGGTGCCTACTCAGGTGTCGGTTCATCATTGAGTGTGGTTCTAAAATACGATGCACGTCGCCAATAGCCCTCGTGTAGCTCTAGTGCGACAATAATACAAACTAAAAAAATATATTGATATTTTGTACCGTTTAAGCAACATAAAAAATAACGCAAAATAAAACCAAAATACAGCACAACCCATCCTCTCAATCAAAAAGTTGTTTAAAAGTACAATTAAAATGTTTATTTCTTCAAAGACACGGATGCACGTCACTTCTAATGAATTACAGCCTTTGAGCATTACAAACCGCAGACAAAATAACATTAAAAAAATTCAACTTAGATTTAAAAATACTTTTAAATTAAATTAAATTATTCTTTTCCCAACAAGAACACAGAAGATGTGTCAGTTATGATGAATTAATTGAGTCTTTCCAGGAGGTCTTATTTAAATGTAGGGCAATCCCTCTGTTACAAAGGGCGGCGTTTTTTTTTATTCCCACCTTGCTATGATATGTGGAGCGGAACGTGCTCTGCGACGCTGTCTCGTTGAGCGCAGCCCCATCATAAGTGCTAAAAATATATACATCTCTGGGAAATCTTTTCCGTATACCGAGGGTTGGGAGCGCTTTTTAGGTTGGGTAGCGTAATATCGACTTGTACTAAAACGTACACAAAATTAGCTGAAACTAGTTTTTTTTAGCGAAACTGAACTAGTATTTTTTAGCAAGTTGACTTTTGAAGAGTGCAGGAGAATAACCGCTTGATTTCTTTAGAGTCTTGCCGCAATTGTGTCTGCTTGGCGGACATTGGCAACCGGAAACCGGTTTTTCTTTCGGTTCTTCATTCGCGGTACAAACGTGTGACTTGTATCCACTGATCTCTGGCGTGAATCAGGGTTGCCACGAAAGATATAAACAAAGCAAGTAACCGGTTTCTTTTCACCAGTTTAGGCAATTTCTCGCTATCCTCCCCAAAGAGGCTATTAAGGAAAGCCTTCTACGAAATAAAGCGGTTCTTCCCATGTACTCTTCGAATGCTTCCCTCCACTGTCCAAGGCAATTTTTTGCAATTGCTGTCCTTCTAAGCCCTTGCCGCCTCGGTGGCTGAATGGTTAGTGTTCTAGCCTTTGGAGCTGCTGAGGTCGGGTTCGAATCCCGGTCAGGCATGGATGTTTGTGACAGTCAATAAATGTTGTTATTTGTCTATGTGTTATTCATTTCTTTGTGACTGTAAAAATTTCTTTCTGTGTCTGTCCCACTTGACGAAAGCTTATAAGCGGTTCTCTGAACAAGCACACAAGCTGGAATATATATGTATCATACCATACCATACCATACCACACCTTCTAAGCCAACAGGGACTTTCTGCCCATTAACCAGAATATTTTTTTTAAACTAGAGTTATCTATATCTAAGACTCTGTTAAGATAAGTTCAGCCAATATGAAATGGCTCTAGGTAGTTATCCATATCCAAGCTAATGCTGGAAAAGACGTCATAATGTTCGCAATGTTCGTGAACATCAAAATTATTCGGTACTAATATGTTAAGTAGTTCTTGTGAAACACTGAGGAAAAAACTGGCAATTATTGCTTCAAACAACTTTTATTGAATTTAATTTAAGGGGTCACAGGAGTCTTAAAAATGTGCAAAGAAGATACTACATAGCATAGTTTGATCTCTCTTGTAATTTTTTAACTGCTCAATAAATGAGTATAATTTTTTTATATGTAATTCTACAAGATTTATTTATTATAAAACAAGTTTTAAAATTTACGAAACTTTAGCCAAAACTAAAATAAATGATATTAAACATGAAGGTACTTGAACACACTGTGATTAGGCTTGCGCGGCAAATTGTGAGGTCAAAATTGAAAAAATGACCAAGAAAATGACTTTATATTGTACAAATATGTACAAACTAGGACTTATACCTAAATTCTCAGCTCAATTTTAATTAGAAATTATTTTAAGAACTTTTTTCTAAAAAAATTAATAAAAATTTAAAAAATTTTGATTTTAAATTTTTTTAAAAAAATTTCTAATTAAAATTGAGCTGAGAATTTAGGTATAAGTCTTTGTTTGTACATATTTGTACAATATAAAGTCATTTTCTTATTCATTTTTTCAATTTTGACCTCACAATTTGCCGCGCAAGCCTAATCACAGTGTGTTCAAGTACCTTCATGTTTAATATCATTTATTTTAGTTTTGGCTAAAGTTTCATAAATTTTAAAACTTGTTTTATAATAAATAAATCTTGTAGATTTACATATAAAAAAATTATACTTATGCATTGAGTAGTTCAAAAATGACATGAAAGATCAAACTATGTTTTGTAGTATCTTCTTTGCACATTTTTAAGACTCCTGTGACCCCTTAAGTTACTGGTGCAATTGGTCTTGCTTAAATTGTTGAGAAAATTGTGTCTTTTAGAAATAAAAGATGCTGACAAGTAAAACTCCTCCCCACAGAAAAAAAAATCCTTCAATAAATTGATACTTGACTAGTATATCGCCACTTAAGTTCCCACATGTGCTCTCTCCCTTGAAATATAACTGAGATAGCACAGGTGGGAACTTAAGTGACGATATTTAATGGTATTTTGTGCATTTTATTAAATATCAACAAAAAAACTTAAATGCACACACACAATGAGTAAAAGCGAGTTATTTGAGATTAAAGTATAGTAATACGCCAATAAACTTTTTTCGCCAAAATTTCAGTTCTATATTTTTAATAACATGAACAAAATAGAGAGTAAAAACCAAACACAGCAAATTATAAATTATAATTTGCCAAACCAAGCTCATATGCTTTCGAGTCAAACCTACCTTAAGGGGTCATAGGAGTCTTAAAAATGTGCAAAGAAGGTACTACAAAGCATAGTTTGATCTTTCATGTAATTTTTTAACTACTCAATATATAAGTATAATTTTTTTATATGTAATTCTATAAGATTTATTTAATATGAAACAAATTTTAAAAATTATGAAACTTTAGCCAAAAATAAAATAAATGATATTAAACATAAAGCTATTTTAACACATTGGGATTAGGCGTGCGCGGCAAATTTTGAGGTCAAAATTGAAAAAATGACCAAGAAAATGACTTTATATTGTACAAATATGTACAAACAAAGACTTATACCTAAATTCTCATCTCAATTTTAATTAGAAATTATTTTTAAAAAAAATTAAAATCAAAATTTAAAAAATTTTATTAATTTTTTTAGAAAAAGTTCTTAAAATAATTTCTAATTAAAATGGAGCTGAGAATTTAGGTATAAGTCCTAGTTTGTACTTATTTGTACAATATAAAGTCATTTTCTTGGTTATTTTTTTAATTTTGACCTCAAAATTTGCCGCGCAAGCCTAATCCCAATGTGTTCAAATAGCTTTATGTTTAATATCATTTATTTTAGTTTTGGCTAAAGTTTCAGAAATTTTAAAATTTGTTTTATAATAAATAAATCTTGTAGAATTACATGTAAAAAAATTATACTTATATATTGAGTAGTTAAAAAATTACATGAAAGATCAAACTATGCTTTGTAGTACCTTCTTTGCACATTTTTAAGACTCCTATGACCCCTTAAGCAATGACTGAATTTTATTTTTACAATTTCTTGTGACGTCATCCACAGTGAAAAGTGACGTAAGAAAAATAATGTTAGAAGGATTTATCTGTCTGGCGATGGCGGCTTTTTCGCAAAAGAGGCCCTAAATGATTTACGTACACCCAGTCATCATCTCAATCTTCAGGAATTTGTCTTTGGTATATTTTTGTCTGGGATCTTCCCGTCTGAGAAGCAGAAAAGATAGTATTAAGTATTTAATTGAACCAAACGTTACATCATTAAATTCGGTTAGGTTTGAATTATCGTAACACTATAGAGCTACACGAGGGCCATTGGCGACGGGCGTCGTGTTTTAGAACCACAGTCAAGTGATGAACTGACACCTGAAAAGGACCCAACGCCCCGTTAAGGTCGACGTCGTACACAGCTTTTGGACTTTGGAACATATAAAACTTGCACTCCCTCTACACGGGGTATTATTCGTCCGACATTTTTGGCTGCACGGGCCGTTTATAGGTCGGCAGTTAATTTGGCTATGCCCGTACCCAAACCTGGGACCTTTCGCCTGCTAGGCGAGTGCCTAACGGACTGGGCAACCCAGCCCCTTACATCATTAAACTATCGAGTCTTAAATTTCGCGCCAACTTTAGTCCAATTTCATTGTAGTCGAAATATGGTGATGGGGTCCGTCTTCTAAAGTTTTGCAGGGCTAACACACTAATTCCTACACACGCTATTTCTAATTCAAACAGTGCCTTGTAGGAAATGTGCCGTTAATTCACCTTTATGAATATATACCAATAACAATGTATATATTTCAATACATGAACAATCAATATAATCATAACACAACTTGGAATGCGCCCTCTAGAATTCAGGAGCATAAGCTTTAAAGCCCGTAACACCACTCGCCAGAAGTGACACAGACACAAGAGACACACATAGAAGGGACGACACAAACACATAGAAAAATAACATTTATTGACAAAACACAAACATCCATGCCTCACTGGGATTCGAACTCGAACCCAGAAGCTTCAAACTCTAGCTCCCTAACCGTTGTGCTGCCAGGTCGGCAATATGACCATAAAGTTCTAATTTTAAAAAAATGTTGTTTTAGATTAAAAATTGTCTCATATTAATAAAAATGAATCTGACAGAAGTACTCTTTTAAACTTTTAAAGCAATGTATTCCACTCTTAAATATAAAGTATAACAGCCCACATGTAACTCTACTGTGACGTTATTCCAACAAACAAAAAACTAGATCTTTGCCAATTATATGACATTTAGTCAAACCCCAAAAAAGCCAGTCATAAAATGATGGTTAAAAAATATTTTGTAAAGAATTTATGCTAAGTATATTTATCAAATAGTTAATCTATTCTACATATTTTTAAGTATACAAATATTGTTACAACTACAACTTTTGTTATTTACAAAAAGAAAGGCAACCTAATTAATTATAAAGATAGCAATCAAAACTCATATCACTTTTTCCCCTCCCAACTTCTGTCTGTCAAGATATGAAATCTTCATTGCTTCATCATCTACAAGAAGTTTCAAAAGAGACAGTATTTTATTCTTTTAGCAATTCCAAAAGGGCAAAAAAAAATTAGCTATAGCAATGTTAACCTTTAATGCAAGAGTTTTTTTTTTTTTTTTTTTTGAAGATAAGTTACCATAGGATTTAGTATCTTCGGTTAAGAAGATTACTTGGCAAAATATTTTCTGAAAAAAATTCTTTTTTTCTTCTCCACTGAAATCTCTGATTTATTTGAAAATTACTCGACAAAAATGTCACAAAAACTAATAAAGATGACCGACTTTGTACTTAATTCTTTGTTTTTAAGATCCTCTGGTTTACGATGAGTACACATGCATATCATATTTTTTTCCACAAAAATCATTCAATAAATATAAGATAGGCAAATTTTAAACGGCGAAGTATGTCAATAAAAAGGTTTAAAGTTGGTTAGGCTGGGCTAGGTTTCAATATTAGAATTTTTCAGTTATTTGTTACTTGCAGCACCGATTGTCGGTTGTAAGTTTAATGAAACATTGAAGAAAAGTAAACCAAATGCTTTACAGCTAAAAATGCAATTAGTATTAAGCATTGAATACTGTGGGCAATGAATTGACCGTAAAGGGATATTTGATTTAATAAGTTAATTTGGTTTGAAATTTTAGAAAATTTAACGAGAATAAAATACTTACAAATGTTGGCGTATCATATTTAAAAGTATTTTGTAGATTATTGTTTCAATTTACCCAGAAAAAAATTCTTTCAATGCCAATGAAACTTGTTAAACTAGTATTGTAAGACACTGTAGGCTGATTTAATATTAACCTATTTATACATAATAATATATCTTTTACTTTACCCTTTTTATTTCAACTTAACAGAAAATGCACTTACGATTTTGTACATTTTTAAAAGGTATCAAACAACGAACTTTTGTTTAACCTCATTTAAAGAAAGAACATTTTCATATCAATAAAAAATGTAAACTATTAGCATGAATATTTTTACAAACAATGTCGATTTCACTAAATCGTCCATGTAGACAAGCAAAAGAAAATATGTGCTTTTAGCGTTAATCCGTGCATAGTTTACAATTGACTAAAAGGTTGTCTTATTGTTGGAAGACTGTACAAGTTTTGTCAGGGACTAATCTCCAGACTTTAAAGATTGTCATTACAACCAAGATAACGAGCTTCTAGGAAGAAACGTTTTTACGAAGAAAAAAATATATCAGGCATCTGTCTAAAAATTCAACAGTAGTATTCCCCTGAGGTTGAAGGGATGCACTCCATGAAGGTTGGAATAAAGTTTAAATGGTGCCAGGTGAAAAAAGCAGTGGAAAACTGTCTGCCAAGTGAAGCTATCAATTGCTTTTACAAAGACCTATAAGGTCAAACAGATGTTAAGTGAATATTTTGTGACATTTTTGAATAGATACCATAGTTAAAGTATTAGATTGACAGATCACGTGACCTCCAATGCTAACGACAAGACGCGCATGGAGAATAAAATTGAATGGGGTTTTTTTTGGTATTTTTTAATGTTATAATAAATTCGCTTTAATTAATAACATTTATAATATAATGTAGTCAAATCTTTTTTAATCATGGGATACCTAGTGCCAAAAATAAACTTTAGCGCCAACTAATTTGGCTAGCGTTGGAGCAAGTCGACGGGATTATTCACAAGTATCGTTTTGTAATAACAGCTACAAAATGAGACAGTCGGTAAACCTCTGTCAAAACTTCTGTATTTATTCAGATTTTGTACAATAGCACAAATTGTCACATTTTAAAATTAAATCACAAATTCTCTGAGAACAAAATAAAGCTTTTTCCTTTGAAATACATAGGTGTATTCGTTCGGGCCTATTGAATTGGGAACAGCTATGATATAATGGCCGTCTTCGATTTGGCGATTTGCGTTACGTTTCCAAACCATACAACTACCTAATTGTGGTAAACATTCCATTTCATATTTCATACAGCAACCCAATATTAAATTTTCAAGCACGCCAAATATCGCCAATGAACTGACCGGCCATTATATCATAGCTGTACCTTGAATTGACTTTCTGATAGCTGCACTTTTTTTAAAAAAAAATCAAGCTCCCCTCCTATGCTTACCCCCATAATGCAGAGGAAAATCTGTCACTTAATTGCGCTATTTCCGTACCAGAGGAAGATGGAGTTAGCGCGGGATTTTGGTTGACTATTGCGCCTGCTCCAAGGAAAACATTCACTCGGACTTGAATGAAAGATTACCCAGTCGTGGCATCAGATATGGTGGAAATTGCCGGATTGGGTCTTAAATGCCGGAAGTTATCATTCAAGTGTGCCAAGACACGTATTAATAGTAGTACAGTAAGATTTATAACATTCGAATTCCGACTGTCTGAACTCAAATGGTAGCAATATGCTCCATCCATCCTTACACTTTAACGTGTAAAAGTTTTGCTTTTTTATTGCATAAAATTTCTATAATCGAATTTGGTTGAGATACACCATTTTAACTTTTGAAATTTGTGAGAAATACTGTAAGAAAAACAAATTTTAATTCTTTTTTCTTTTAATCAAAATATTTTTATTACAAAGTTGGACAAAATTTTATTTATGACTAAGCATAGATTTTTAGAACATGTTTTAATGCTTTCTTACATGTTTTTAAATGATTCTGCTTCATGACGATTAAGACTTTTCAGTGTTCCTTTGAGGGACGAATTTTCTCATATATTTCAACTTACGATCGGTGCTCCGATTCGTTCTCAGTTCCCACACGATATTGATTGACCCAATCGAGAAAGATTTTATATTCATTTTAACATTTCTGTTGCCACATTAGACCAGAAACATGCCCATTACTAAATTGACGAAAATTGAGAGCATTTTGTGGTATGAATGTTTCTTAAGATATTACGCTCTCAATACTTCCATTTCATTGGTTGTTTTGTTTTCTTTCCGTACTACTTGAAACAACCCTATTTAATATGTTTAATTTCCATATGTGCTTTATGATATTATGTGATTTATTTTTAGCAAACATTAAAAAAAAAGAATTTTCATAAATCTTCTTCCCTTCCAAAAAATTACAATCGTGCATTCAAGTTGAACGACCTCATTCCAATTAAAAGTTTGTCACGGTAATTATCTTCCGCAAATCTTTCCTCACACCTGTCCTTCAGAAAATATTTATAAAAAAACATGCCACTATTTATTTCTTCTGCCAAGCGATTTGCTAGTTCTCTGAAAGAATGAAAAAAAAAAGAACTAAATATTCTTTTGCGCTATCGCCGAGCCCTTACACCTCCTTAGCACACGATGAAAGACATCACCGCTTCCACAGACCAGAAACGCCCAAGATGGCCGCCGTCCAAATCTTTCTTAAAGATTCCTCGAAATTTGAAAGATAAAGACGTCCCGTGTTTATATATCTTCTTCTACTCCATTTTAAATAAATAAAAAAGAATATTTTTAAATAAATAAAGAAGGGTCTTCGAATGGGTGATGCACCTTTCGTTTGATTCCCCCAGAGTAGAGCACGAAGCGAACCAGAGAAGAACGTTCTCAGTTGGGAATAAATATCGCCATTTTAAATAAGTTCTGCTAACTTCTAAGACGTTCAACTGTATTTTGACATGATTAACTAAAGTTTTATCGTTTTTAACTAATATTTACTGCAGCTTTACATAAGTTTACTGTGAAATTAACTGTGATTCGGTTTCTTCCATTCGATTTGGCTATTCAGTTTGTCTTCAGCCAGACACATGTATTCCAATGGTAAGTCCATAAAGTTCCAATATTGTAGTGAGACATGTATTATTTTAAGAATATATGTATATTGTTGGGATTACTTTTCACCTCTGAAATTTTAAAAAAGAACATTAGAATATGATACGCGAATTTCTCAGCAATATGTTTTGATAGAGTTTTAAATGAATTTAAGATCACCTGGTGTTGAGGTAACTGACCCCAAGAGACACTTACTGCATGTATTTTACTAAATGACTATATTTCTTTCCTTCATCTAATTGAATTTTTACCTAGTTATTTGCTTTTAAGAAAGTTTTATTCAAATGAATTGAATTTTATGGGGATTTTAACCTTTGGTTGTCTCATAGATTCATATTCAAAATAAGGCATTCTATTTTTTAAACTTAATAATTATTTGCTTTAAATATATGGTTAACGGTTAAACAGATTAAAGCAGCCAAATGAGAGGGGTATCAAGCAGTCATTGGGTATTTACGCTGTTAAAAACTTTGGTGCAAAATGACACAGGTGCTATCCTGGAACTTTCTAACTGCTATCACAATTCGGAGCCAGAATTAACCTGGTTTGTCGTAAAACCATAATATTGATACTCTGTAAAAGGGGTAAATCAATGCTCCTAATAGTAGTGATAAGTAGAGACTAATTCCATGCAAAATTATTCTTTCTCTAGTGTAAGTCACATGTGTAAAAAGTGATTATGACTTCAAATTTTAACATTTAAATAAAAAAGTTAGGGTAATAGCCGCTATATTTATTGAAAATACATGATGCAACGAGATTTATTCAATTTGTTTTACTTTTAGAAATGTAAAAGCTTGTAATCTTCTCTTAAATTTTAGCTTACTCTTCAGTTACATGGAATTTGCCTAGAAAAAAATCTACGATTCCGGTGCTATCTTTCACCAAAACGTTTAATTGCGTATTAATTTTTTACTTGGTCACTGCTTAACATTTCAAATAGTTCATTTGATATGTCCCAAAGCGATGCGCTGAAATCGACGTAGCAGGCCATTGCCCTTTTTGGCAATTTGACCATTGAGGTTTAGGTTTTATTTGATGTGGTAAAGCTATTACTGAGACTAGGCTTCTAGACTGAAATATAAACTTTGTCGAATATAATGAATCACAAATTAAAAACAGTTAGAGGCAATTGATTGCATTGCTTACACGGATCACTTTTCTTTGTTTTAATGAAATCAAATAATTCATTAAAATCTCATATTATCAAAAATTAATCTGGTATATTTCAAACCCGATTTCAGTAAGTTTCATTATTACTAAAGCTTTCTTTCTACTCGTAAGTAAATACAATGAGAATATATATTTATAACGACTCGTTTTTAATACTAATAATCAGAAAAGTTCATTGTTCATTTCCAGGCAAAGGTAATATTTGTCTTATAACTTTGCAACGAGCAATTTTTAAGAATCATTTCGCAATAAAAATGAATGGAAATAACTGATTTCAATTCATGTTTTTTTTTTAAATACACATATTATATTGACCGTCGTTTTTTGTTGTTCTTATTTGCAGGCAAATCAATTGTACACTGTTAAAAAAAGCCTGAATTTTACGTGCATATTTCTGTGATTATTTTCGGGAATTTACGGAAAGATTGCGTTTCTTCAACAAACAGACGGTTTGTCTGAAATAAACAGATCGTTTCCGTTTTCCTTAAACGCTTTACAAGCGAAAACGGAAAAACACCGTATTTCTGCGTGCAGAATTTCACTTAAGACCCGTATTAACGTAATTTCTCCATATAACCTCGCACCCAACAGCTTTTAGCCTCGACACATCGGCCGACCGACTCAGCCACCATATTTTTTGTTTGTTTGTTTTGACCACATCTGAAGCAAGAAAGCTAAATATGCAGGTATGTTAATTTCTTTTAATAAAATTAGATTTTATTTAAAGATTATATTTTCTATCTTTTTTCTATATATAGATTTATAGAATCCAGTTCTTGTTTCATTCTTATTTGTTTCTGTGATCTTTATAGTCCTATAATTGACCGTGGGATGATTCCTGAAATTAATAATTCCGTTTGTTTACCAGCACGCTTAACTAGGTAAATTTAATTTAAAAGTTTGAAAAAGCTGTCAAATGTACGAAATAAACAATGTTCACCTGCAAACAAGTGCACATTATTAAAAAAAATAATGAAATTATTACATTTAAATTCGATTGAAAAGCAATTGTCCTCGTGTAGCTCTAGTGCGACGATAATTCAGAACCTAACCTAACCTCTATTGAAAAGCACGGTCACGCTATGGCTATCAGCATAGCATGGTTTATTTTAAAAACTATGCAAGTATACATAACGTAAAGTTTCTCTTCACTAAATAATACTCTTTTGATTAATTTAACGAATCAATTAGTGATTACGGATGTATGCGGATCACATGCTTTGATTCGATTCAGATGTTACATCTATTGTCAATGCTCTTTGTTTTGAAAAATCTGCACTAAGAAAAACACAATTTCCAATTAAATGCAAATTTTTTAACGAATTCAAAAATTAGGAATTGCAAGTGTCCGCAGAACGCTATTTTAGTGTTCATTTAGATATAGCTGCTAAGTGATATCTCATTTTCGGCCCACCGTCTACAACTACAGCAATAATTATTAGCTTTTACTAGAATACTAATAATAAGATTGTATTTTATTACTAAATGCCATATGAAATTGTATTTTATTACTAAATGCCATATGAAATTGTATTTTGTTACTAAATGCCATATGAAATTGTATTTTATTACTAAATACTTTTATAAAATTGTATTTTTAATTTTGATATACATTATTCAAGAACACTTCTGTTCTGTTTCTACCCCCTCCTATTAAAAAACATTTTCAGTGTTCCAATTCTCAAATTTGTAATGTAAGATATGGATAAATCCAATTCATTAAAGGTACTCTAAGATTCATGCCTTGTCTTCACCATCCCCCCACTTCACAAAAAAGAGAAAAAGAGTTTTTAACTCTGATATTAAATTATTACGGGGCAGATACTATGGAAGACTTGCTCGAAAAAAAGCCTAAAATTGAAATGACAAATTGATTGACAAATTGTTTAATTTTAGAAGGCTTAAGAAGCTTTTGTCTGATTAACGCCCGATTACCACTTGCTTCTTTACATTAGATCTACTTATTCAAAATTGGATTTGTATATATTAATATATTATTTTTTTTAGGTGCTTGTTTATCATGAATCTCCAAAGAGGGTCAAAAGTTCAGAAAAAGAAGAAAACTAAATCTGTAGTTCCTGCACAAATTTTTAAATTAGTTGAGGATTTGAAATTCCATAACAGTCCTTTTCAATTATAAAAGAAAAATAAAACTTGATTATATTCTGTAATTCTTTTGTTATTCACATGTTGTTAAATTGTATCAGTGGTGTATCCAGGATGGGGGGGGGGGGATAATAACTCTCGCCTCCATATACTAATTTTTTTTAAACTATCAGTGGCTATACAAATTCATGTATGTATTCCACAAATGAAGACACTTAAAAATTTATTGTTTTTGACTACAAAGGTTACTGTCTTAACGAGTCTCTCTGTTTAGGGGTGTTCAACCCCTAAGACACCCGACTCATTATCCCCTACCGATGATTTTGCCCTGGATATGCTAACTGTAAAGTACGACACCATTTAGCCACAGAACAATACTAAATGTATACATTGTAAAATATATGACAAAAAAATTATCAAAATTCTTAAAATTTTCTGCCACATTAAAATTGTTTTAAATATATGAAGAGTGAATATTTTTAAATTTCAAAAATCTGAACAATGTCATTTTTTATTCAGATAATATATCAAATATGGTTAAAAATTATCAAATGATTAGAATTTATATAACAAACAGGATGCATGTTTAAAATTCCCTATGCTTAACTTATATTTATGACACCATATATAAATGGATATATTTAGAATGATTGATCTTTAAATAGTATATAGAAACAAAATTGACAAGAAAAAAGCAAAAATGTCTTGGAATTAACTAGAAAATACTATGTAAGTTTTCTGAATTTAAGAGAGAAATGCCAATTTGAAATTCATGAAATTAACATTAAACAGCTAAATGGAAAATCCTGAAATTAACGGAGAAATTCCGAAATGGAAGATCCTGAAATTAACGGAGAAATTCCGAAATTTAAGATCCTGAAATTAACGGAGAAATTCCAAAATAGAATACCCTGAAAAAAACGGAAAAATTCCGAAATGAAAGTTCTTGAAAATAACGGAAAAATTCCAAAACGGAAGATTTTGAAATTAACGGAAAAATCCCGGCAACTTGCTGCCAGTAGTTTTTCCGTTAATTTAGGGAATTTTTTTTTAACAGTGTAGACAATTGATTTGCCTGTGAGAACGAACCAAAACATTTTATCTTTGTAATTTAGGTTTATAAGACTTTCTGTTTATTTGTTGACTAAAAATATCATATTTTTGCCTTTTTTAATTTTTGGGAATAGACTATTTCTAAGGTTCATGTGATGTAGTGACAATAACAACTTGCTTTTAAATTGGTCAAAAATTAATTTTTTTTTTCATGTGATACGGATTTGTGAAAATGCGCAAATATTTGTTGTCTCTTTTTATTGTCACACTCCGTTTCAACATGCACAGTAAAATATCTAATTTTTAGCCATATTCAAGAGTAAAATATGTTGCGACTGACATTTTTTAAATAATTAGTGTCAAATTGTCGAAACAAATTCTTGATAAGGCTATTTAGGTGTTATCTTCTTTTTAAAATTTTAGCTCCCATTCGGTAGGCCCTACTTATTACTTTGTTGAAGTACTCTACATTTTATCTACTCTACATTTCTGATTGCACTGGTTATTTGATCAGTAAAACTCACCGTAGGGTCTTCGCCCGTGCGGACATATTGAGACTAAACGGGCAATTTTCGACGAAAATTGTATGCTCGAATTCTCATTGGCTCACCGACGATCGGCGAAACATCGTTTATCGGTCGAAGAAAAATTGCTACTATAGGGGGATACTTTTTATAAATCTTACTGTAAGCATGTTGTTTGTAAGTCTGTTTTTATGACCTAGAAGTTTTGAGAATCGTAGGATTTAGCAAATAAGCTGACATGTAAACTGGTTTTTGCTTTAAGATATTAAAATCCTTATTTTCATTAAAATTTTACATTTAAAAAAATAATATTTCATTAGCAGAGTACTATATACGACTCCTTCTTACTTTAAATTTTTAAAGTTCAGCAAATTATACAATTGATTCATTTTCAAAAATTTTTTTTGTTGCTGGAAAACCGGCCAGTCCGATGACGGGTTTCTACGTCTGTATCCATCAGAGGGCTAAGATTATAATACGAGTATAAATTAAGCTTCGAAAGAACTTTCTTACCCTAACCACTAGTGTGGTTTTAAGGGTGGCGTGAGCGTCGTTACTATAATCCTATTTTATTAACATCTGCTGTGAACGTTAATAGCAATGTCTTTTCAAACCCAACTTAGGTGTGAGAAAAACGAAAAGAGTGCATTTCTGGAAAACCACTTGAAGGGGGGTAGGGAAAGAAAGTCTTTTAGGAGCCTGCGCTGTAATCGTAAGGACAATAGTAAGGGAATGTAGGTTATGTTAGCTGCTCCATTTATTGAAGCCAGAAAATGTAACCAATTTTGTTGGCCATATACCTCTTTACACCCTCTTCATAGTAGTGAAATACTTGGCAGTTTACGTGTTTCTGTACACAATAGAGTGTTAAGAAAACATAGTATGGAAACGTTTTTACCAAATGTAATTATATTAATATTTTTTTTCTATAAATTTACAAGATCTTTAGCAGTTTTGGTTCTAATCTCGATGTTTTTAACGTGTCTTTAAAAGTTTTTAAATCTAAATGTTATATTCTTTTACATTGTTCCATTTTCTTTAATACCTTAAGGTGTGTGTCTGTAGCCAGTGTAACACTATGGTTAGGTCCTAGATCTGCTGTGTATGGTTTTTTTGGCGCATATACCTTTATATATACAGCGGCTCAGTGGATGAGAGGTTTAACGTGTCCTCCTCGTAAGCCCAAGATAGCGGGTTCGAGCCCCGGCTGAGCCGTCGGATTTTCTGGATGGAAAAATCCTGATCGCGCATGTCATATGATTATGTGGCATGTAAAAGATCCCCGGGGGACTTATTTGGCTTGGGTTCTCCCGGCAAAATTAAATCTTGGCATACTTTAACACCCACAGAAAACTTAGATTCATTGTAATCTGTGCGTCAAAATTGGTAGCGAGAGCCGCCTACACTCTTAAAACGAACGAGCGAGTTTAACTCAGTCTGATTGATTCTCACTCCTCTAGTCTGGAAAATGCACTTCTCCTTTTGGAGTGGATCCTTTGTGTGTTAAACCTCCGACAGGATCACTCCAAACGAGTGATTTTAACTCAGTCTGAGATAATCTTCACTCCTTTCCAGTGTCGAAAATGCTTTTCTCCCACTTGATTGGATTTTACTCCTTTTTTTTTTAAGAGTGTAGATGGTGTCACAAAAAATGGCTCTCATTTCTGAGGAATATGCCTTCTTCAAAGGCTTGACCACCAATATTGCAGCCCCATTAGAGAAAAAAAAAGCCTTTTTATTTTTTTGAAGAGTAACTTTATTTTTATTCAGTTTTTGTGTTTCTCTTCGCTTGCAGGGCATCATCGTGAGCAAGAAGGAACTCCTGGGGCTGCTGCTGGTGTTCATCGGGTACGTGCTGCTCGGGGGGCTGGTCTTCATGCTGCTGGAGAGCCCTCTCGAGGAGAAGCTCAGGAAGGAGATAGACGAGCTCAGGACTGAGTTCGAAGGTACACTCTCAGAAATAACACTTTCATTTTTAACGATTCATGAATCCTCAAGCCTCATTTCGTTAATTTTGAGGATTGTTTCGTGAAACTATCACGTGACTGTTGAGTAAACGCGAATCCTCACTTTTACGATCGTGATTTGACGATTCTGTATCTTGATTTTGAGGAAACTTAATCTCATTGTTGTACTCACATGCTCAAAAATGATGAAATATTTCTTTAGATTAGACGACATTTAAATCCTCATTAAAATGACGATTCAAATTTCCTCACTTTGAGGAAACGAAAACTCGGAGCGTTTGCCAGTAACGGAATCGTCAAAATTAAAGAAAATTTCGTCGTTTTTGAGCATTCATTTTTTAAAGTGTAAGGGATGCACTGTCCCACATAAACTGCTCATGACAATTCGGGGGCAGCACTTTGTACTTTACACTCTTAAAACAAAAGAGTGAAATCCACTCCAGTTGGAGAAGTGCATTTTCGACACTGGAAAGGATTGAATATTACCTCAGACTGAGTTAAAATCACTCGTTTGGATTGATCCAGTCGGAGGCCTAACACACAAATAATCCGCTCCTTCCGGGTAAGTGCATTTTCCAGACTGGAGGAGTGAAATTAACTCAGACTGAGTTAAAATCGCTCGTTCATTTTAAGAGTGTAGTCAACCCTATTATTGTACCTTAGTTATACCCCGTGCAACGTCGGGTATAACAGCTAGTATTAAATGATCTATCTGGGTTAGATAGCACACTTGGAAACTTTCTTGCGTTGCACGTAAAAGGTCCCTGGTTCGATCCCGAGCCTTGCCAGAATAGCTGCCGACTTATAAACTACCTTTGCAGCTAAAAGTACGACTCATGTTATATACCCCTGTAGAGAGAGTGTATATTAAAAATGCTCAACAGTTCTGACACTGAGCACAGTGTCGCTCCTAAAAGTTACGTTGGGTGCCTACTCATGTGTTGACTTGTCACTCTGCTTACGATGTCGCCTTTAAAAATTGCATTAGGTAGCTCTTCTCCGGTGTCGGCTTGTCCCTTGACTGTGGTTCTAAATTAGGATACCCGTCACCAATAGCCCGCGTGTAACGCTAGTGCGACGATAATTCAAACTTAAATTACTTTACTTTGGCTCGTCACTAGACTGCGATTCTAAGTTAAAACGCCCATCGCTTTTTTAAATGGTATTTAAACAAAATATTGAAATTGGTAATGTAATACAAACCTCTTAGAACACTCTGCATGCATTTTAAATAAAATATTTCGCCTATGATTCAAAAGTGCGGTGGCCTATTATAAATAGACGGAACAAGGTGCACTCTGTTGTGGTTGAGGAATAGAAGAATCATAGAGATTAAACATTTCCCCCTTCTTTTGATTCGTGGCCGTTTTAGCTTCCACACTAACGTAAAAAACTTTATAACGTAAAAAGTGGAAGCTTTTTAAAGCTATATATGCCGGTCGGTTTGTCTGCCTGTCAGTCACCCACTTTCAGATGCCAACCTACAAATTTTATAGAAATGTTTTATACGCCACAAAAACAACGCATTGAAACTAGAAGACATTGAAAATCTCAGAAAAAATTAGAATTCGATGTACTTCAATTATTAAACAAACTGCAATTTTTTTACTCATTTAAAAAGTAAGTCAATTTTTATTGGAATTAAAATGCCACTGTCACTCACAAAAATCGAACGAGAAACTTTATTTGTAATTAAATAGAAATTTAAAGAAATTTATATTTGTGATTTGGAATCAGTTTTGAATAATCATATATAAGTAGTCTATAAATATATGTTACAATGAGATTCTTCGATTGTTCTTATTATTTGTTTAGAAGGAGGCACAATGCTTTACACATTCTTCGTTTCCAATTTTAAAAATTAATTGAAATTTTTTATTTCCATAGCAATTTTTTAAATAAGTTTTATTACTAATGGGCTTGTTTCAACACTTTGTCTAAGAAAACAAAACAACCAATGAAACCGCAGTTCGGAGCTCGTGACGTTATAAAAACCAATGAGCTTGTTTCAACGCTTTGTCAAATAAAAAAAACCCAATGAAATTGCAGTATAAAAAGCGTATAACCTCATAAGAAATATTCCCATTAGTTTTTTGGAAGAGCTTTGCGTTTTCTATAGATTTTTTAAATTGAATTTAAAATTCATTCCTCGAAATAAAAATTACTTTGGCAAATTAAAAGTAATAATTATGGAATTTTCAATGAAAAATAGTTAAATTAATTCTGACGTTTAAATTTAATATAGAGCTAAATGCTGTATTTGGCGATTAAATTCAGGAGCATGGATTTTGTGTGGTAGCATTATTAGGTGACTGTTTCTATTACAAACCTACTTGTTTACGTTATGAACATTATGTAGAAGCTAAAATAAATGTCTAATTTACATTTCAATTGTGTTTCATCAAAAATGAATGCTATAACAGCGTAGTACGACTAAAACCAAAAAAAAAAAATCTGTACAGAATGTCTTAATTAACAAAATGCACTTGAAAAGCTAGGTGGCTAGTTTTTTTTTTAGTTTTTTTTTTGCTCTGCTAAATAGGCGTTTGACTTTGATTCATTAACCACACCATTTGGCAAACTTTTATAGTATAAAAAAGGTAGAGTGAGTAATCCATTAGCAAAGCCACAAAAAATTGCTTCTAGCATTTTTTTTTTTAAAGTTCAAACCTAGACACTCCATTTTCTCAGACCATTTTTTATTATTTTTAGCAGGGTCATAGATAACTCATTTAAGACAAGCAAAATAGAACACTTTTATCAAAGCGAAAGAAAACAGATTGTGCTATAAATATTTTTGAATAATACTTTTTTATGCAGTTAAAAGGTATTATTCTAATTCCACTATTAAATTTTGGAACTATTTCAAATAATGCCATATTTAATTTTTGAGAAAAAATATATTGTCCAAACTTTTGTGGTTAAGCTTAAAAAAAACCTAAAAAAACAATTTTTGAAAATATACCTGTATATCACTGAAACAAAATCAAACTACTCACAAACACAGTATGGGTAACACTACACATATTTACTTTCAAATAAATCAATGCACGCATTTAAAGGTATATATGTATATGTATACTTTAAATTGTAATTTCAATAACCTTAAAAAACCTAAAAAAAGTTCTATGACTGCTTTCTTTTGTGTAATTGTATAGAAAACATTTTGACGTACTACAGGTAACAGATTAAGAATTCTCGTGTACTACATTTGAAGTCTGTCACTCTTATAGCTCATGTAGTACAGTGGTTTTGGCGAATGACAAATGACAGTGATTGCGCTCTCTAGAAATCTAGAAATAAAGAGTGTAGGCTTTTTAGCCCATTACCCCACTCGCCAGAAGAGACCGTCACAAGAGACACACAAAGAAGGACGCCACAAACACATAGACAAATAACAACATTTATTGACAAACACAAACATCCATGCCTTTACCGGGATTTGAACCCGAGCCCAGCAGCTCCAAGGGCTAGCACGCTAACCATTGCGCCGACGGGCCGGCAAGACAGATAAATTATCGAAAATCCTTTTCTAGAATCAACCTTAAGTAACTTAAATTGGTCATCAACTCAGGTACTCAAGTTGCCTCAAGCCCGACCAGGCTACTCAAATGACAAACTCGGTGAACATATGTATCACAAAAAAGTAGGACATACTTTGATTTTTTTATATATAAACTAGCAGTATGGTCCCGCCTTACTGGGAACTTACTACTTAATTTCGCATCGCTTCCTTTTAGAGGCAGGATTACTTGTGAAATACACTTAAAATCAAAACAAAATTAAATTCGTGTTGGTGCATGCGAACTTAAAAATGCAAACCCTAATAGAGGATGAAGCAGCCTTCGGGCGAGCGCATATCTCAACCAAACTCAATCAATCAAACTAATAGAGGATGGCGTCAAGCCCCCGTTTCGGCCCGGTCCATGTATTTTCAAGCCCTGTTATGGTCCCGCAATCCCACGTGGATGACGTTTTTTTAAAACTAATTATATTAATTAAAAATCACAATCAAATATGAAAAAACTAAGCCTCAATTGCACACGTTGGTATTAAAAGGAATCTATATTAAAATTTTCGAATTTTTTAGAGCAGTCTAAGTAGATCTTTTGCGATCCACAGACATACACGCAGACAGACAGACCGACAGACAGACAGACTCTTTCTTTTATTATTATAGATGAGCCATAAAATAGTTTTCATTGTTATTGATATATTCTTGTGTTCTCTTTATATTACAGACACGCTTAACCGCCTGGGCTCGCCCAACGTGAGCCGCCAAGAAGTGGAAGGCCTGATGATGCGTCTGTCGGCAGCCCACAAGTTGTCCCTCATCGACGAGGAAGGGAACGACACCCACAGCAACTGGGGCTTCGGCAACGCCTTCTTCTTCGCCATCACGGTCGTCACCACCATCGGTAAGGAATATTATTAGAGTCAGGCTATGACCATTTCCCAGGCTTCTAAGGAAGGGTACTTGGGCTTGTGATTTTAGGAGTAACCAAAATTGCCTATAAGTTTTATTTCACAATTGAAGAGTACAGGGTAAAAATAACTTCATTGCACAGGAATCTGTCTGCATCTGAAATATTTGGCAACAATAGCGAGTCCTCGCCTAAACTGGTGTAAGGAAACCGGTTGCTCACTCTGTCTTTCTCTCGCGGCAACCCTCAATCACGCCATATATCAGTGGATGCGAGTCGCACGTTTGTACCGCAAGAGAAGAACCAAGAGAGAAATTCTTTGTCACCAATGTTCACCAATAACTAGAGAATACGGGAAGATCCCTATGTAATAAAGTTATTTTTCCACTGCACTCTTCATACATTAAGTAGCAGCTTCATTTGGAAAAGGGCCTCCCTACGTATCCGTGTCTTGGGCTTCAACTTGCCATGGTAAGGTCATGGTTATAGTAATGGTTCAGAATAACCAGAGGCTGGTTAAAGACCAAGCCTTGCTATGGTACGATGCTAAAAAAAATCTGGTTAGTATAACATCGTGTAGGTACTTGCAAAACGCTCTGTATTTTAGAGGATGACGCACGGAACCCAATTAAGGCACCAATACACGCCAGCCTTTTTTCTTTAAGTTTCTGACTAAAGTGTTTGGATTTTCATATTTTTACCTTTAATGTTGAACGACGAATTAATTAAATATTAAAGCTGTTATAAACTAAATTGGAACACATTTAAAATATATTTAAACATCTAGATAATTTTCCTACAAACTTTATCAACATATCTAATAAAAAGGTTAAGATCGAGTTGCTTTGGCTTATGTACTGCGATATTTATTATAAGATAAATGCCTGATAGTAACTCAGTAGTAAATCAGCGCCATCTAGCGTGAATGTTATTTGATGTTGCATGTGCGTGTGCACCGGTTTGCTACGGACTGTATTTTATGGTCGGGCCCTGATCACAATCGCCGAAGCTCATTTTAATGGTAAACATACAAATGTATAAAATAATCTTTTTAAATGTACAAATAAAGTGTACAAAAATCTGCAGAGGACATGTTGTGCAATTTGCTTTTGTTTACTTTAATTTCATAAATATATGGTATTTAATATTATACTTATATATGTTAGCAATTTCTTAATTAATTTTGATTGCAAATTTTAGTTCGCCTAAACGAGTTTGTTGCTGACCCTTAGCGAATCATAAAATATGTTATTGTTTTTTGTAACACATAAATAATCAATAAACTGATTGATTTTGATCGATCGATGGATTGATTCATTGACCGTTTCTCAGCTGCCCCTAAAAAAAATCAACATTTTATAAACTTCCCCTTTCTTTTGTCCTAAAAATGGGATGGGGAGCCCAGTCAGTTAAGCACTCGCTTAGCATGCGGAAGGTCCCAGGTTTGGGTCCGGGCATCGCCAAATTAGCTGCAGACCTATAAACAAGCCCGTGCAGCCAAAAATGTCCGACGAATAATACAAGGGAGTGCACGTAAAATATCCTTCAAAGTCCTAAAGCTGTGTACGATGTCGCCCTTAACGGTTGCGTTGGGTGCCTATTCAGGTGTTGGCTCGTCACCTGACTGTGGTTCTAAAATACAACGCCCGTCGCCAATAGCCCTCGTGTAGCTCTAGTGCGACGATAATTCAAACTAACCCAACCTTAAATTTGTCATAAAAATTAACTACTCTCTGGCCTCTCCGTGGCCGAGTGGTTAAGGCGTCTGCCTCAGGATTCAATCTTCTCAGGTTCGAATCGCACTTACTACCAGTCATCCTATAAATCGGATACCTGTACTGGGAAAGAGTAAAAAAATTCCAACTCGTGACGGATGGGCCCGAGTACACTGGGACTGACGTGCTCGTTAAATCTGTGGAGTCCAAAGTCCCGACGGCGTCAGCGTACGATGTCGCTCGAAGTTTCCGTTGGGTGCCCGCTCAGGTGTCGATCTAGTCACTTGACTAGGGTTCTAAATTACGAGACGTTATTGGCTGTGTTAAAACTCCTGACGGAGGCTAGAAATAGGCAGCCGGAAACGATTACATTACCTACCTACCTAACTAATCTCTTCCAGGCTACGGACACCTGTCTCCATCCACCACCCCAGGTCGTCTCTTCTGCATCGTGTACGCCATGATCGGCATCCCCCTCACAGGCATCCTGCTGGCTGCCATCGGTGGCTACTACAGCCAGCGGCTGGTCAAAGATCTCCAGAAAGCCAGGCGCGCCAGGAACTCTCATCTGGCGCTGGCACTCTCTGCCACCAAGTGCCTGGTGCCGTGGTTGATGCTGTTCTTGGTGGTACCGGCCGGGTTCTTCGTGTGGCTGGAGGGATGGTCTTTCGTGGACAGCTTTTACTACTGCTTCATCACGTTGTCCACCATTGGATTTGGCGACTTTGTGGCAGGTAAGTACAGCTTCAAGGATATAAGTTCGAAAGGGTTAAATTTTGTTTCGATGGTCGATACTTTAATTCTTTTCGATACGATTGCTGTTTTTTCTTTCTTTCTAAAAATATATGTCAAATTTTAAATTCGAATGGATTTGATTTGGGAGTCTCAGCTTTCGAAGACTTAAGGGGGTATGGGACACTTTCAACTTTTTTCTTTAATATTGCAGATATCAATATAATTTTTTTTCCATAAATGTATACTAAATATACTTACACTTTTAGATAGTCAAAGGTTTTAAATTATCATTATTTATTTTTTTAAAAAATAAAATGTGTCAAAAAGTGATGTCTCTTATTTTTGTTATAAGTCAAAAACTTATTTATTGGAAAACAAATGTTTAGCATTTTTATAAACAGAAAAATGTATTTAACAAACTGTCTTTACCGATTTTTCATATTTAACATAGTTTTTTTTTAAATAAAACATTGAAGTCTTTTTTAATAATTTCACAGGTTCACTTTTTTTATAAAAATTAATAAATAAAGAAATAAACTATTTACAACTAATCCCTAAAGACAAATTAAAGATATATGTTTGAAAAATATGAGTAAAAAATTTTGACACTCTACGGCCAGTAGATTTTGAGTTATATCAATTTAAAGTCAAAAAATCATCGAAAACACGATCAAGGAGAAAAACAGCTTTGAAGTTTATCACTTTCCTTATTGAAGCGCTCCAAACCGACCGAACAACTAATGATTCGATAACGTTATTCCTATCTAATATTACGAGGAAGCAAAGATTATAAACGTGGTTGGCCAACACAGATGTCATGACACAAAAAACTACACATCTCGCGTTCTACTGCAGATATAAATAAAATTTTTGTTTTAAATTATTCTAAAATATTTGTGTTATTTTTTATGATAATAATAATTTTTTTGATTTTTTTGAGGATTTTGTGTCCCATACCCCCTTAAAACTCTAGATAAGAGTTTGTCCTTCACTATCATTCACTTGCGCCGAATCACTCATGTTACATGTAGTAAATGTTCAATGCTCCTGAGAACACATTTGAATATTTTTATGTATCATATCACTCATTCGTTACATAAATGTATGTCTGTCTGACTCGTCAGAGAAAGCCAGGCGTGCCAGGGACTATCATCTGCCGTTAAAACTCAAAATTTCGTTAAAACTCAAAATTTAATATCATAATTTTACATCAGCGCTATCTGACAGCCAGTCTTCAAGGGTTAGAGGGAGAATCTGCTTATTTCATTCTTACTATTTGTAATTTTGATTCAAAAGCTGTTTATTAACAGATAAATACAAAAGAAAAACAAAATACTAACCACCCCCTCTCCTCCACACCGGTGGATAATAGAATACTTGTCACCTCAGTGACAGGCGACTATTTTAGAATATTTTGGTTGGTTGGTAGACGTATATTTTCAGGCTTGTGTGCTTGGTCAGATACCCTCTTATAAACCTCCGTCAAGTAAGACAGATACAACACACCCTTACACACATACGTGACAGATGCTGCCATTTATCGCGCACCGCCTCCACAATTTAGACATGTCCCTGAAGGGAATTGAAATAGTCTCCAGAGACCGGTACCCGTGGGAAACTGCGCCATGACTGCCCATAGACTTTCACACCCAACAGATTAACGAGCAAGTACTCCACATATATTCGGGACAAACACAAACATCCATGCCTTACCGGGATTCAACCCGAACCCAGAAGCTCCATTGGCTAGCTCCCTAACCCAATTAACAGTAGTGCCCGCTAAAAATAACAACAAACTACTTATTAGTCATAACCTACAGATCGACCATGCTTACATTTTCAGAAATTGAGGTTACACGGAAGCAGTAGCTATGGTTTTGAGATTTGAATTATCGTTGCACTAGAGCTACACGAGGGCTATTGGCGACTAACGCCGAATTTAATAACCACAGTCAAGTGACAAGCCGACACCTGATTAGGCACCAACGCAACCGTTATGGGTGACATCGTGCGCAGGACTTTGAAGGATATTTAACGTGCACTCCTTTACACGAGGAATTATTCGTCTTGCATTTTTGGTAGCACGGGCCGTTTATACGTCGGTAGTTATTTTGGCGATGCCCGGACACGATCCTGGGACCTTTCGCATGGTAGGCGAGTGCCTAACTGACTTGGCTCCCCAGCCCCACAGTAGTTATGAGTTATACCAAATAAGAAGTTCAAATTACACGAAAAATCAATATCCAATTTCGTTCTAACTTTCAAATCCTTTATGAGCATTGTCAGTGGGACCGGCTGTGGTTGACTCATACAGCTAAGAATGTCGACTGGCGATATTCCAGTTTCAATTTTAAGTGTTTGTGTATGACAAGGTGCTGTTGAAAATCGCATAAAACTTATCTCTTTAAAAACACATTTGTCCGTTGATTTTATTCCGGCCAAGAAAAAGGATCTATTTTTGAATACGCATATAACTGAAATACCTGAAGAAAAATGTGTAGGTAAGTTACGAGTAACGCGTAGTTTCCTACAGTTTCGAAAATGAATGTAAATGAACATTATAGGAAAGTAAATTAATAGTAGCAAAAAAATTTGCTACAATCTGTTACGTCTTATAATATTGTTGCTTTACTATAATATAACATTGATAAATAAAATTTCTTGAATCCTGAAGTTTTTCTATCCTGTTTACGGATAATTTATATCGCTAGTTTTTCTATTCATGTTAGAAGTAATTGTTATTGTTTTTTTTATATTTTGTTGAGTAATTAATAAAGTTAATATTGCTATTTATTTCATATCATTTGAGTTCTGTGAGGTTGAATGAGGCTCTGAAGTAAGTTCTTTACAGTATATTGAGTAGAAAATATTTTAGTATTCCACTTGAAAATACTTGATAAAGTTGCTGTTAAGCTTTGTGTGTGGTGGAAAATATTTGGGTCTTATTAGGGTTAAACCATGAAAGAAAAAGAAAAATTACTACAAATTTCCTTTGGATCGAGTTTGTAATACAAAATTAAAAGGTAACCCCAGAAATCAGCGCTTACAGGTGGATTTCTGGGGCTTATTTTTAAGTGAAAAAAGAAAATCAAAAATACCCTCAAAACTACGTCATTAAAATCACATTCCCATCACCCACTGAAGCAGCAATCGGGCTGACAAGCAACGACTTGAAAAAGAGCAACAGAGTTCTTAACGTTAAAACTGCTGTAAAAACTCAACACAAAAAAAATCTGCAAAAAACTTATGACGGTTCACTACGGGGGCCACCTCAAATAGCATCCCCGCTAGATGTCGCTGCATTACTACTATGTTACAACCAATCATATATAGAATTGTAATTTTTTTTTGTACAAAAAGCCGAAGTTACTCATCTCCACCTTCATTTCCCTTTTGGTGGACTATGGGTTGCCGAGGCTGTGGTACGGGTCACTCCGTAAAACCGGGTCACTCCGTAAAACCGGGTCACTCCGTACCTCTTCAGTGGTGACATAGGAAGTGGCAACCCATAGTCCGCCAAACGGATCCTCAAAATGGAGGAGAGTTACTTCGGTTTTTTATACAATTATATTCTAAATGATTGGCAGTAACGAAGTAGTAATTTAGCGTGGACATTCCATCTAGCGTGGACATATTTTAAGGTTGCGTCAGTGGTGAACCACCACAGACTCCTATATTCGGTAATCTTTAGTTACCCTTTAACTCAGTTCAATGATACTTAGCGGTAATTAAAAAAATATTTTTGTAAGTTATTACCATTGTTTTATACTGTTATAATCTAAATGATTCGTAGTTACGAAGTATTAATTCAGCGCCACCTAGCTTGGATATGTTTTAAGGTTGTGTCAGTGGTGAACCACCACAGACTGTTATTTTAGCTACGCTTTAACACAGTACAATGATACTAAGTGGTAATTACAAATTATTTTTGAAAGTTATTACCAGTTACTCTTATTCATGACATTTTAATGCAGTCAAACCTAATTAATGATTCCCCCCAATTGGGTTAATCACGGTTCATTTGTTGGTTGGAAGGCAACGTTGGACGAAGATGCGACGTCCCCATTGACGTGGCTGTTCTACGTTCTAATTTGGGCAAATTAGATGACGGGTGGTTGGTTTGTGGGGTATAGGACACCATTTGTCGCAACTGAAGTCATCGTAGGCACGGCAGCTTCCTTTGTCCATTCGAAAACCGAGGAACCTAAAAATTTAAGGCTTACTGTATTAACACTTGCACTTCGTAGCTGTGAGCCATAGAGCTCGAAATATGCTATTTAACTGAAGTATATGTTCTTTGTTTTCTGTTATTATACCTTTTCTTTTCATCAAACAACTTGGTCCTGGGAGATTTTTTCAAATACTGTTGCAATATTTCTAATATTCTATTAGCTCTTACAGGTTTGGTTTGGAGGGGGATTAAGTACCATCAAACTTAATTTACATAAAGCTATATGCTCTTAAATGAAACAGTGTAGGGGTATCTTATTTTTAAATGTTATCTTTGAAAATATGCTGGACGAAATTAAATAATCAATTCAAATTTAAGAATGTTCTGGTTCAAAAAATTTTAACGCGATTATCGAAATTGTGTCTAAATCAAAGAAATAATAAGAGTCATTAATCACGATACAATGCAATCCAATAAACAAACCACCCTTTAGTTAAGCTCTGCCTTGTTTTTCTAGTCCGTTGCTTTCCCTGCTTGGATTGTAAACAATCCAATTCATATGATTTAAGTAGCTGTCGATAGCTTATTCACGCTTGCCCCCTTTAAGTGCCACCCTCAATCTACATCCCTCTCAGAAGTCTTGTAAATGTAAACTTTTGCTGACAAATTTTAAATCAATGATACAATCAGAGTCCCCAATCATGATTAAATACAATTCCATAAACAAACCATCGGCAGCTAAAACTCTGCTAATTTTTATTAGTCCATTATGTATTCCGCATCTGGATTGAAAAACAAGTGAAGTCCTGTGACTTGGGCAGTTGCGGGTAGCTAACTCACGTTTTTTTGCCAATCCTCAGTCGACATCCGCAACGGAAGTCTTTGCTTGACAAATGTATGTACCTGACTCTCTGGAGACGCGACGTGCACCGAAACACGACGCCCACTTTTTGTTTTGGTTGCGTTGAACTTAGCAGCAGCAGAGGGACTCGACAAAATAATTATAATAAAAAAGAAAGAACTCTGTTACTTTTTCAACTAAAGCGGGATGGGCGCCAATTTGGCAAAACGAGATGGCGAGTCGTGCCAACTCCTGATTCGACACACAAAGACGGCTAACATCAAAAAGTCGTCCTTTGTTTTGGCTTAGAGGTTACAAAGCTCCTGGTTCCGTCTAGGCGAAGAGGAACTACACGTGTTTACCAACATGGAGTTGGCTAATAGTATTTTGTAATACAGGGCTTGGCTATTAATTTCCAGGACTTATGTATAAGTCAGAAGATAAAAAGCTAAATACATAGCCACTTAATATGATTCAAAGTAATCCCAAATGGCCGTAATGCACTTCTGTGCTTGGCTGTACAAATTTTGGAAATAAGTTTTAAAGCTCCCTTTTGGAATGATCTTTATTAGTGACGTTACAGTTTTCTTGATGGGTTCGACATCCTGAAATCGTGTTCCATTCAGCAAAACTTTCAACTTAGGAGAAAGGAAAAAGTCTGCGGTCTATAGAGTATTGTGGGTGCTGACGCATCAACGACACCAGGCTTACAATTTAATTTAGAATTTAGATAAGTTACTTCAGTCCTGGAATTAATATTCTTACCTTATAATATTGTGGTCAGGAGTGACAGGTCTTGGGTGGTAACAGAAATGCAGAATGACGATATTTTCTTTCTTATGTCTTGATTGGTGAATCGGTGTCACGGAGAAAAAGAGCACCAATCAGAGCACTGATTGAAGAAAATGAAGAAACGAAAGCTGGACGGACTTACGTCGCCTCTCAAACACTCTCTTGACAATTTAACTTCAGATGAATGTAACATCATAAATAACTTACCTACCTGAGTCTGTTGATCTGCGTAAATCTGCAATTCTGTTTCGAAAATATACACTAAAATTAAAAAGTAAAACCGTTATGTCGTTACCAGACATAACATTTTGACTTATTGATTAAATTCAATAAAATGTCAACAGTTAATTAATATAAATTGAATGTTAATTGACGAAAAATCCTTAATTTCACGTTCAACATCAGTTTTTTTCCTGTGAAAGGGATAAAAAAGGATTACCAATAAAAAGGGTTTCAAAAAAGAATGAAATATTGAGTAGCCTAATATGGGGATTTTATGAAACAGAAAGCCCTAATTTCTTTGCTGAACAAACTTAAAAGTAAGAGCACATTCAATTTTGACTTACTAGCAAATAAGCAAGACTTAAGTATTTATCATAAAAACTTCCAATTACTAAGAACAAAATAGAAGATTGAAAGAATATTAAAATGATGTGGCGGGATTTTCCTGGATAGATTAGTATTGCATATCAATTATTTCTTTGTTGAAAAGATGCAAAAGAAATATCGCTTATCACAATGTCTTTGTATTTTTAAAGAAAGATGGCAGCTAATAATAAATTTTCAATCCGTTCAATTGTTCTTATCTTCTTAGAAATACCAGTGCCTTTTCTCTTAATTTCAGAACGACAAGCATCCCAAATAAAAAAACGGTGGTTAACTTTTGTTCCCTCGCAGCTTTGCGTACGATTTGGAACATCTAAATGGCGAGAAAATGTTCCTGGCTAGCTTCCGAATACGCACTCCTCAAAGTGTAGCGAATTTTCCCCGTAAATTTCCTCAACGAATTGTGCTCATTGGTCGACAATTTCATGTTTGTTTTGAAGCAATCGGCATTTGGCAGTCTGTCAAACATTTAGTCTAATTCTTTTGCAATATTTAATGAATAATGTTTCTGTTGATTTTCAAATGTGCGGAGTACAATGTCCTGGCGGCGTTATTAGAGTACGATAGCACTCAAAGTTATGATTCGTGCCCGTTCAGGTTCTTTCTTTGTCACTTGACCAAGATTATTAATTACAAAGTGGACTTGTTTGTTTTGAAGTCCCTCTTAGAGGTCAGTAAAAGATAGCCGGACACATTCTAACGTTTGAAAATGTGTCCTGATCACCAACATGGCTTAAAGAAAGGGAAAAACTATAATAGAATAGACAATTTAAAGATGAAATAGACAAACATAGGAAACAGCTGTATTTGAAAGTTTTAAGGAAGGAAACTGTGAAGAGGGGTAGGCTTCTCTCATCAGTTGCTCTTGCGTAACAAAAGAGTGTAAAGATGTGTCCTATAGTTATTGGGCAATACCTGAACACATCACATTGTTAAGAAATTTTTGGCCGATTTTGAGAATACTTTCTCATTTTTATAACAGGTTCATCAGAGCTTTGAAAACATTGATCCTAAATTTGAGAAATGGGTGTTCTCATTTTTGAGAATAATTGAGAAAAAAATACCTCTGACCCGGGGCTCCACCCCACGGATATATGCTAACTTCGTGTGATGCGTAAATCGTATGAGAAATGCCTTCGCTATCAGAGAGTTTAAAGTAGATAAAATTTAAGATATATGGTCTGAAATTTAAGATTATTTATCATTTGTTATTAGAATGTAATACTCACATTAAAATGACCTAAATAAATAATATAATAACAAATAAATACCCTACTGTTCATTTTAAGAGTTTCTTTTTCAACAGTGCTCAAATGTGATATTCCCGCATATTTATTTTGAGAATATTATTCTCAAATTGAAATAAGAACATCGTTGTACTAATGTTTGATAATTTCATTTTTAACAAGGCGTGTTCCGTGTTTGTACATCGCCAACTAATAAAGCTAAATAAGGTGTGTGTGACTAAATAAGGTGTAGGCTTTGTGAAGTCACACTAATCGTCCGGTTGGGATTGATGACTGTTCTAAAAAAATGGAACGAAACCTGTTCGTAATCGGAAAAGTATGGGAGTGGGCAAATATATTTTGTACGTTTTATTCCGAAAATTTGACAATCCGAACATGACAGAAAAAGTGACATCATGAAGAGCTTAAAGTCTGTGGCATTAAAACTGAAGTCATAGAAGCTGTTCATGACATCACATTCGGCTATGTCTCATTTCTCAAGATTACAAATTGCTCCAACTTTCATGCGAAGGACACTTGAAGAGTACACGGGAAGAACCGCTTGATTTCGTAGAAGGCTTTCCTTAATAGCATCTTTGGGAATGATTGCGAGAAGTCTCCTAAACTGGTGTAAAGAAGCCGGTTACTCGCTTTGTTTACCTTTCGCGGCAACCCTGATTCACGACAGAGATTAGTGGAACGAGTCACACATTTGCACCACATATTGCAAATGATGATTTAAAAGAAAAAAAACGGTTTCCGGTCGCCAATGTCTGCCAAGCAGACACAATTACGGAAAGACTCTAAAGAAATCAAGCTGCTCTTCCCGTGTACTCTTCACTTTTGAAATTGGTTCTTGATCACGCCATGCGTAGGTTCACTATCTCTAAGATTAAATTTTACGCCAGACACTTGAACCGCGGAAGAAGAAGCAAGGAAGAAACTGGTATTCGATCGCCACTCTCGCCAAGCAGACCTCATTACAGACAGATTAAAAGTCGATGAAGGGGTTTTTCTAAAGAAATCTTCATCGTTATTTAAAATCCTTTGGTTGACAATTAACAAAAGTATCTTTATGTTTTTCCAGGCAATTTCGTCGGGGAGTACGTGAGCGTGTACAAGACCTTCGTGGTGCTGTGGATCATCTTCGGCCTGGGCTACCTGGCCATGATCCTCAACTACATCTCGCGCATGATGCGATGCAAGCAGATCCGGAGGGTGGAGAGGAAACTGTCCTCCTCTATCTACCAGACGCAGCAGAGGTTCGGGCAGAGGCTAGACTCGGTCTACCATATTCTGCACGACGTGTCCAGGGTAGAGTGCATTATTTATATTTCATCAATGAGCACATAGAGTTAGGAAATAGGAGTAGAGGGGTCTATCAGTTCAAATGGTTTGATGCAGGGCAGTCAGGTTTTTCAAGCTGCTGCGCATATTGAGGTAACCGAAGATGCATAGCTTTAGCGGATTTTTGAGCTACTGCACATGACAACTGGCACTGAGGTATCCCGAGATGCATCGCTCTAGCCTGCTTCTTTTGTGCGTTACTGCGCACATACAGGGGCCGCTCTATTCTCTTTCTAACTCTATGATTGAGCATATGCTCACACAGTGGAGTAAGAAACCACCACAGTGCCGTAGGCAGATAAACCGCAGTATCTAGACTAATGACTTGGTCCATTGGTGTAGGTACTCAATATCTCTGACCTGTAAGAAAGTATTGATTACTTCAAAGCAAAAATAGTCTAACTCATTCATGTTACTTGCAGTTTACCTGCCCACGGCAGTATATTATTCAGTAGTAAATTACGTCTGCTTGGAAGAGTACAAAAGTTCCTTTTGATTTAAAACCACACAGCGCATTACCTAACTCTCTCTGCACTGCACTGTGTATTAAGCTCAATATAACTTTACATATTGTAGACTAACCAGTGAATAAATGTTTAAGGCGCTGCATTCGCCAGTGAATGAACACCAGTATATAATGACCAGGACAACCAACCATATGTCAGATAGCTTCCTACTACATGGGAGGAAGTCAGTGTTGCCAATCCATCTAGATTCTAGTGGAATGTTTTTCAATCCTTATTTTTTAATTATATTTACCAAATGTTCATTCACTGGGTCCTGTTCATTCACTGGTCAGTCTACCCTAAATGCTAATGAAAGAACTCCTACACTCTTAAAACAAACGAGTGAAATCCATACTCCAGTAGGAGAAGTACTGGAAAGGAGTAAATATTAAATCAGACTGAGTTAAAATCACTCGTTTGGAGTGATCCTGTCGGAGGTTTAACACACAAAGGATCCGCTCCAAGAGGAGAAGTGCATTTTCCAGACTGGAGGAGTGAAAATTACTCAGACTGAGTTAAAATCGCTCGTTCGTTTTAGAGTGTATGTTGTATAGACAATGCATTAAAATGTTTATAAGACACTTTGTCATTCAAATTCTGAAATCCACTAAAATAAAATTCCATGCGATGAACTACGATGTTTTCTTTAAAATTATGTAAGCTAATTTACGTAATTTGAACCAGTAGTGTATTTTTTTAACTTTTCAAAATTTGTGATGCTTTTCGATCATCATGTAGTATGTTCTTTAATGCAATTAACTAAATAACAATTAAATAATTATACAATGATATGCTGGATAATTCACTCAATAGTTATGTTACACAATTAAATATTCTACATACATGTCACATATTGCAGTTTTATGCAATGTTTTACCAATTAACATGAACTTATTCGAATCATGACTCATGCGAATACTATTACCTCTTTATTTCAGAACAAAAAATTTTAGATTTTAAATTCGCTTCTTGTGTAACTTAATTGATCAAATATTCTTTAATTGTCCAATATTCAATTACTACCGATAATGTTTGAAACTATATGGTCTTTATTTGTCTGATATATTTTTATTTAGATAACCTTAAGAAGAAAGCATTTTTGAAAATCATATTTTCTTTACAATTCTCAATAATGAGTTAATATTCCATTGTTAGTAGGACAACCACATTTTTTTTATTTGTGAGATTTACTTACACTTCATTTTTCTTTGCAGAGTCGGGTCTCCAAAACGCGCGACCGGATAGTCCTGAAGCGGATGCAGTCCTACCCAGCTCCAGAGCTCAAGGACCAGAACCACAACAACCACAAAATCCAGAAACTCCTGAGCCTGGTCCAGGCCCTGAAGGAAGAAGAGCCTAAGCCTAGACCTCGACGCCTCAGCCTGCCTCTTCCTACGAACAATCCTCTTCAGAACGGCAACTTCCCAAGAGGTTCCTTGCAAGTGTTTTCGCCCAGTGCCTTTGGAACTAAGTTCGCCAATGGCTACCCGAGACACAGGACTCAAAAGTCGGTGGACTTGCTGTTCCCGGTTGGGAAGTCGGTGGATTTTGTTATCGGGGACGAGATGTATCGTCCTAGAAGGCCTAGTGTGTCGGTGATTGATGTCATATCTGCAGAACCTGCCACAGAAATAGTGCGAGACCGCCGGACGGTTATAGATCTGGAGGGACTCCAGTGTACCAGAGTGTGATATGCTCACTGAAAAATGGAAATGTAACATAAAATCATATTTCCGAGCCATATGCCAAACTATTTTCGTTAGGTGCCTTCCGAAAGAAAGATTTATTGTATTTGATATTTCCTGCGAGTATCACAGAATATGCCAAGCTAAATGGAGCATCTGGCCTCGATAACAAGTGGTTACGTGATGAGGCCAAATATGTATGAGGTTATTTAAATGGTGTGTGCAAACTCCCCTGTAGATTGACCGCAGGACGGTCATAGACTTTGAGGGTCTGCAATTTGCCAGTTTGTGATACCGATGGTCACTTATTACAAGGCTCGAGTGAAATTTTAGAATTATTTACTGGAATATGTTACAATTCCCACAAGTGCCTCGACAATCCCCACAAGTACCTCTGCAATTCCCACAAGTGCTCTAAATGAAGATTTCCACACTGTTAAAAGAAAGGAAGGAAAGAAACGTTTTAGTATGTATGAAGCAGCTATGGGGGGGGGGGGGGGGACATGTAGTTTTCAGAAACGTTTCCGAGTATTTCGCAGAGGCTACTTTCCGAAATATTCCGAAACATTTTTAAGCTTTTCAAAAAAGCATCGTTCAAGAAGATTGCAGAAGTGATCGATATTATCTCTGCTGAAATCGTGGAAGAAATTTTGAAAACTGCGAAAGTTGTAGATTTATTGAGTTTTCTTTGTGTCATTGCATGTGACTCACTTAACATATCCCTTTATATAAATTATTCCTTCAGTATTCATCAGGAAATATTCATTATAGTGAAAGTACTTCAGAACATCATTAGTTTCTCCCAATGTTGAACAAATAGAAATATTAGGAGAACATGATGCATAAACTTAAGACACTTCTACTTCTGTTGGAAATTTGGTGTACTTTCTAATCGTACTAAAACCACCTAAATAAAGTGAAGGTCTCAGCACGGATCATTAAAATTTCATAGGACATTTTTTCGAAGAATGGTGTCTTTAGAACGTCAACTATGAATCTCATCTCAAAGAAAAAGACAGTGTCTTAATTTTTCCTCATTGAAACAGCCGTCCCTATTTGATGAGCTTGTGTGACGTCACCGCGTGTGTTTCCTAATGGCGTTATATAACGTTTCCGTTCTTTAAAAGACTCAATTTTGTGAAGCAACCATTAAATCTGAAGTAAAAAGCAATATTTAAGAAGACATATTTTTCTCAATACGTGTTTTAGGTAGCGATACATGTTTTTGTGACTATTCAAGTTTTTCGTGATACGATGTCTGTAACTTCAGTTCTGCTTGACTATTAGAAATGTTAGACCAGGAAGAATTTTAGAATGGTTGAAGTTCAGGCAAAATAAATAAGAATTACAAGTTGTTTGTATACATGTACTTTTCTTTTGTAGCTAAGTGTACGAATCAAGTAGTTCAAAGCATGTTTTGTGACTTTGTAGAAATAGAGGAGTAAGCAAATGTTTAGTTTATAACATTGAATACTTTATAACAGTGAACATCCTACAATTGTTCTACATACACATAGATTAACATTAAAATTTCTTCAACTGTATTTGCCTAAGTCTTGTGCAATGCTAAAAAAATTTAAATTTCAATACAAAAATACAAAAAAGTAGGAAGTTTTTTTATATCTACCTCATGACTACATACATCTCTAGTAAGTAACTTGTACAATTGAATTTTTTTCTTTGGATAGTTTACTCCATGTAATACAAATAGACAGCAAAAGTTACCTGAATTTTCTGAGTTCAACTTGTTAAAAAAGGAGTTGAAAGAGCAAGTTAATTAAAAATGTAATGACTGGTACGGGTGTGCCAATCATCCCCTTCAGTTTTAATAGTGCGCACACGAAAAGTTTGGCATCACTTTTCCGAGTACCGAAAATAAAAAAAATCCTGTTCGGAACTACTCGGAACACTAAAAATATAGTCGGCTGTGAAATTATCACGAGTGGTTCCGAACAGGTTTCGAGATGAGGTTTCTTCGTCTCCGGAAAACACACACTCGGAACCAGTGACGTCAAACTTTGCGCTCCAAAGCGTGATTGACGAAACTTCTCCTGCCTTAATGTACATTGAGTATTAGGCTGGTTCATTTTGAAATTTGACAAGGTCATTTGTTCTAGTCACAAGCATTCGTAAACGCAAGTGAGCTTGGATCATATTTTTGAAGTTTTTTTATCGGACCAATTGGAATCAAAACATAAATTTTCATGGTCGAACTGCTCAATGTTTTTATGAACTCTGTATTCTAAATCTGAAAATATTAAAACCCGAATATTATTTCGTGGTTGTAAGATATTAGAAATTTCATAAATTACCTATATGGTATTTCTGAATTTTTTATGTTCATGAATCAAGAATTTTATTAGTACATGTGTTTTAAAATTGACATTTGTAGGAGCATAAAAGTACTTCTTCCCAAAATAATTCCACTGATATAATTAACCATTTCACTCCCAATGATTCTACACTGCTCAAAACAATTAGGGGAGCACATGTTTTAAACCCTTTCGCTCCCAACGATTCCATTGGGAATCACCAGCTTGTGATTTTTTTCTGACTAAGTTAAATTCGCTACTTATGTATCGTTAGATACATCGTTAGATGGAAGAATAACGTATTTTGAAGAATTTAATATTTGTTTTTATATTAATGAAAATATGGAAAATATGGTAAAATAAATTTCACTTTAAAACAGTTTTAGAAAATAAATTGACCCTAAATTTTTCATGCTTGCATTTTTTAGATGTTTAAAAATATATTTCGGTTATTTTTAACAAAAAAAGTTTTGAAAAATTATTGTTATAATTTATTAAAAAGTTATTATTCCATTTCCACCCTTTAAATTTAAGTATTAAAAACTTAAGATTTTTTCTCCTGTTTTTTACTATTCCATTTCGAACGCATAGTGAATCTATTTAACAAATTTTAGATTCATAGGATAAAAATTAAAAAGTTGGGAGTGAAGTTAAAGTTGGAATTAAAAAGTGCTCCCTTAATTGTTTTGAGCAGTGTATTTGAAATTTATCAAAATTGAGAATTTTTTTCCCATAAAGTTAAACTGACTCTTATTTAAAATAAATTTTATTAAATTCGGCAAATTTTTCTATAAATTTATTATTTCTTTTTTATATTTTGTATCGTTAGATGGAAGAATCATGAATAATTAAGGTATTGTCTGCTGCAGTTAACTGAAAATATGAAAAGCATTTTAAAAAGTAAAACTCACTATGAAACAATTTTATTTGACAAATTTGCCCTAAATTCGCCACGCTTGCATCTTAAAATATTTGAAAATTTAATTTTAACTATTTTCAATAAATAAAGTTCCAAACAAAAAAATAATTTTTATACTTTATGCTAAAGTTCTCTCAGATTCCAAAATAATAATAATAATAATAATAATAATTTAATTTTAGTTTTAAATTTAATATTTTTTCAAATGCTTCGCATCTTTTTATTATGAATGAATAGTGAGTACATTCACAAATTTTAAATATTTAGAAGAAAAAATAAAAAAGTTGGGATTGAAAAGGTTAATTATAATTAATTTTTTGTAAAATATTATTTGAATTTTTGGTTGAATTGATTGTTGTTTGTTTTGTGATCTGATGAATACAATTTGTATAATTGCACTTGATACCTCTATTGTACATAATCTCATGTATTGAATGCATTTGAAAATACTACATCGATATTTTAGGATTAATAAATTTTTCTGTACATAGTTTTTGTATGGTAAATATTTATTTATGTCTATTAATTAACAAGTTACATAAAATAATAAATTAGTATATGGAGATTTTATAATCCAACACCCAAACTAGACAACTGCTACTATCACTACACATAAAATTTTTCTTATTTTCCATGCAGAAAAGTAGGGTAGGTACATATATATTCCGGCTTGTGTGCTTGATCAGAGTCCCGCTTAAGTAAGACAGACATAGAAAGAGCTTTTACTGTCACAGGGAAAGGAAGTACACCCCGGGCGAAATCGGGAATGGAGCCCGCACCCGTTACAGCACGCAGACTGCTGGCCTGCGATCCTAACCACTCGGCCATATGGGCAACTGCAGCCATTGCAATATTTAAAAATCGAATCACTTCATAATCAATATAAATGTAAAATATTTTGAGTTTTTAATATTTTTTTAATATATAAATCTGATTATAGTAGCTTAGCATATTCAATTTGGATTTTTAAGCAGCGGTAACAGTTATAATTTTTTTAAATGACCATAAAACTATGGAAGATCTCAAAATATCAAATAAAACTAAATATTTTAGCAACTTTTTGAATTTTTATTTTAAACAATTATTTATTATTATGCAAAAAATACGAGTTTATTTTTATATTTCATCAGTATACTACTCCTTTAAACAATGCAAGTCTTAAATAAAAAAAACACATTCCAGGCATGTATGATTTTATTTGCAGTAAAATATATGTATCCATACTTAAAAGAGTTCAGTAGACTCCAATTATCCGATCATTCTAATTCAAATCAACCGAACTCCAACTATCTAAATTGCCCATTTTCTGAAGAGCGTCATCCTTTCGTAAAGGGAAAATATTAGAAAAAGGGAGCTATCATCTCAAAAAACAGTTTGCACCTTAAAGTTCTTGCATAAATCCGACTAATTCTAAAAGTATAAAATGGTAACATTTTATACTAGTATTTATTTTTATGCAATTCGAAAGAATAGTGCTGTAGTGGTGCCATCTGCACGCAAGATAAAATACTAGTGGTTTTTTTTTTTTTTTTCAAAATTTATTTTTATCATGTGAAGAGATTTTATTGTGTTATCAGAAAAACCTATTCCAGCATGTTTATCCATTTCAATTCTGAAACAAAATTAAAACAGTTTTATTTAGTTGAAAAATAACGAAAAAAATAAAGTATTAATTTTAATGAATTTGCAAATAAAAGCTTTTCTGTTATGGTGCAATGGACAATTCCCACATTTTTTTTAAAATTTTTTATTCGATGAAGGATGTCGAGAAAAAAATATTAGTCCAAACAAAAAACATTTCCGATGCGTATTTATTTTTTTATTCAATTTCAAAGTCGAGCTTTCGAGAAGCGCGCGAAAATCACTCAAAAGCGCGCGGAAACGCTGTGACGTCAATTTTTACAAAACTCGTCGACATATTCCGATCAGCTTCAGTGAAACTGTGAAGTAGGCGATACAATTAGTTTCGACTACGTTTGCTATAACTATTTGAACATGTCAGATCGGTATTGTATAGTTCCTGAGTGCCATGATACTACAGTTACTACCCCAGAAAAGTTTTTAGTTTTATACTTCAAGTAATTGTCCTGAAAGAAGAAAACAAGGAAACAAGGCTTTGCGACGTGATCCTGTACGTTTCTCCTAAATCGTAAGCTGTAGACAACTTGCTTTGCAGAAAGTATAGATAATAGCTCATTGTGTAAAAGTTTAGAAACAAAAGAGAGGGTTTTTTTAGTTTTCAGCTACTTTTCTTTAATGTTTGAGTTATTAATTGCATAACTGTTTGTTGTTCAAAAAGTCATATAGTAAAAAGCGACAATGTAAATATTTAAATAATAGATGGCAGCACGAGTCATTTGTAATCAATGTTCTAAATAATCTAAATACATTAAGTAATTATTTAATAGCTTATATTTAGTTATTTTTGGGTTTTTCAATTGGAATTAAATTAAAAAAAGAATGTATAAATGGTACATGCATTTGAGTTGTTAAATAAAATTATAAACTTAGATACAATGATTTTACATAACTTCAATTGTGTTAGATAATAACGCAGCTTTTGGGTAAGTTGTCGCTCAGCGCTTTGAAAAAGCCTGGTTCCATCGAAATAAATTGAAGAAAAACGACAATTAGAACAAAAAAATAATAGTAAATTAAAAATAAAGAATAAAAATCCGAAGGTTAAAGAAATAAAATAAATAGAAATCAATTGAAAACTCTAGATAGGTCGTCTGCACGCCGTTATAAACTTTAGTAAACAAACGAACATAAATGGTGACGTCACAACCGCTCCAACCAATAGCAGAACGGTTAAAACAAGAACTAATTTCTGCGAGTTTTTAAAATTAAATATTAAATTAAACAAATTTTTTTCGATATTTTAACCAGGATATTTGGAATCAGCGTTGTTTTGTCTATTAAGAAAAATAGTTTTGAAGTGTTTTTAAAAATACGGGAATTGTCCATTAGGAAAAAAAAATCCCTACATGGCACGAGACTTACGGAATCGTTATCAAACATACTTAAAAGTATGATTTCTTGTAAATACGACGGTTTTCTTCACACAACTTACTATAAAATTACATATAAAATGCAGTTTTTCCTATATTCGCCCTTCCCTACTGGACCATTCTTTTTATCTCTTGCTAATAGATGTCGCCACTAACATTTAAAATCGCAAAATAAGAGCTTTTTGTATCTTCTCATCAATCACATCAGTGTAGAATAATTTAGTGAAAAGGCCCTCGCCAGATAAGACGGTGAAAAATGCCCCCATTCCAATCGGGCTAATTTTTTTTCTGAAAATACCTCAAGTATGGACAACTTCTCAGCCAAGTTTCAGCTCAAAAATGTGACGCATTTTTGAGTAAAAAGTTAAAGTTATTTTAAAGTAAAGTTTATTTTGGAGTAAAAAGTTAAAGTTATTTTAAAGTAAAGTTTATTTTGGAGTAAAAAGTTAAAGTTATTTTTCTTTTTAAATTGATTATTCCCTGAATATATTTGATAAATCCAAAAAACTACTCATGAGTTTTTAGATATCATTGAGTAGTATTCTCAGAAAAATCCGCTCATAAATCTGATCGAGCGATCATTGTTAAAAATGCAATTTTACTTTTCAAAAAAAAAAAAAAATTCATGCCAAAATCGTTTGGTACACCTTAGGATTTTGTCTCTACATATTCCTCTATTATCAATCTATAATATATATTTTTTTCAGAGTTTTAAAATAATTGGAAGATAGTTTTAAAAAAAATAAAATATTCTTAAAACCTGACTTTTCGCACTACTTACTCGGCAGATGGCACTCCTAACAGAGGCGGGGAAATTCAATCTGGGGGAATTTCTTTCGGACCAAAGGATTTTAGCATCGATTTAGAAAGTAGCAGATCTGCCTCTAGGGGGAAAGGTGAAGCCATTTGTTAACCAGTATCCCGAAAGGCGGTTCGCAAGCTCTAGCACATGGCATGCCATACGCCACCAGATGGCACCATGAGATAATTCGACTAATAAAAAAATATATATTCAATATTAAATTATTCTAATTAAAACTTTTTACAAGTTTCGCTAGCATAATTTTATAGCTGCATGCGTATTGATAAATTCTGTAAGGCATGAGGTATATATTCATAAAAGAAGCAAGTTAAAAATGCAGTTTTTATTGTATGTAACTCTTCGGAAAAACCATTTTTGTGAACCAGTATCCTGTGATGCATTGCGAAAACGACGAAATGTGGATTCATCACGCATCATTGCGTTGTACGGGATTGCGCAATCGATGGGCATGCTATTTCTAAATCTATGGATTTTAGAGCAAAAAATCAGGATTTAAGAATTATTTTTTTATAGCTATCATCCAATATTTTAAAAAATCTGAAAAAATGTATATTATAGATTGATAATAGAGGAACATGTATAGACAAAAACCTAACCTGTACCAAGCGATTTTTGCATGAAATTTTTTTTTGAAAAATAAAATCGCATTTTTACTAATGATCGCTCGATCAGATTTAGGAGCGGATTTTTCTAAGAATACTACTCAATGATATCTAAAAACTCATGAGTAGTTTTTTGGATTTATCAAATATATTCAGGAAATAATCAATTTAAAAAGAAAAAAACTTTAATTTTTTACTCAAAAATGCTTCATATTTTTGAGCTGAAACTTGGCTGAGAAGTTGTCCAGACTATGAGGTATCTTCAGAAAAAAAATTAGCCCGATCTGAATGGGGGCATTTTTCACCGTCTTATTTGGCGAGGGCCTTTACTTTCTTCAGGCGTTGACAATGGTTGGTTGGTAGACATACTTTTTCAGGTTTGTGTGCTTGGTCAGAGACCCTCTTATAAACCTTAGTCAAGTGAGACAGACACACCGCAAACATAAGTGACAGATGCTCCCATCTATCGCCACTTTCGCAATTTATACGTGTCCCTGAAGGAGAGATGTCAATGGTTTGGGGACAAAAAGTCTATGGAGATAATGTCGAGTACCCATGATTTCGAGTGTCCAAAATGTTTCTGGATAAGATATTGCCGGGAAAAGTATCGAATGGGCATATTCTCGTATAATCTCTTGGGGCATATCTCGCTTCCACTGAAACCAAGTGGATTGAGCTGTAATTTTCAAGGAAGCGTTTCGAAAGTAAAATAATGATTATTTTTCCCCGCGGCATTATGTCCGGCGATATTTTGCCATACAACATTTCAGCTGTGACAGTTTTAGCTGCAACAATTAACATTTTTTACTCACTTGTTAGGTTATTAGGCTAGATTGGTATTATAGTCGCACAAGAGGTACAAGAGGGCTGTTTGCCACTTGCGTCATACCTTAGAACGAAATTCAAGTGTCGAGGCGACACCTGAATAGGCACCCAACGCACCGTTCGGACTTTGAATGATATTTAAATTGCACTCCCACACGGAGTATTATTCGTCGGCAATTTTTGGCTGCACGGGCCGGTTATGCACTGCTCAAAACAATTAGGGGAGCACTTTTTAGTTCCAACTTTAACTTCACTCCCAACTTTTTAATTTTTGTCCTATAAATCTAAAATTTGTTAAATAGGTTCTCTATGCATTCGAAATGAAATAGTAAAAAACAGGAGAAAAAAATCTTAAGTTTTTAATACTTAAATTTAAAGGGGGGGAAATGGAATAATAACTTTTTAATAAATTATAACAATAATTTTTTCAAAACTTTTTTTGATAAAAATAGTTGAAATATATTTTTAAACATCTAAAAAATGCAAGCATGAAAAATTTAGGGTCAATTTATTTTCTAAAACTGTTTTAAAGTGAAATTTACTTTACCATATTTTTCATATTTTTATTAATATAAAAAAAAATATTAAATTCTTCAGAATACGTCATTCTTCCATCTAACGATACATAAGTGGCGAATTTAACTTAGTCAGAAAAAAATCACAAGCTGATGATTCCTAAAGGAATTATTGGGAGCGAAAGGTTTTAAAGCATGTGCTCCCCTAATTGTTTTGAGCAGTGTAGGTCGGCAGTTATTTTTGCGATGTCCGGACCCGAACCTGGGATATTTCCATGCTAGGTCAATTCCTAACCAACTGGGCTCCCCAGCCCCTACTCACTTGTTACGGGCACAAGAATGGGTTGTATAGATGAACGAATTGAGATAAATTTTAAGATCAAGTCCACCACCTCCGCCTTCTACATACAGATTACCTAGCTTTTGGGACACTCAATTGCTAACATTAGAGAGACAATAAGTATTTCGACCAAACTATTTTACCGCTAGGATATTTTTGGGGTGGGAGGGGGAGGGTTCGTTGTCTCGACTAGCCCGTTCACCTTAGATCATCCTGCAGTACAGGACTTTTGTGTAAGCATTTGATTTGGCACAAAAATAACCATGTCAAATTACTTAATGTCGCTTTTATACCTAATCAAACTAGTTTGGGTCAAGTTTACTGACTTACACGTCATGTCATATTGATATTTCTTAGCTTTCTTTTCCCTACCAGTATTTTTAACTGTAACAGAAATTCCTTTTCAATAATAAGCAAAAAAAAATTAAAGAAGTCATTACGAATTCGTCTGAGTTATTTAATAATTTAGCCATGCAATCCTTTCCGTAGACTGATTCCAGGGCCTGATCTTTTATAAGTCCCGTTAGGACCTGGACTAGGGCTCCAACTTTAAGGGACCCTTAACTTTTAGTTTTTATTATTCTAAATTCTGTATTACCCGAAAATTTCAGTCAATTTAGAAAAATTCTGAAACTCCACACTACTTTTAGTTTGACTAGGACTCAGACATTGACCTAACGTGATTCGTTTAATGGATATCGTAAAAAAACCAGAAAAAAACAGTAGCAAAAATAAGGGGAATCGAGACATGAACTAGCATCATCATTATTTATTTATTTGTTTCAGATGCACATAACAGAAAAAATATGGGCAATTATGGGCAATCATACACAGAGTTTGTCACCAAAATTTGTTGTGCCTATAGTCTGAGTATTCCTAGATTAGAGATATCAGACTCAAGAGCCTATCAGCTCCGGCAAGCAATGGCGGGATCTGGTGGTACCCACTTTCATCCCTCACAATCTGGAAAGGAGTGCTGCAGTCGCCCGCTTTCGCATGGCCACCGGACACGATTATCTTCAGACCCTTCTCTACCGCATTGGTGTGACCGACACGGACATTTTCTCGCTCTGCACGTCTGAAAGGATGGTTGTTGGCCACCTGCTGTCGTGCCCTGGACTTCAACACCTGACTTGAAGACCAGGGCATTACACCTGACCTGACTAAGTTAATTTCTGGATTATTGGGAAGCTCGCCGTCTAATGGCTCAACTGCCACCGACGGGCATTGGCTGAAGTAAAGTAAGTATTCCTAGATCAGGGTACTGCGTATCATACTAATTAAAGTACTTTTACGAGGATGGCCAAATAATTAACAGCGACGTCATTAAAACGTCCATAGCAAACAACCATGTTACAACCAACATTCCAAATTAGTTTCGAATCGAAAATAACATTCGACAAACTCCAAAGCATTTCGAATAAAAGACTTCAGTGACAAAGTTCAACATCATTAACATGACGAATCCCTTTTTAAAATCGTTTGCTTTTCTTCCAGTTCCATTTTTCATCGTAATTAATTAATGTTCTATTGTGGCCGTGTTGTTCTTTTCTTTTATTAGAATAAAAAAATAAAAAATTTTCTCTTTTTTGGGCTTTTTTTTAAAAAGAGAAGCTAATGACGCTTTGCCTAGAGGGGTTGGAAGCAAAGTTGTTTAACAAGTGGGGGAGTTATTTTCATGAATTAGTAGTTTTTCTGTTCCTGATATATTTGTTCTGTCTAGTTTAGTTTGAATTATCGTCGCACTAGGGCTACAAGAGGGCTATTGGCAACGGGCGTCGTATTTTAGAACCAAAGTTGAGTGACGAGCCGACATCTGAGTAGGCAACCAATGCAACCGTTAAGGGCGATATCGTACGCAGCGTTAGGACTTTGAAGGGTATTTAACGTCCACTTTCTCCACACGGGGTATTATTCGCCGGACATTTTGACTGCACAAGCGGTTTATGGGTCAGCAGTTACTTTGGCGATGCCCGGACCCGAATCTGGGACCTTCCGCATGCTAGGCGAATGCCTAACCGATTGGGCTCCCCAACCCCTGGTATGTTTGTAAAGATGTTTAGTTTTCAGATTTTTTTTTTTTTTTTGAAAAAGTGTTTTCATATGCATTCTTTTCATGAAAATAAAATATTGTTAAGTAGTTCCAAAGGTATGATAAAAATAAGATCACAGAAATACATGAATTTCTTCTTTACTTTCAATATACGAACGAAAACTTTAAATGCTTTTTAATATGTGTACATTTTTCCTTGATGACAAGTTTTTAAAAACGCTAAGGTATTCTTAATTGTTTATAAAAGTCTAAGGAATTTTGCATTCAGTAGTTCAAATATGTTGACATTAAGAATTGGCATTAAAATTGTTTTCAAAAATAATGCTTTTTTATAAAAGAAATTCTAAAGTTGAATTTTTTCAAATATGCTCTAAAAAAATTCGGATTTTCTAGATAATTAGTTTTCATTACATAAATACTGAAGATAAATCAAATTTGGATACCAGTTCTTGTGTAAAACGTTTTGAAGTACAAGAGAAAAAAAATCGGGTAAAAATATTTGTATTTAAAAAAGCCTTTAAATACAAATTAAAAGAATTATTAAAAGAAGTTAAACATTTATTTTTAAATAATTTAAAAAATGAATTAATTAGTATTTTTCTTCGTCATGTATCGTTTTTAAATATAGGCTGAACTAATAAAACACCTTTCTTATAGTTAATATGTCTAAATTAAAACTTTTCGTGAAGGTTCCCTTAAGTTGGAAAAAAATATTCACAGCATAATTTTGGTCCAAAATCAGTGCATTTAACTACTGTGTTTCATACTTTATAGACAAAAAAATATTTTAACATAATTATGTGGAGCAGGTGAAAAAATGGAGTTGATATTTTTTCAAATCTCTTGTAGGAAAGAATAATAACGTTGCTCATTAGAATACGAAGCTTGTTTGGTCTTTTGGAAATGAATTTATGTCTAGCTTGACAGTCAAGCTTTTTATTTTTGAAATAAAAGATACATCTTGCATTTAATTATTATATTCCGAGTTTTTTTAAATGAGTGTTATTTTTATTTATTTGAGATGAAACCTAAAATTAAGAAAGCAACTCAAAGATAACATAAAAAAAAAAACAGTGCAGCTGATAGTGAGACGATAACTAACGCTAGGTTTTTTCGCGACGCGTCCTTACTGGCTCCACTGAGATATCTCAAAATGGGAGAACCGTTTGTGAATTCTAAAAGTAAACAAAAGTATATACATGAAATAAGTGGGGAAAACCCGCAGTAGAGACCCTATGGTAAAGCAATAGACTTCTGTAAGATAAAATATTGATGAAAATGAACATAAAAATTAATAATATAAATGCATATTGTCAAGGACTGGACAAACAATGTTAAAGTGCACCTTGTCGTCAGGGTAAAAAATATTCAGGGAGACCCAGAACTCCAAAAATTTTCAAAAATAAAATTTCAATTATTTTTGTGTTTCTTAAAATACGAAATCGTAGCTGTTCAACGATATCCTACATTAGAAGTTTCGAGTACTGGAAGTATTTTTAATGTTTTTTTAATAAAAATTGTTTGGGTAAATTCCAGTCATTGTGTACTTTGATAGCTTATACTCAAAACTTACTTCTTCAATGTCCATGTACTTTTTTCTTAGAATCTACTATAAGTATCAACATGCATTTTTTAACGTATTTTAAGAAGGTGGTTTCTAAAACTCGTTGGAGGGATTTGAAAATAACTAACTTACTTATATAATTGATGTTTTTGTAGGTGCAAAATATGTAGTTTCACTTAAATATTTATAATTTAAAAACTAAAGAAATTTTTAAAAATGCCTTTGGTAAAGTATAGTTAAATATACATTTAACAACTGCTAAAAATTTCATAAAAAAGTATCCAATAGATTCTGAGAAAAAGATAGATAAAAAAGGTCATTTTAACATGGGCTTCAAGGAGGGTTCCGGTCCCCCTTAATAGTTAAGGAAAACCTTAACCGTTTTTAAGGTAATACACTGTAAAAAATTTGGCCTGAATTTACTTGCAATTACTAAGTAACTTTACAGGTATCACACCATTTACTAGAAAATCACCTGTAACCAATCTCTTATAGTAGGTTTACTAGACAAACTGCTGTAGTAATACTAAGTAAATTGATGTAACGCCTACAGCGCCCCCTACTTATCTTTCCTAGAGATGCGTCATTTTCCTAGCAGCATTGTTTCTCGAAATTTGTTCGATTGGTCATCGGATTTAGCGAAAACTCACAGGTGATCGAATCTGTAATTTGAAAGTGCGCGAGTCAAAATCAGCAATCGGTGAACGAAATTCTATTAATAAAAGTCATTGATTCGATATCGGTCAAAGGTAAAAATTCAATTAATGTACGTTTCATCGGAAAAATTATGACGAATTGATAATCGCAATGATAAGAAACAAAAAAAAAATCAATAGTAAAATTTCTATCAATAACAACGATTTAACGATCAAGATTTTACTTCTTTATTTACACGCAAATGAATAGCAAGTCCCGATGGCAGCGAGGTTCCGCTCAGTTCCTCGTTGCAAGCAAACTCTCGGATCCGGAGATACGTGGGTTCGAGCCTCCTCAAATTCGAAATAACTGACTTACAAGAAAAATTAGTGGTGCCCTCTGGTTTGAAATTTTTGAAACTGTTTATAGTTTCTTAGTAAACTTACATGAAAATCCCCTGTAAAGCTACTGCAAGTTTCTTAGCAAACGTACAAGAGAACATCTGTAAATCTACTACAGTTTTCTTAGTATGGTTACTAAAGAAATGTATGTGTTACTTACTAAGTTTAATGCTGTAAGGTTACTAGAAAAGTTCATGGCACCTGAGTTTCCTAGAGATTTTCTAGTAATACTACAGATTTTTTTTTACTGTGTACCGGGAAGGCTTGTGATGAACGGTGCATGGACCTTTGCATTTTTGTTTAACTATATGATCGCAACAGACAATGTCTTGAGGTAGTCACATGCATACTTTTCAATTGATATCTTGTAAATATGTGATACGGACAATTCCTCACAGAGGCAAGAATACACATCAACAGAATACGGAAAACGACATTTCTCGCCAAACCCTCGCATCCGTCGCCAACCACCAATCCCCACAATGGCGGCCATGATACCCCGATGAGTAATGGGCCCCGCTCCGAAGATCGGTGGGTGGCTCCCCCGGAAATTCGGGATCGCTCCAGTCAGGAAAAGCGGGAAATGGAGCCGAAGAAGCAGATTCTCATCCATCACCCGGAGCGACTCGGGGGAAAAAAAATAAAAACATTTTTATTTTGTTAGCCAGATTTTTTTTAGGAAATATCTGTTTATATCTGGAGGTGTTGCGGATTTTTTAGGGGTCGTTCATTTGGAAGGACCTATTGGTATTTGTGTTTGTATTGGAATCGGTTTTTCTGATGGATTGTTTTATTGATGTTGTTTGAAGGGATATGGATAAAACAAGTTAACTATATAATTATTGTGTTCGGTTGTGTAGCGAGTTGTCGTATCAGTGCGTCTATACACTCTTAAAACAAAAAGAGTGAAATCCACTCCTATAGAGGAAGTGCATTTTCGACACTGAAAGGGAGTGAAAATTAACTCAGACAGAGTTAAATCGCTTGTTTGTTAAGAGTGTACGAATTATATTTAATAAAAGAAAATATATTTGATAAAACGTACATACACCTAACTCTTAAATTCCTCCAATTTCGCGTTGTATTTTCAAATTGCGAAAGCTCTGGTGTCATCTGCGCCACTTGTCCGCAGTTCAAATTTCAAAGCGCACGGGACTGTGGTGGAGATCCTGTTGGAGGTTTAACAAGACAAAATAGTGAAATCCACTCATATAGGGGAAGTGCATTTTCAACACTGAAAGGAGTGAAAATTAACTCAAACTGAGTTGAAACCGCTCGTTTGTTTTGAGAGTGTAGTTGTCATATGTCCAGTGGCTTACTGGTAGTGCTTCGCATTGCCACCCCACAGGTCCGGAGCTTGATACATACTTTCATCCCTTAAGAGGGTCAATAAAATGGGAGCCAAACATGTTGGGAACTAAACACTGGGAGTTCCGTGTGAGGCTGACCACCTTACTGGGACATATACCTAGCACCCCAGAGCCCTATGTCACGAAAAAGGAATTGATCATGGCAGGCCGTGGCCCACTAATGGGCTTTTGCGCTGAGGAGTTTGGTTTAGTTTTAGTAGTCGTATCAGTGTGTCTAGGAATATTCTTTTTATGGTATTAAAAGTATTATTAAAAAAACTTTGATATGACTGAAATAAACTACGCTTATTGATATAAAGTTTGTACTTGCGTTTGAAAAAGCTGAAATAGTTGCATATTGCTTGGGGCTTGGTGTTTGATGTTATTAAGATATCAACTGTTATTATTATTTATTTTTTTGAGCTAGTGTAAATACTGAAGTATTTTCTTCAATAACAGAAAAACTTGTCATTTTAAGAAAAGTAAAATTCTCTTGCGTATGTAACGAATTAAAAAAAATACTAGTTCATTTTTATTTTATCAATTTGAATGCTTTGTTAAAAAAAATTAATTAGAAATATAGTACTTAATAATTGAAGTTTCTTCCAATTTTCAATTCAATTCGAATTGTATTTAATTGCTATTTTCCAAAACATTTTTAGGAACAAAAGTAAATCATTAATAGATTAAAAAAAATATTTCTACGAAAAAAAAAAACATTTGTAAAATGCCATTGTTAAAACATGTAATAAATCATGGATTCTTAGTTTTCCAGTCACAACTTTATTTCAATGTTTTTACACAGCAGATGGCAGCACGATACTCAGAAATTGGTATGTTTCAAATCTTGAGTGTCAACAAAAATACTGAATGAAAACAAATTATTGCATTTCACCATCTGAAACATGCCCACACATCCCCATTTTAAACCAACAATGCAATATTCTGTGGAAAAATAAAGGAGACTAAATGCCTTCGAAAATAAATTGCTTTCATGAATAGCTATTGTGTTATTTCAGAGCCATTTTTGGGCAAAGTTTTATGTCTCCGGTGTTAGCAACAGTGATATTCATTGGTGCACGATTCTATAATAAGTGCTAGGGTTTTGATTGTCTGACTTTTTGCTATTCGTTTTAACCCAATGAGCAATGAAGTATTATACTATTGGGTAATTTAATTTGAAATTTCGTTCTTTAAATGAGACATAATTATTTTAAATTAAAACAAACTTTCACAGATTACATTTTTACTAGAAAATTTTGAATGAGAAATCGGTTGTTTCACGTGACGTAGATTCACATTCATTTACCAATCGAAAGCTTATTTTGATTTGTGTGGAACTGTTGCCACTCAAGAAGTAAAAGATATCTATTATAGGGTTAAATGATTTTTTTTCTTATAAATTGGGAAGGTTAATTAACTTTTTTAATTAATTGTTGTTCCGATAAATTGTGTGATTCACAATGAATCATCAATCATCAAAATGCTTAGTTCGATTGGGGGGACTGCCTCAATCACGTACTTGTTTGAGTGCAAAGGCTTTCTTTAAATAAGGTGTTGGTTTTATACCTTAGAACATAAGTTATACAACAAGTAAGACTGGAATTATAAGACTTCATATGCTGGAAATGACCAATTTTTAGATAAAGGGTGTTGGTTTTATACCTTAGATCATTACTTATACAACAAGTAAGATCGGAATTACAAGACATCAAATGCAGGAAATGTTGTAATATAGACCAGGTTTGACCAATTTTTAAACAAAGGTAGTGGGTTTTATACTTTAGAACATAAGTTACACAACATGAAAGACCGAAATTACAAGACTTCATATGCAGGAAATGACCAATTTTTAGACAAAGGGAGTTGATTAACAAGCAAGACCGGAATTACAAGACTTCATCTGCAGGAAATGTCGTAATATAGACCAGGTTTTACCAATTTTTAGACAAAATGAAAGTACGAAATTTGAGGGTCCTCTTTCATTGGAGTGTTTACCCCCTTCCCCCCCCCCCAAAAAAATGTACTTTGTTTCGGCAAAAATGGATTTAAGCAGTTGCAGCTACTAAAAACTTTTTTTGGGGGGGGAAACCAATCCGAAATTTTTAGCAGTGCATTGTGAAAAATAGGCAGAGTTTTTACTGCGATATTTAAAATTCCAGATAGCACCTAATTTCTCCTTTACCGGATAATACATAATAAAACTGCTGGGTTGAAAATATTTCCCACATTGGGGCACTTTATGGTTATTCATATTTTCCCCCACTCTCTTTTAAATGCGTCAATAAAACTTATCCCGACTTTTCAATTACAAAAAAAATATTAAAAATTTCCACAAGAAAAGTAAAAAAAGAAGAAAAAATAGATATAAACGATAAAAAAAAATTGAGAAAGAAATGAGTAAGGAAAGAGATGAAGAAATGGAGAAAGAACATTTATTCCATCTTCGCTCCTTGGGATCTTCATCAGGATACGGAATAGGTTTGGAAAGAGTCTAACTGGAATTTATCAAGAAACAGTGTTTGCATTTGATCTACGCTATTAAAAGAACCAAGAGTGAAACCTTTTAAGAATAGATTTTACCAAAAAACACACGTTTTTCTGAAGTCAACCAAACACAGTTTTTAACCCCTTCAGTCCCATTGATGTCATTTGGCATCATCATGCTTCTGACGGCTGAAATCTATTGGGGTTATTAAAAATACTTTGTAATAGAAAAAAGTTTGAAGAATCGAATGCAGGGCTTTTTGATATCATAAATGGCTATAGACGAACGTAATTTTTTTTCCTAAAATGATGATACCAAATTTTCATTGGGACTGAAAGGGTTATAAAACTTAAGAGCGTATTGAAGTACCATCTCATACATTGCACTCTGCATTGTAAATCCTAGCTTCTTCCAGTAGGTTAAAATATAGGACTCTTGAAAAAAAAAATCTTTATAGTAATAGCGAGAAATTTCTATGATTCACTCAGATTTTCTAGCATTTTGTGTAATGAATATGTAATGTTCGCAGGGGCTGGGGTGCCCAGTCGATAAGACGCTCTTCTTGCATGTGAATGGTCCCTGAATCGGGCCTGGGCATTGCCAAAATAACTGTAAACTAATAAACGGTCCGTGCAGCTAAAAGTCTGTCGAATAATGCCACGTATAGAGGGAGTGCGCGTGGGCTGCAACTTTGGCGGTCGATCCTTTTCAGACTCGGCATATTCCCCAGAACTGAGAGCCATATTTTGTGGCACCATCTGAGCGACTCTCGCTACCAATTTTGACGCATATAATTGGCCCCCTTAAAAGTTGCGTTGGGTGTCTACTCTGGTGTTGGCTGGTCAAACTTGACTGTGTCTCTAAATTATGATGGGCCAGTCGCCAATAGCCCCATGTAGCTCTAGTGCTACAATCATTCAACCAAACTAACTGAAAAGTCAGCTTCGTCTCTTGACCACAGTTAACAAATCTATGCCTCACCGTCAGCAGCCAAAATGCAACTCACATGCGATTTAAAATAAATCAAAATCAGCCCTTGATGCAGTTACAATTATGTCAAACGAAACAGCGCGAGAAGTCAATTAGGAAAGTTATTAAACGAGTTCCATTCCTTCCAAATTGATCCAAAGTTCGAGTTTATAAGTAATCATAAAGAAGGGAGAAAAGAGCAGTTCTAATGTCCAATAAGGAAGAAAAAGGGTGGAAGAAAAAATTAGTGCTCACTCAAGAAATGTCGACGTTTAATGTGGAAGGACGTGTTATTTTTATACCGTTATTTGGAGGCTGGTGGACCCAGTCGGTTAGGCATTCGCCTAGCATGCGGAAGGTCCCAGGTTCGGGTCCGGGAACCGCCAAAGTAACTGCCGACCTGTAAAACGGCCAGTGCAGCCAAAATGTCGGAAGAATAATACCCCGTGTGGAGGAAGTGCACGTTAAATATCCTCCAAAATCCCAACGCTGCGTACCATGTCACACTTAACGGTGGTGTTGGGTGCTTATTTTGGTGTCGGCTCGTCACTTGACTGTGGTTCTAAAATACGACGCCCGTTGACAATAGCCTTCGTGTAGCTCTAGTGCAACAATGTTTCAAACTAAACTAAACTAATTATACCGTTATTTGAATAAAAAATGTTGGCCGATGGGCCAAACAGATTGTTGACCAATTGTTCTAAATTTAAATCGACCGAAATGGCCGATTGCTTTTGTTTTTTATATTGGTCGGATGCCGGTTTGCAGCTTAACTGCTCCATCTTTACAGAAAGCTTGAATGAGCACTTATTGACAACCAGTTTCATAAAGTAAGCTTATGTATATGCAACCTTACTCTATAGGAGCGTTTACATGAGCCATCGAATCCATAGATTGTCAAACCCTCCATTAGGGGAAAAAGTGGTCAAGCAGGATTTCTAACCCAAATTATAGTCTGTGGTCGAATCCATGGAATGAAACATCAAACCCTCCTTCATTGGAGGGTTTGCGAAACTCAAAAATGAACCCTGCAATTCCGGTTCTGTCTGCGAGAAAATCCCCATGAGGGAAAAATTGCTGAGTTTTCTTTCAATCCATGGATTCGGTGGCTCATGTAAACGCGCCTTATGAATGTGTGCGACGTTACTCTGCAAAGCTTGATGAAGCTATTTCTGCTTAAAGTTTCATGAAGTAAACTTATTCGTGTAACATTACTCCTTAAATTTGTTGTAACGTTCTCAGTAAAGATAGAGGTAGCACTTACAACTACCGATTTCATAAAGTTGATGTGTAGCGTTATTCCATGAATTTAGTATACCGTTTCTAAACAAAGCTTGAGGAAGCAAATACTACTTTTATTTTCATGAATGATTATTTTGTAACTGCGTATGCGTAACGTTGCTTCATGAATTTGATGTAACGGTACTCCACAAAGATGAAGGCAGCACTTGGTTACACCAGTTCTAATAACTGCCGATCTATAAACGGCCTATAAATGGCAGCCAAAAATGTCCGACGAATAATACCCCGTGTAGAGGGAGTGCGAGTTGCTTTATAGTCCCAACTCAGAAATGTTAGTATGATGTCGTCCTTAACGGTTGCTTTGGGTGCCTACTCAGGTGTCGGCCTGTCACTTGACTGTGGTTCTAAATTATACGAAGCCATCGGCATCGGCCCTCGTGCGTCTACTCAAACTAACCAATGGGGCTGGGAAGCCCAGTCGGTTAGGAACTCGCCTAGCATGCGAAAGATTCCAGGTTTGGGTTCGGGCATCGTCAAAATAACTGCCGATCTTCAAACGGCCCGAGCAGCCAAAAATGCCCTATGAATAATACCCAATGTAAGGAAGTGCACGTTAAATATCCTTCAAAGTCCCAACGCTGCGTACGATGTCGCCCTTAACGGTTGCGTTGGGTGCCTATTGAGGTGTCGGCTCGTCACTTGACTGTGGTTCAAAAATAAGACGCCCGTCGCCAATAGCCCTCGTGTAGCTTCAGTGCGACGATAATTCAACCCCAACTTAATCAAACTCACCAAATCTGAAGAAGCGTTTTATACGCTGAAACGAGAAAAAAAAATGTAAGAGAAAAAGTTGCCTACCCGGTGGTGGCGGCACAATGGTTAAGGTTTTAGCCTTTAGAACTCCTGGGTCCGGACTCCGGGTACGAATCCCGGTAAGGCATGGATGTTTGTGTTTGGTCCCGAGTATATGCGGAGTGTGTGCTCGTTCAATCTGTTGGGTCCGAAAGTCCTGTGGGCTAACATTTTGCAATTTCCCACGGGTACAGGTCCCTGGAGACTATTTCCCTCCCCTTCAGGGACATGTCTTAATTGTGGAGGTGGCGCGCGATTGATGGCAGCATCTGTCGCGTATGTATGTGTGTTGTGTCTGTCTTACATGACGAAGGTTTATAAGCGGGTCTCTGACCAAGCACACAAACGTGAAAATATATGTCAACCAACCAATTTAAGAGAAAAAGTAGCAACTAGTTTCTGGAAATAACCGTAAGAAAGGGCAGATTCATCAAGGGTGAAGAAAGGTGGATGGCGGGGATATTTCGTCAATCTGCGTCGTTTCTTTCTCGCGATAAAAAAGTAATAAATGTCTTCATTCTGGTGGGTCTTTTGAAAAGGTCGCTCCGAAATACGACGGACCAATTACCAGAAAGCGTCAAAAGAGGGAACGCAGGGAAAGGGGTAGGGCTGATTCGATACAGGTGTAACTTACACTTGGCCCATATCGTCAATAAAAATTATTTGAAGAAAAATTGTTAACATCGTTAAAAATTTCAATATTATAATGTGTGTTGAAATGTTTTACCATACTTTTGGTATTCGGTTGAGCGTTTTCTCAGGTTTTGGAAACAAAAATCTTTAACAAGGTTCAACCATATACCTTAAATATTGTGAAACATTTCACCACACAGCCGTTGCAGTTACTAAGAACCGTATTTTTGGTGAAACCAAGTGCTTAACTTTTTTAACTGTGATGTAGGTAGCGATATAGAATTGTTTCTTATATAGTGTTTAACCTAACAATATCTAGGAAAACTGTCAACATAAGTTTAAAGTTTTTTCGTAAATTTGTGAAAAGATTTGCTTTATATGCATGATAGGATTTTCATGTCACTCTATAGTAAAATATAATTTTATAATTGGCTGTTAGTTGGTGACTATTTTTAATGTAAAAAAAAAGTGTTTTTTTTTTTTAAGTTTAACTGTTTGGGCACATTTATTGCTAAAACAATCCCCCCTAAATCAGATACTCATTATAATTTTCAGGCCACTCCTTTATTGAAGAACTTCAAGAAGAAGAATTATTTTGAACTTTTTTTACTGTACATTTGCGTTAAAAGAATGTATTGGGAAGTTACTGTAGGAGTGTACACTAAGTTTCTTCTATTTCTACCACAAGTTTAAGTATTGATTTGGTTTAAAATTATATTATTTTTATAATTACATTATAGGTATGAAAATTGTAAAAATTTCAAAATAAAACACATTTGAACGAAAACTTCCCGATTTCAAAACTTTTTTCCGAAAAAGGCTGAATACAACTTTATCGAACCTTGGGCATGGAATTGGGAAAAGATCATTTTAGAGAAAGAAAGATGGGGATGATTTTTCCCCCTCAAGTCCAATTATAATTACACTAAGCGAGGGCAATTTTAAGGGTTAAAAAGCCTTATTTCGACATCGGGTAATATAAGAGAGGAGCAGTCATTTTGTCCTATTAAAATCCATCCTTTTTATTCATTGGAGGTATTTCATCGAAATTGGAAGATGGCGGAATGTATTAAAAGATTTTTTTTTAAGTAAAAGAGGAAAAAAAGTGATAAAGAAAGATTTTTCCATATTGCTATGGCGACTTTTTCGATTCGATTTTTTTTCTTTGACTTTTTGGAAAGTGGCCGTCTTTAAACAGACATAGAAAAAAGACTCGTAAATGGGTCTTTTTTATAAAGCTAAAAATTCAAAACGAGAAAAGTACTTTTTTAATTATCGAAGCAGAAGTTTGGGATTTCTTTTGAAAGTTGTATGTTTCACATCAATTAAAAAAGTTCTGTTTGCTATTTGCATGTAAAGTTTTTCCCTCTTAAAATCCAGCTTTACACTTCACTAAGTTGGGTACATTAAAAATAGGGTCAAGTGGGGTAAGTGTGATGGGGTTTCTGCATTTTTCATTAAGAAAATTCGTTCTCTGCTTCAAGTAAATTCCAAATCCTAAAATTGGTAGTGAATTACTATAAAAAACATACATATGTAGAAAAAAATTTATATGTTTGAATTCCAATCTTAAGTGTACAAAATTTGCATTTCAAAATCCATCACACTTACCCCACATAGAAAGACCCACATAAAAAGAAGACAGTTGCACGTAAATTCAAAAGCTCAAAACTTTCTTTAAACAAAAAATAAGGTCAATATTTCTTTTTAGTTTAATTATAAGTGGTCTAATGTTATATATTGCAAACTTTCAGATTTTTAGAATGATTTCCAAAGTTACAAGAGCTGTTTATCACACTTACCCCCAATCACACTTACCCCACTTGACCCTACATGCTTTTATGAGGCACAAAAAAAAATATTGCACCAGTTGGGTATTTACTGTTAGAAAACTGTTCAGAAGATATACATTTTAGAAGTTAAATGGGTTGTTTAGTTTGGGAATTTAGTTGTTAAATGGGATTACACTTTTCATAACATCTAGATAAGTAGGCATATAAAAAGCTATAAGATTTTAAAAAAAGTTTCGCAGAAGTATTTTTATAAAGGTTTTTTAAGTATGTAAAAATATTCTTTATATCTTAGAAGTCTGGAGTTCAAATAACATTATTCAGCAATTATTATTAAATTCACTTAACTTGGATTAAGTGGAATAATAACACTAGTGTTACCTAACACACGCAAGACTAAGTGGTAAATACAGTAACCCCTGGCTATATCGCGCCTCGTTATAACGCGCATTTGGTTACAATGCGGTTTTTTGCTTGTCTCCCGGGAAGCGCGATATAACGAGGGGTTGCTGTAATTACTTAAATATTATTTGAGCTTTATTTTTTTAGCCCGTGCGAAGAACTGGTATAGTTAAGGGAGGGAAAAAACATTTAAGGTAGCATTATTGAGGAAAAGAATTGCCTAACATTTTCAAGCAACATAGCATTCATTCTTTAATTGTATTAAAAAGGAGGATCTGCTAGTGTAATGATATCCTTTCGAATCATTGAAATGATAATTACAAAAAAAAGTCCAACCAATGTTAAGTAAATATTTATAATGAATAATATAATGAAGTCAATCTTCTCCTTTGCTTAATTAAGGATGATTGAAAAGAAGCCAAACTTTCCCATCCATTTTTTCCCGTCCCTCGCGTCGAAAAAGAGCAACGGGAAAATTCTAAAAATCTCCGCCATTGTGAGAACGCCCAGCGTCAAATGATAATAATCAAGTCGTCAAAAACAAAGACCAGGCATTCCCCCATTCTAAAAATTACTAATTAAAACGTGCGGAGAGAAAATAACGAGAGAAAAAATTAAATCGGAAGTTGGAACTATTTTTTAAAAAAGGCTTAGCGTTCCCCACTCGCGCAACAATACAACTCAGCGAGGAGGAACTATTTTATTGCGCGCCGCGGCATTCATTAGGCCAATTAGCAGTGACCAAGAAGACGCGATTCGGTTGAGCATGGCAGCAGAATTCCGCCCGCTCGGCATTCATGTTTGAAGACTTGAAAGCTCATTAAGATTTTCGCATTAATTAAATAAGATGAATTTGTTCTACTGCTTTCTCATATCTGTATCGCAGTGGAATTTTGAGTTCTTTATTTGGGAGGCTCTTGGTACTTAGAAATATTAAGTATAGGTTACAATCCGAAAAGTAAAACCCGTATTATAAATAAGATTAAAGAGATCGAATTGGAGTTTTATGTAATTTACACGACAGTTAATTTGTAATCAATAGCACTCCAATTAGATAGTGGATATTATAAATTTATAACATAATCTGTTTAAAAATAAATAAGACATACACTCAGTAATAAAAATTCCTTAGAAAGCAACAAAAAAAATCAGTTATTTTCCTAATAGTATAAGGAAATTGTGTTTGGTTTGAAATTTCGCTTTTTTAAAACTACTGCTTTCTATACCAGAGGAAGACTGAAATTCTAGTTTTTCGGCATTATTTTAATCTAAAGATTAAGGAATTATATGTAAAATCTATATAAAAAAATTATATGTATGAATTAAAAAATCTAAAATTATATGTATGAATAAGGAATTATATGTAACGCATTCAGTTTAACAACTATACTTGTAAAATGTGAAACTTTTTGGGAGAATATATAACCATTATTATATTACCGCAAGTATTGTCTAGACGTCCGTAAAGTAGATTTCTTTTTTTACCTTTTACTAAAGTGCATTTATTTTAAATAATGCTTCTTCGTCTTTTCGATTTTACAACAGTCGTAATTGGGGAATTTTTTCGAATTCAGTCGTAGTATTTCAATTTCGATCGCTTTTAGATGTGCGATTTTAGGATTGCCAAATTTTTGCGATTATATGATCACAGAAATTATTTCACAAAATTTAGGATAGGCGATGATTTGTAATTTCAAGATAATAATTTTTACCTAGATTATCGGTAACCACGATAAAAAAAAAGGTTAATATTAATGATTCGTAAAAAAAAGTTAGTATTAATGATTTTTAATGACATTTGCCCGCTCTGCGCGTCTGAAAGGATGGTTGTAGGATACCTGTTGTCGTGCATTGGACTTCTCTCCTGACTTGACTTCTCGCTACTGGGAGGCTCACCGTCTAATGGCTCAACCGCCACCGACGGGCATTGGCTAAACTAAACTATTAATGATTTTGGGAAACTAATCGAAATAGCTGAGAGTAATTTTAGTTTACATGTTGCGAAATTAACCCTTTCAGTCCCAGTGATGCCCTTTGGCATCATCACTTTCAATATTATTTTCAAAATTTTTATGTCCCGTTATGATATCCAAACACACATCATACGATTCTTCACACTTTGTTCTATCAGACAATATTTTACATTAATCTGAATATAAGGCAGAACTACTATTTTTTTTATTTAGAAAATAGTCAACAAGCGTTTCTCCTGATTTTTTGATAAGTTCACTTCAGTTCCACTTATTTAAAACACAATTTAAACTATTTCGACTAAAATAATTACTAATTTTTTTTAAATAATATGGTCAGATACCTTAAAATATATAACTCGAAGTGTTTTAAGGTAACATATATTTTTTATTTTGTTGTTTTCCACAGTTAAAAAATTTTGGCATTGTTTCAAAAACCATATAAAAAATTTTAATGATTTTTTTTTCTTGTGGAATTCGTATATTTGACCTAAAATAAGCTTATTTTGCGGATATCAGATGTTTCTGTAGCGTAGTAAATTTTTGGGACTGAAAGGGTTAAAAGATCTGGTAGCATTTTGCGACTAGCAACCGTTAATTACGAACTTGGTTTTGTTATGAATCAAGATACAGTAACCTCTCGTTATATTGTACCTAGTTACATCGCGCATTAGGACATATCGCGCCTTGTATTACGTCTCCCAATTTTTCATCCTTTTTTTTTATTATGTACTTCCTTAATATTTATTCGAATATTGGTAAGATGCTGTTAATAAACCTTCGTTTTTGATGTTTGCCGGAAAACAGGCTTTAACAAGAAGAATCAAAGTAGCTAACTTTGGAAGAATTTCTTATTAGAAAATGAGTGAAATATTAGAGTATTCTGCGCATTAATGTGAAATGTTTATATTAACTAATAATGTATTTATATTAACTAATATTGTATTTATATTAACTAATAATGTATTTATATTAACTAATGTGTGAAATGTTTATATGAATAATAAGTCCTTTCGAAATTTTTGTTTCTTTTTTAGAGTAGTTAAATTACTTAATATTTTTTACTTTTATCTTTCAAATACATACTGTTTTATAGTTTAAAAAAAGATTGTTTTGGGCATCAATACATCAAAAGTATTATATTTGTCAAGTTCCTTCCGATATATATATCGGGAAATTACATGGCTTTTTTTTGTCTCTTGGAAAGCGCGATATATAACGAGGGGTTTCTGAATCTTATTACTTTCATACTGCGACAATGTTCAAAACAATTTAACTATAAGATGACGGTCCCCCGAATCCACAAGACCAGGGAATATAGAATCAGAACAAATCGCAGAGGAAGCGCAAAACAATGGCCACCGGCAGCAGACATCAAAGCGGCAAAAATCCCGACCGGAACATGAACTTGACTCGCGCATAAAGGGAAGAAATTTCATTAGCCCGAAATGTAATTAGCTGCTAATGAATCGGGATCTTCTTTTCCAGACAACAGCTATCGCGAGGTACGAGTCCTAATTAACGGCGGATAATTATCGGTTGGGCAAACATAGTTGTAACTCGCATTTTCTAGGAAATATGGGATGAGGCCATGGCCTTTTCAACTTACAAGGCCAAAAAGCTCTTACAAACACTGGCGTGGACGCAATGTTTGATGTCACTGGTTCCGAGTGTCGTTGTACGAAGATGAAGAAATCGTATTTCAAAACCTATTCGGAACCTTTCGCTCTCGGTTGATTGTATTATTTTTAGTGTTCCGAGTGGTTCTGAACAGGATTCGCTATCTTCGGCACTCGAAACAGTGACGTCAAACTTTCTGTCCGCATCAAAGAGTTCTACAGTAGAATAGAGGAACGATTCTACTGAGCTGACATCGGCAGCCATGGCTCTCTACGGAGCCCGAAGAAAGTGACAAAAGTGCTAGTTAATTTATAATTTTGATACTGAGAAAGGAAGTACACCCAGGGCAAAGGCAGGAATCAAACCCGCACCCGTTACAGCGCGCGGACTTCTAGCGTTATGGCCTGCGATCCAAACCACCCACATGCCGTACATTGTCTCTGTGTTGGTCCATGGTGCTGTTGTCAGGTTCAGTCTCTAACCCTACTATAGAACTCTTTGGTCAGCATACGCTTGGGAGAGCTTCTCTGGCCTTCTTCTTTGAACTCCATTTATCAGACCATAGAAGATCTTCGTGACGTCACGATCTCCGTCATGTTCATAAATTTCGCCCTAAGCAGAAGAAATCTGCTCTGGAAAGTTGTTCGGAGCCTGAATAGTCTAGTTGGCCGTGCGCAAGCAGGTTGCTTCTTCTTCGGATCAGCCTAAGCCTAGAATGAAGCCACGGATTCAGAGCTCATCTCGCCTTATAAGAACCTGCGTAGGCTGTGGTTAAGGCCCTAATTGTGAAAGTAGCAATTTCCAAATTTTATTCGTGATACACTTTCAGATATGCATGCTCAAATTCTGTCATATTTGACGAAATTATGTCACAAAAGCCTTGGGAAGCAATGGGACACCCTCGACACTAGAAAAAGCATTTAAAATGCTGGCTACTTAACAGTTTGAAATTGCATTTACATTTCCGTTGCCTAAGGAAGAACTAGCCATCTGCTATTGTTTTCTAAAAAAGAGGTCTCGGTGTAATGTTATTCTTAACCGTCTAGTTCTTTGTTTTTGGTGTTCGCCAGGTATCTGCTATTTCTGGGATGGGTCAAGATAGTGTCGAAATTTAGCACATGTTACAAAGTACCGTAATAGTCTGTAAAAAGTAGGAGACTAATAATGCCAACTTATTTTTTAAAAAAAATCATACTCTTAAAAAGTAAAACACACATTAGAAAAAAAAATGTGCAATGAGTCCAACCACACATTTTTTCTGATTATCAGAGATCTCTGTGTTATAATCCTTATTTTCAATTCCGTTTTAAACAAAAAGAAACAAATAAGTCAGATGCATTTTTGTCAATACGAAACTGCGAACTTTAGGCAAAGTTCGAAGTTCGAGCCCGTTCCCGTCTGAGGGGTCTCCTACGAGTGGAAAATCCTGAAAGAGGTTCGATTTGATGTCGGCTTTTATTGTCTTCTCTTGGGCCCAATAATAAGGCAGGGATATCCGGCAAAAATGGGTCTTTGATTCTGAATCGAACATTTATGACTTTGAATGATATTTTAAAAATGGTTATAGAGGGATTTAAACGAGGGGCGTGAGCAAAAGTAGCAAAGCATGCATGCGTCGTGAATTACGCTCGTCCTGATGAAGGGAGTAGGCAGAATTTGTTGGTGGTAACTGCTTTGATGTTAGAGAAATTAAATTGTACCGTTCTGAAATATAAGTTACTTTATAGACTGACCGAGAACTCTTTGTTTTCTGAATCCTATGACAATCTCATCTTTTTCTTAATTTTTATGTTTCCCATTTTAAGTCGAAATTTTTTTTGTGTTATATTTGGCATAATATAGTCATAAAGCTTTCTAGTGCTGAAAGAAAAAAAGATATCTGTTACCTCTTATAAAGTCTTTTCATATTCAGCTCGTAGTTTCGACAGGCTTTTACATCATCTGTTCAATATCAATTTTAAATACCATTCATCGACGCTTTTAAGACCCTTGATGCCATTTGAAAATCTTTTCTTATTTAAAAAATCTGATTTTGTTTCTGCAGTCGTTAGAAAAAGCCTTGAAGCTCTCTAATATTTTCGTGTTGTTCTCCCTTATAACATTTTTATGTTCACTCTCACAAGTCTTTCTTCAGTAGGTATGACTGACTTTTTCATCATCGTCTTCAAGACCTTCGATGAATGAACTCTTTCTTATTCAACGAAAGACGTAATTTTTCCCTAACATTTACACTGTCAACAAAATTTCAACGTTAACTTCATTTATCGAAATTCATCGACCTCTCAAAAAAAGCATCGAGTGTTTTGATTAACTCATTTATAAGTATAATTAACGTTAACTATCATTTATAGACCTCCCAAAGAATCATTGAGTGATTCGGCAATCCATTCTTAAGTATAATGACGTTAACTATATCATTTATCGAAGTCGTATAAAGAAACATTGATTTGATAACTCATTTCTAGATATAATTGAAGTTAACTATCATTTATCGATAGCTATTTAAGAAGCAATGAGTGTATTAGTTAGCTATTTTGAAATACAGTTGAAATTAGCTGTCGTTTATCGAAGTCGTATAAAGAGGCGTCGAGTGACTACGAGTACGACGTCAACTATCATTTATCGATAGCTCAAAGAAACATTGAATGATTTGATAACTCATTCCTAAATATAAATGACGTTAACTATCCTTTATTGACATCTCAAGGAAGCATTACGTGATTTAGTAAGCTATTTCGAAATACATGCCGTTAACTATCATTATTTTCGTATTGAGTGATTTGATAACTCCTTCCGAAGTATAATTGAGTATAACTATCATTTATAAACAGCTGAAAGAAGAGCCGAGTGATTTGATAACTCATTCCTTGACATAACCGCCATTAACTATCATTTATTGACATCTCAAAGGATCATTGAGTTATTCGGTAACCCATTCTTAAACATATTAAAAAAAAACCTTCCATGTCAAGAGACCATCATACCTGCCTCGACATCTCGTCCTGAAAGAGCGACAGTCCATTGCACAAATCGCTCGATTTCGAAGATTTTCGTCTCGCAAAACGTGTCCCATTATGTAAATGGCCGTCCACTAATTATACGACAGAGGACTGCGTGCGCCCAGAGGTTAATCAAAGTCCGCTTCCTGTTGTGCCTGCGTTAATCGGCGTCCCGCCCCTTCACGTGCCCGAACGAGATTGCGCGAGGCTGACGTCCGTGGAATAGTAATATTGCCATACATTCACCTGCCATGCTTGGTGGTCGATGAGGGTAGTAATCAGTATAGTATGATCCCGATTTTTTTTGTGTGGTCAGGTTATTTTTTTTTGGCGCTTGGAATGTGGTTTTTTAGTTAGTTTCCAACTACCGACTAGGAATGAGGGGCCCGGGCTTGCTCTATTCATTTTCTAGCCCTCTGGGGGATATGGACTCAAAAGCCCGTCACCTGACTGTCAGGTGTTTCAGCATGATTGTTAACATAAGAACATTACATAATTTGTAAGAATTTATAAATTTAATAATTTTATTAAATTTTTAAATTTAAGGTATGAAGGAGCTATTTATAATCTACTCTAATATAATTTTAAAAAATGAGAAATCAAATTTTATTTTTTAAAATTTGTTTTAAACGCATATACCGTGAAAGTAAGTATATACTTCATTCAACTTGCTTATTTTTCAGAGGGCTAGCCAGAAAATCTTGTAGAGGCAATATAATTGAACATATCTTAGCAATATACCTTAACGCAAAATCATCACCTTACTGTCACGTTTTCAAACTACACACATAGTTTTAAGTACATATAATCTTACTGAGTTTTAAACTTTAGATTATGGGGCAGTCATTTTTAATTATTTCCTACTGAAATAAAATTTGAAACAATTTAAATAAGTTTAATTTTCAGTTCAAAATTATCTTTAAAAAAACCTGTCATGAAAACAAGAATATTACAGCCGAATTTTGTCTCCCTTAGAAAAATACTAACTTTTTTCTCTCCGTAACTTTGCAAATGCAATTTCTAATTTTAAATTTTGCCACCAGGTGGCATTCTCAACAGTCTTATAGAACAGCTGTAGCCAGGGTTTAAAATTTGGAAATTTTTGCTTGCTTTGTATTAGAAGTTGAAGAACAGAAAAATATTTTTGCTCGACCCAAAACTTTTCTTGCATACAATCATTTTATAAAATTTAAATTTAATATTTGTCAAACATTAATAATTTTCTAATTATGAAGATTACTTATTTTCTATATTTAAACTCTAAAATAGTATAGTAAAGTATTATTTTTAACGTAGTTAGTTTTGTTCTTTGAAAAATCCAAAACTAGAACATTTTACTTGTTTGTTTTTTCATAAACAGTAAAATAGACGTTCTGATTTATTTTTTCAGGGATTAAAAGTCCTCGTTCAAATAAAACTCGTTGTGTAGTTACATTATTAAAATATGTTAAGAGGTAATTTTGTTATAAATCGTTAACTTTATACCTCTGATGCACAAAAATGTCGGGATCGTTAACCCTTTCAGTCCCAGTGATTCTATTTAGCACCATCATGTTTCTGATCATAATTTAAAAAAATAATAGGACTCACATCTATTGGGACTAATTAAATACATTTTCGAATAGAAAAAAGTTTGAAGAATCGAATGATGTGCTTTTTGATATCCTAAATGGCTATAGACGATCACATTTTTTTTTCTAAAATGATGATGCCAAATTGTCATTGGGACTGATAGGGTTAAATGTACTTTTTATGATTTTGGATTACCTAAGACTTTTGTTTTTTAGCATTTGCGTGCCATTGCGCATTAATATTTTTACTATTGGTGCAACAATAACTTGGTTTTGGGTTTATTAGGGATATGATTTCAAGTTACTGGTGACGAGCCTCGTCACTTTGAACCTCGATCAAATAACGAGGCTACCGTGCGAACCGGCAACATCAATGCCCAAGGCAACATTATTGCGCCAAAAACATGGGACGACGGGAGATTTTAAATGTGCTACATCCGTATACACAGCCTATGTTATTGGTACAGTTATTTTTCATGCTCCGGCTAACTGGCCCAATGGTTAGTGTACTAGCCTTTGGAGCTGCTGGGCTCGGGTTCGAATCCCGGTAAAGGCATGGATGTTTGTGCTTGTCAATAAATGTTGTTATTTGTCTATGTTTTTGTGTTGTCCTTCTTTGTGTCTCTTGTGACTGTCTCTTCTGGCGAGCTGGGTAATGGGCTATAAAGCCTACACTCTTCCTTCAAGAGGGCGCATTCACTGTCATTTGTCATATTTCATGCACGATCCGCTTATATGATGGCTATGATAGACATTTACCTACCAGCAAAAATGTCTTCCAAAGTTGCATGGCTGAAGAATTTGCCCACCTTACAATGGGCTTTTGGTGCCCACACAAGTGTTGGCTCGTCACTTGACTATGGTTTCTAAATTGCGACGCTCGTCGAAAATGGCCTTCGCATAGCTCTAGTGCGACAGTGATCGGATGGTTCTATACTGCAAATGTCAATTTCCTAACTATCGGAATATTTTTTCTCATCAGAAACTATATGAGATATCTTTATGAATTTTTTTAAATAATAAGTTCCTTACATATAGATCTTTTATTTAAACTAATTATATTTCAAAGTATAAAAAATACTTTTACAGTGGTTTTCTTAAAAAAATATGTATTGAAAAACACATAAAAGAAATCAGATATTAAGTTCAATTTTTTAGCAGAGATATTTAAATTCATCAGTATAATTCAAAGACCTATATGTAAGGAACAAACTAAAAAAAATCATACTGCGATCTCACACGGTTCCTGAGAAAAGTGCTATTAAAGTTAGTAAAACTAACATAGGCGACATAAAACCGTCCGACTCTCCTTAAGAAGCGAGTACCCAAAATTCTAAAAATTTTACTATTACTTTAATCCTTTCCAAATTTGGCATAGTGATTTCAAATATAATGAATAATGCTTTTGGGGCAATTTTTTTTATTTAAATATAATTGATTTATTTTAAACGGTGTTTTTCAACTAAAAAAAGGGGTTTAAGCTATCACTTCTAGCATAAAAGGTTTTACATGAATTTACCTGAAATTTTTAACAGATGCTATTTCAATATATAGCTGTGCCATGACCCTCTAACATCTGGTGCAAATACATAAGTTTTTTTTTTAAAAAATGTCCAAGTGTAAGTTAATCGAAAAAATCCGGTTTTTGTTGTTAATTTATGACATTTTTCTTAATAACTTCTTTTCTTGTAATATGTATGTAACTCTAGAGGGTCATTGCATGCATCAGTTCAAAACGAAGAATTTAACACATAATTAATGTTTATAGGATGAAAATTCAATGGGGAAGACTTGTTAGCGTAAACCTCTCTTTTTAGTAGGAGAACACCGTTTAAAATAAATAAATTATATTTAAATAAAATAAATGTATATCGAAAATAAATCGATATAGTATTATTCATTATGTTTGAAATCACTATGCCAAATTTGGAAAAGATTAAAGAAATATTAAAAAATTTAGAATTGTGTTCGTAAAAATTGTAAATAAATAAATTGTTGTCAGGTTAATCATCACTTAAGGTAGTGGAATACCCAAAATTAGAAAATTTTTACTATTTCTTTAATCTTTTCCAAATTTGGCATAGTGATTTCAAACATAATGAATAATACTTTTTCGGCATTTATTTTATTTAAATATAATTTATTTATTTTAAACGGTGTTTTCCTACCAAAAAAAGAGTTTTACGCTAACAAGTCTACCACATTGAATTTTCGTCCTATAAACATTAATTATGTGTAAAATTCTTCGTTTTGAACTGATGCATGCAATGACCCTCTAGAGTTACATACATATTACAAGAAAAGAAGTTGTTAAGAAAAATGTTATAAATTAACCACAAAAAAATATTTTTTTTCGATTAATTTACACTTAACTTAACATTAAAAAAAAAAACCTTGTATATTTACACCAGATGTTAGAGGTTCATGGCACAGATATTGAAATAGCATCTGTAAAAAATTTCAGGTAAATTCATGTAAAACTTTTTATGCTAGAAGTGATAGCGTAAACCCTTAAGTGATGATTAACCTGACAACAATTTATTTATTTACAATTTTTAAGAACACCAATTTAAATAACCCATTTCCCTTCATTCTATTCTTTTTTATTTAACATTTTTAAAACATATTTCACTACACAATTACAAAATCAACAAAATATCCCTACTTATCTCTCAAAATAATCCCCATTGACCGATTATCCGAGAGCCTCGGATAATCAATTTCAAAGCTCGCGTGTCCACTGCCCCCGGTCGCTTCCGGTTCGCTGACTCCCGACCAATCAGCGCGCAGCCTCGCGTGATAGGCCATCCCTGGCCCCGCCCACTATTCACTTCTCCCCTCCCCAGGGAAAGAATGGACTCGTCTGGGCAGTCGGCCGTGGCTTAAAAGATTGGTGTTAAATTTCGGGTTTGGGACATCGAAAACGCGTGCGTTTTTGAGGAGGAAATGGGTTTTTGAATGGGTTTTATTTTGGTATTTTTTGATGGGTCATTGAAATGCTTGGAGTAGGAAAAGGTAGTGATTTGTTTGTGTTGCCTGAAATGTTGATATTTTATTGCTTAATTGTTTCTAAAAAAAAAAGATTTTTTTTGTATGGTTAATCAGAGCATCGTAATATAGGCGTGCATATGCGGTAAAATTCTATTGCGGCATCATTTGTTCCTCTTTAGGATGGTATTAAGGTAGAATATATATCTGATGTTGGTAAATTGATTTTAAATGGAATAAGCATTATTTATAGTTAAACTCTGAGTTTGGTCAACATTGGCGGAATTATAAAATGCGTGGGGAAATCAGATGAAAAGAAAAGAAAACGACTGAAATTTTATCCTTATCTTATTGTTCGCGCCTTTTATAGCTCCGCCCATGGCCGTGGCTTCTATGCAAGGAAGCTATGAGTTTAACTATAGCATAACTTACAAGGTTTTTTTTTCGTATTTATAGATTAGCTGCATATTTTAAGAAAGATTTAAGTTTGAAATAAATGGCGTACACGGTGCCGGGACTGTGGAATACATTTAACATAAACTCCCTCACGGGGTTCGTTGGACTTTTTTTTCTTCACAGAAATGGGTCGTCAATAATTTTTATAAATCCTGAACCAGGGACCTTCCGCATCGTATAGTTAAACTCATAGTTTCCTTCCACAGAAGCCACGACCATGGGAATTGACCTGTTAAATTGCGGAGCAATCAGATGAAGAGAAAATGTCAGCCGTTTTATTTTTTCTTCATCTGATTGTTCTGCGCGTTTTATAGCTCCGTCCATGGTCATGGCTCCTGTGCAAGGAAACTATGAGTTTAACTAGGTAAGCACCTTACTGACTCCACTCCCCAGCCTCTACCACAAATAACCCTTACGTTAGAAATACACACAACTCCCTTACAGAAAAAAAAATCACCGAGAGGCCACGATAACACAAAGATCATTAGCCACTCTGTGGCAAAGATCCCTCAGAAAAAAGAAGATAAAAGATAAGAAAAAAGAATAGATAAGATAGATGCAGTGGCGCCTTGGATTCCATCCGGTCTTGTTGAAGGATGAGCCCTCAAAGATGCTACTCCATCTGGATACAATTAATCAGAAAGGAACCAAGAAGTGTTTTATAGCTATTGCGTTTTATTACAAACCTTTCAGTCCCAATGACAATTTGGCATTATCATTTTCGATTTTTTTTTTCTGATCGTCTATAGAAATTTATGATATCAAAAAGCAAACCATTCGATTCTTCAAACTATTTTCTCTTAGAAAATACTTTGTATTGATTCCAACAGATGTCAGTCCTAATATTTTTTAAAATTATGATCAAAAAAATGATGATGCCAAATCGAATCACCAGGACTGAAAAGGTTAAAGATAGGATAGTTTGCATGAAAATGGTAATAAATGTGCTGTTTTTGTCGTGATAATTTTATAAAAATGTGTGTATGGAAAATATATAAATTCACTTTTAATTTTCATTTGCTATTAGCATTAATCCTCTGAAATATACAGACTTATAAACCCGTCACCTGACACTTATGGTTTAAAATCACCATCTAAATTTTAAAGATGCATAAATTCAATAATTTTGTTAAATTTTAAAATTTAAAAAATGGAGGAGCCGTTTAAAACCATCTACTATAGAAATCAATATATATATGTATATTATTTAAAAAATTAAGTTAACACATTTCAGTTAATTTTTTTTTAAATTTAAAACCATGCAAAGAAAACGAGTTTACACATTAGCCTATTTACTTATACTTAAGAAGGTTAAATTAAAATTACATTTCTTGGAAAAGCCGATTACCTCACCCCCACCATTTTTGCTGGAGCGGAAGAGGAAGTTGTTCAAAATAGAAGATAATAGCAGGATAATCGTGGCATACTTCAAGATCTTCAATCTACTTATTTATAATAAAAAAATTAAAATTAAATTTCCAAACTAAAATACGCTTATTTTATTTTTCAAATTAATAAATAACCAGTTTCTCAACACAATTACCAAAGAATCGCTCATCAACAATATCAATACTTATCTCTCAAAATAACACCCATTTACCACTCTGATTCATTGTAAACTGAGCGTCAAAATTAGTAGTGAAAGCCACCTAGATGGTTCCAGAAGAAGAAAAAAATGGCCGAGAAAATATACCGAGTCTTCAGAAGGTTTGATCCTTTGAAATCGCAGGCCTTGCTTGGAAAAAAACACAGTGATACATTTAATTCAATGTTGGACCCCATGAACCAATTCAATAACAACAGTGTAAAAAAAAAAGCTTATTCAACATTTTACCTCTTAAGATCACTAAATCTAAAACTGATATTTGGTTCTTTTCCGAATATCTCCCAATAGATTCTCTTCATCTTCGAGCTAAGTTCTCAATGGGAATGGATACTCTCCGCTGGACACGGTACATTTAACCTAAGCTCAGGGGGCGACCTCCGCATGCTTTTTTACTTACTCGGCTTTTTTTAGGCTATTGGTGCCAGTCAGGGTTTGGTGGATCTTGTTTTTTGAAGGGGAATTAAATGGATCATTAATAATGTGTCAGTAATATGGATAGTTGTTCGTCAGTTGACTAGGGTTCAAATTTACGAGGCTTTACTGACTGTGTTAAAGCTTATAAAAGAGGTTAGAAATAGGCAGCCGGAAACGATTACATTACCTTATGGATATGTGTTAAAATAGTAGTGTTTTTTTAGTTTAGTTCGATTGTTTCTTCGCACAAGAGCTACACTCTAAAAAATGAATGCTCAAAAACGACGAAACTTTCCTCAATTTTGACGATTCCGTTACTGGCAAATGCTCCAAGTTTTCGTTTCCTCAAAGTGAGGAAATTTGAATCGTCATTTTTATGAGGATTTGAATGTCGTCTAATGTAAAGAAATATTTCGTCATTTTTGAGCATGTGAGTACAACAATGAGATTCAGTTTCCTCAAAATCAAGATACAGAATCGTCAAATCTAACTGAGGTACAAACTAAACTGAGGTAGGTAAACTGTCTTACAGTTTCGAAAGTGTAGTTACCTATCTTTAAAGGGGACAAACCAGGAGAATTATTTGATGAAATCAAAAACTTTGTTTTGTCTGCATTTATAACAAGTCCCATCTCCCTTGCCGAGCTCTCAAGGGCTACAAAAGCATTGACAACAGAGCTTTTTGTTCTTCCAATAATGTCAATATCATCGGCAAAGGCAAGTAGTTGGATAGCTCTTTGCAATATAGTACCACTTGTGTTTAAACCAGAGTCTCTGATGGCCTTTTCCAGAGCTATGTTGAACAGTAAGCAAGAAAGGGAGTCTCCTTGTCGAAGGCCCTTTTCAGTGAAAAATGGTTCTGAGAGACTAGACAAAATTTTTACTCTGCAAGAAACTCTTTTTAGAGTCATTCTAGTGAGACTAACTAACTTCTTCGGGATGTTAAACTCCAACATAGCTTCTAATAGTTTTTCTCGGATGATGCTATCATAGGCGGATTTAAAATCGATAAAAAGATGGTAGGTATCAATATTGTATTAATTTGTTTTCTCCAATATCTGCCTAAGAGTGTGCAGTTGATCAGTTGTTGTTTTCCCCCTCCGGAATCCGCACTGGTAATTTCCAATGATTTTGGAGGTGTAAGTTTCCAGTCGGTGAAATAAAATGACGGAGAAGATTTTATATGCAGAATTGAGTAAAGAGATTCCCCTGTAATTACCGCAATCTAACTTATCGCTTTTCTTGTGGATAGGGCACACAGATGCCTCTTCCCACTCAGTGGGCATTTGCTCCTGTGTCCAGATGTTACAAATAAGATCATGGATTACTTTGTTTAGACTCATTTCATTAGTTTTGAAGAGTTCAGCTTTGATGGTGTCGGGTCCTGCCGACCTATTATTATTTAGCTTTTTCATTGCTATTTCTATTTCATGCATAGATGGTGTATTAAGCTCCAAATCTTCACTATCGGAACTCATAGTTGGCAGCATGTTATGAGTGGTTAGATCTTCCACTTTGTCTTTACCCGCTAACAGTTCCATGAAATGCTCACGCCAGCGAACCAAAACTTCGTCCGGGTCTCGCGTAAGATCTCCATTTTTCTTCCTGCAGGTAGTAGTTCTTGGATTAAAATCTGCCATGACATTATTCACAAGTTGGTAGAACTTTCTGGCTTCCTTTTGGGTTTTCAAATTTTCGATGTCTCTATATAAATCTTCCATATACTCTCGCTTTTTCTTCTTATGGATTTTCTTTTCCTCTCTCCTCAGAAACAACCTTACCGGGTTCAAAAATTGGTATGTTATTAGAAACTTTCCTTTTCTGGAATGATTTCTGTAAAAGTTGTTTCATTGTTCGGATAGTTTTATAGTTCAAAAACAACCTTACCGGGTTCAAAAATTGGTATGTTATTAGAAACTTTCCTTTTCTGGAATGATTTCTGTAAAAGTTGTTTCACTGTTAGGGTAGTTTTATAGTTCAAAAACAACCTTACTGGGTTCAAAAATTGGTATGGTTTTAGAAACTTTCCTTTTCTGGAATGATTTCTGTAAAAGTTGCTTCACTGTTAGGGTAGTTTTATAGTTCAAAAACAACCTTACCGGGTTCAAAAATTGGTATGTTATTAGAAACTTTCCTTTTCTGGAATGATTTCTGTAAAAGTTGTTTCACTGTTAGGATAGTTTTATAGTTCAAAAACAACCTTACCGGGTTAAAAAATTGGTATGGTTTTAGAAACTTTCCTTTTCAGGAATGATTTCTGTAAAAGTTGTTTCACTGTTAGGGTAGTTTTTTAGTTCAAAAACAACCTTACAGGGTTCATTATTTGGTATGGCATTAGAAACTTTCCTTTTCAGGAATGATTTCTGTAAAAGTTGTTTCACTGTTAGGATAGTTTTATAGTTCAAAAACAACCTTACCGGGTTAAAAAATTGGTATGGTTTTAGAAACTTTCCTTTTCTGGAATGATTTCTGTAAAAGTTGTTTCACTGTTAGGGTAGTTTTATAGTTCAAAAACAACCTTACCGGGTTCAAAAATCGGTATGTAATTAGAAACTTTCCTTTTCTGGAATGATTTCTGTAAAAGTTGTTTCACTGTTAGGGTAGTTTTTTAGTTCAAAAACAACCTTACCGGGTTCATTATTTGGTATGGCATTAGAAACTTAACCTTTGTGAAACTATTTCTTTAAAAGTTGTTTAAATATTAGAGCACATCTGCCTTTAAAAAGAACTTTACAGGGATTATAATGGCATACTAACACAAACTTTTCATTCAGGAATAACTTGTATAAGAGTTGTTTCACTCTTCTGAAACTTCTGAGGGCAAAAAACAACTTAAACGGAATATTTTGCGTATTTGGTTTTATTTTAATAAATAAAAGAAATTTAATCAAATTTCTACAATACAAACTTTAAAGGCAAACGATAATAATTAGTAATTGATTTTTCAAATATTTTGGACTTTCTTTTTCAAATTGTCTTTAAACTTAATGAAAAAATTATCTCATACAAGAGATTTTGAAATCAAGGGATTCAAGATTATTATTTTTTTAATTCTTATTTGTTAAAGCTTCTTTGCAGTTTACCAGATAGGAATTTGCTGTACTATGAAATTCAACAGGCACAAGTCAACTCAACCCAACTAGTGCGTGTTGTTCTGATCCTCGATTCTTGTCAAAAAATGGTCCGATAAAACCACATTTGTAACTTACGATGAAATAATGTCGAAAAGTTACCGACCTCATTCAAAGTTATTACCATGAAACTAATTTGAAGACTTCTCAAAGTCACACGTTGAACAGGAACTATTCCTCACTAAGTTAAGGTAGGCGAGTACCCAAAATTCTAAAATTTTTACTATTACTTTAATCTTTTCCAAATTTGGTATAGTGATTTCAAATATAGTGAACAATGCTTTTGGGGCAATTTTTTTTATTTAAATATAATTGATTTATTTTAAACGGTGTTTTTCAACTTAAAAAAGGGGTTTACGCTAACACTTCTAGCATAAAAAGTTCTATATTAATTTTCTTGAAATTTTTTACAGATGCTATTTCAATATATATCTGTGCCATGAACCTCTAACATCTGGTGTAAATATACAAGTTTTTTTTTTAAATGTCCAAGTGCAAGTTAATCGAAAAAAATATTTTTTGTGTGGTTAATTTATGACATTTTTCTTAATGACTTATTTTCTTGTAATTTGTATGCAACTCTCGAGGGTCACTGCGTGTATCAATTCAAAACGAAGAATTTAATGCATAATTGATGTTAATATGTTGAAAATTCAATGTGGTAGACTTGTTAGCGTAAACCTTTTTTTAGTAGAAAAACACCGTTTAAAACAAATAAATTATGTTTAAATAAAAAAATGCCTGAATAGTATTATTCATTTATTTGAAATCACTATGCTCAATTTGGAAAAGATTAAAGTAATAGTAAAAATTTTAGAATTTGGGGGAATTTTGGGTATTCGCCTACCTTAAGTCTAATTATGTTTCTAAAGACGATAAGAACGTTCAGCATTCCTTAAGGCAGCAAACTCACACACGCTAAGAAAAGAAGACGCAACGCGTGTCACCAAGGCATTTTATTAGTAACTAAAACAAGCAAAAACAGTACAACCGGAAAGTTTTGCCATTCGGCTGTCAACAGAATTGGCATGATAAATATTATATGTATAAGTGAGAACAGTAATCGTCAGCAATTCTCAACAAATAAACTAACTCAATTGCTGACACTTGGACAAATGTGCATTGAATGATCACACCATCCAACAGAATAATATTTTAAACACTGCACTTCTTCTTCACCAATACATAAATCGCAGTCGAAAGCACCTCCATGCATCACCCCAAAAACAATGTTATATTTCTGAAGGCTAATGACGACACACTTCATTCCGGAAGTGAGGCACAGGAAGTGCGTTCCATTTTTTTATAGGGTCCTACGTGTTCGTACTGTCGAGCCTTCTTTTGTGCACCTGTGTAGGGCTTTTAATCGCACCTGATCGAACGTGTCTCGGAAATTGATTGGATGTGTCGTGTGCTCTATTGTTGTTATTGTCAATTTGATTATTGTTGTCTTGAGGATCCTGCGTTTGTGGTTGCATAAAGTGACAAATAGACAAAGGTTGGGTGTTACTTCAGTTGAGTTTGTAAACGAAAAAAAATAGTGATGGTTTCTTAATGTTTTTTTTTATTTGGAGTGTTAATAAGTTTACTCTAAAACCATGTTTAGTCCAGAATTAATTTGGTACATTGAATTTGTAGATACATTTAATAAACTGATAATAATAAATCGTGTGGTATAATCAATTGGGTACCCTAAATGACGGAGTTCTCTTAAATGGCCAAACACTGTTGGGGTTAGATAACAGATTTCTTAAGGTGACAATGAACTTTTTAGATAACTTACGATGTACAAAAGCATAATTACCAATAGAGTAATGTAATCTGATTAAAAATTCACCTACAGATAGCTTTATTCTAGTGAAGTTTTTTATTGGCTTAAATACAACAAGTTGTAATTAATAAAAGTTTCTCTACCTTATTACATCGCTCTTTCATTCCTTCACCCATAATTTCGTGGCTACAAATATCTCTTAACCAAATACTACTACATTTCTCACCAAATGGTCAAAATTCATTCGAACAGAAGTAGTGAATTTTACATAAAATTAAAATCGCAACTTTGATAACTTCCATCTTGTACTTCGACAAAGCCACAGCATTAATAAAGCACGATTATTGAATGCCCAGACTAATGATCAAACAGATAATTTTAGTCCGTCATGGGTCAACCAATAAATACGAAACACATACTCCTTTATGAAAACAAAATTAATATACTTATTTAAACACAGAATAAAATTTTCTGCTGCGCTAGCATAGACAATTATGTCTGAAATTCAAATGAACTAATTATACCTTAAAGCTAGATGAATAAACTGCACCAAACATTAGTGGACCATGAAATCATTCAACGAATCATTCAATGGCCGTGGTCCATCTACTTACTCGTAATTTCCGCTAGTCAAGACAATACGAGCATCTAAACTGCCATTACAATTCCATATAATTATGAAAGTAGAGGTTGGGATTACTTTTAGAGTACAGCGGGTTTCGGTTACTGTACAATGCACATTATTGTTCGTTAGCCTGTTCTTTTTTGAAAATTATTTTTTTTAAATCAAATTCTTTAGCTACAGTTAGCATATTCTAAGATCATTTTAATTTTAAGACTTACAGAATGATATACAGAGAATACATACAACTTTGCGCATTAAATATTAATATACAAGAAGAACAATTACGATGAATTTTTGAACAAATAATTTGTGCATAATATAAATGTTGCATTAATAAAAATGTACATGTTTAGGTTGGAACCGTCTTTTGGTGCAGATATTTTGTAGCTTCTGAATTTCTATTTGTAGTCCTTATTTGTAGTTTAAAGTAACAACATAAACGCCTTATTTTGCATCAGGTAAAAAAGAAAAAAATACTTAATTATTATCTGAAGTCTTAGAGCAAACTTTTTGAAGTTATTAGTTCGATGTTTTTAAGAAAAGGAAAATTATATCAACAGGTGAATGTTTCTTACATTGCTTTATCATGGCTGTGCGAACAAAAAACACCACCCAACCCTGTTTGGTAACGCCACAAATAACATCCGTTAGACGAATTACATTGTTGTCGATATCAAAGTCATGTCTAGGGCTAAAAATTAAAACAATCATTAATTAAATTAAGTATCAGATAATCTGAAGCAACCGACTAAGATAGCTCGGTCATATCTGGAGAGGCTCTGAAGATAGCCCCGTTAAAATTGTTACCTTCAAGAACCCTCAGGGGTCTCGCTCCAGAGGTAGACCCCTACTCGATGGCTCAACAACACCAAAAAATGATCTCAAAGTCCTAAAATTTAAGCACTGGAAGGGAGTTGCCATGGACAGGGGGAGCTGGAGAAGTCTAATGTTGAGGCAGCCTAGGCCTGCAAAGGGCTCTTGCGCTCTTGAAAAAGAAGTAAATTAAGTGCTTTTAGTTGAAGTATCTCTATTACTTGGCTATTAAATGCCAATTAAATTCACCCACCGAAAATAATTAATTAATATTTTCTGAAATTTCAGGGACTAACGAATTTTAGTATAAAGCTACTGAAGTTTAGGGACCACAGTTAGTATCTTAATAAACCTTATGGAAGGTCATACGATGCTTACTTAATAATAGATACAAAATGACGTAATTTTGATTTCTTTCACATCATATACAACATCACCTTCAAATTCCAGGATCCATTGTGTCAAAACTCCCTGAGTACGAATCCAACATTTCAACAATAAACAACACCTTATCTAAGCCCTGCGCGTCATCGACTGTTGCCAACAACAACATTCAAATAAAGACGTTAAACCCACAAACAAAGGGGTTTAAAACTCGGCTTATCAGGAGTCTTCCCTGGGATGACCTTAATTTACAGCCCCGCTCCAAAAGTATAATCTTTGGAGGGGGGTAAATGTCTCCTTGCTGATTCATTTTCGCCACTTCCGGTTGCTTTCGTTCTAATTTAGGCTGTCACCCTCCGTCATTTCCGGTTGCCTGCCGTCTTAATGAGGGGATAGTGACGTCACGCATGCGAAGAGCGGTCATTGGTTGGATGTGACAGGAAGTGAGGGGGAGTTGTGGACAGCGGTGGTGATTTGAGTCTTAAAATTATAATTTTGTGGCTGGGAATGGTGAAATAACAATTGTCTGGCTTGAAAGGATAGAGAGAGATTGTTTGATTTGGATTGTAAATGACAGTTGACATTGCTTTTTTTTGTGCACTCGGATACTGAGCAGCAACACATAAAAAACTAGTATTATCCTCTTAAGAGACGAGAAAAATCCTACATTTATATTCTTAATATAAACATACTTTTCATACAAATATATGCTAAAAAGTATGTTTTGCAAAGAAATTAAAAAAAAAAACATGTTTAAAGATACTTAGGGACACGCCTCAACTTTAAAAATAAATGCAACAAGAAAGGTCGTATGACTTATTTTGCAGTAAACAGATTATTTAAACATTGTTTTGAATGCAAAATGCCGTTAAAATTAACTACGAAAAGAATTTTTTTAAAAGTTTGAAAAAAAATCAAAATATTTTTTTAAGAACTCTGATATCGTATTGTCCCTCGTTCAACTTCATTTTTTATAGAAATAAATGACTGATATCTGTAATCAAGGGCTGACGACTGATATTTGGATCTTCTTCTATCGGACCAAGTCAAATTCGGAAATAATCAACTTGTTAATTGTTAGTGGGGAGGTTTTATAAAATGTTCCCAAATGGGGACGCCAGGTCGCAAGACGTTATATTAAGTGGACTTCTACTTGTACCCATTAAATGATATTGAGGTACTCTTTATTTTCAATCATCCAATATAAAATATAAGGTAATTAAAAGTACTGTCAAGGGGTCGAAAATCCTAAATAGAGGTTTTGTGTTTTCTACACGGAATAAAGTCGGATTCAATGGTTTTATTCACTGCAAATTATTGTTCACAAATGGGGATTTCTTTTATTAGTATTCCAATAATACAGGTTAGTATATAGAAGACGGGAAAATCTCATGCAAGCTTTTTAAAAACCGGTACCTCGACAAAGAAAATCTTTGAAATTAATTGTTAAGAAAAAAATTATTATATTCACACTTTTAAATTTCTAAAAGTGATTTTAATAATTCAAAAATAATTTCTTAACCGTTTGGGAGTGTTGACTCTAAAAATAAGATTTTTAAACATTGGTCCGCACGTCTTTCTAAAACTATATTATAGCTCTAATTAAAATAGTAAGGGATTTAAAATGAGGTACACTTTATTGATTGGTAATTAAGTGTAGTGGCGTGTTACACGCCTTTAGTTTTAATGAATTTTGAATTTTTGCTACTGAATTATCATGTATTATCAAATAAAACGTACGAAATGAACATTTCGTAGAATGGTATCTGTAAATGTTGTTTTACGTTTGTGATACACTTGTGCATGAAAGCCAACTTTTAGGCACACTTTTCTTAATTTTCGCAATTATCTGTTATAATATAAGAAAACAATTACAATGAATGATTTTTTTTTTTTGCTCTTTGCATTAAACTTTTTATAGGTTTTAGAGAAAAAAGATTGATCGGAAAGATGAACTTTAAAAGTCAATGACTCCATACATTCAGATTCCACACCTAAAATTCTCTTAACTCGACTTAAAATTGAGATACTCGTATAGATGTTTTCGTATTCGGAATGGGTTCTTTAGAACATAACAGAATGAATGAACACACATCTAGAAAATACCAAAATATAATAAAACGCTTTCCTACCTGTTCGAAATTAAAATGACAATACATTTTGTGGGCAGTTAGAAAAACTTCAATTATGCTTATGAAAATTTATAAAAAAACAATCTAAACTGTTTCTAATAATTAACAATAACAACAACAACAACAACAACAACAACAACAACAATAATAATAATAATAATAATAATAATAATAATAGTAATATAATAATAATATAATAATAATAATAATAATAATAATAATAATAATAATAATAATAATAATAATAATAATAATAATAGTAATATAATAATAATATAATAATAATAATAATAATAATAATAATAATAATAATAATAATATTATTATTATTATTATTATTATTATTATTATTATTATTATTATTATTATTATTATATTACTATTATTATTATTATTATTATTATTATTATTATTATTATTATTATTATTATTATTATTATTATTATTATTATTATTATTATTATTATAATAGATGATGATGATGACGACTACGATGACGATGATGACGATATTAAACAATATCACTTGAATTGTGCTCTGCCAGATCAAGTGTTTATGTAGTCACTTATTAACCTAGGTTCAAAACAAGTGGCTGTAAGTAAGTAAGGTAACAAGAGGGAGTCAAGTGGCTGTAATAGAACTGTGTACGTATATTGCCCAGAAATAGAGAGCTGTAAACATCAAATCCAAACTTCAAGGCGGCTTGGAACTTATTCCCTGTTGGTATAGCATAGGACACCCTATTAGCCCAGACCGAATTGTGAGCGTTATAGTTAAACTCAAAGTTTCCTTGCCCAGAAGCCACGACCATGGGGAGAGCTATAAAACGCGGAACAATCTGATGAAGAGAAAATTTCAGCTGGTTTATTTTGTCTTCATCTGATTGTTCCGTGCGTTTTATAGCACCGCAAATGGTCGTGGCTTCTGGGCAAGGAAAAAATGCGTTTAACTATAGGCCCTGATTGTTGGATCCAGGTGGCCGTCACTGCTTTCCCATAGACGGAAATACGCAGCCAAAATGGCGAGTATACTGGGAAAGACGTGCTCGTTTAATCTGTAGATCCCAAAGTCGCCGAATGTGTTAGCGTACACTCTTAAAACAAACACTCCTAATTTAACTCAGTCTGAGTGGATTTCACTCCTCCAGACTGGAAAATGCACTTCTCCTTTTGGAGTGGATCCTTTGTGTGTTAAACCTCGGACAGGATCACTCCAAACGAGTGATTTTAACTCAGTCTGAGTAAATATGCATGCCTTTACGGTGTCGAAAATGCACTTCTCCAACTGGAGTGAATTTCACTCTTTTGTTTTAAGTGTGTACGTTATCGCTCGTAGTTCCGTTTGTGAACACTCATGTGCCGTCATTGTCACTTTACCAAGGTCCTAAATTATGATTCATAATTGGCTGTACCAGACGGACTTGAAGGTTTGCCTTTAGACTAAATTGTTTGTTACACACTTCACAGCTATGTGGCTTCTCTCCTGTGTGTGTGAGACGATGGTCTTGAAGGGTAGACTTCTCCCTAAATTTCTTGTTACACAGTTCACAACAATGTGGCTTTTCTATTGTGTGTGTGAGTAGATGTCTTCCAAGGTGTGCCTTTCGACTAAATTGCCTGTTACACACTTCACAGCTATGTGGCTTCTCTCCTGTGTGTGCGAGACGGACGGAAAATGATTAAAATTGCCAAATAAAACTGAAACGGCGTTAAAACACGAGTCCCGTATTCGAAAAACACAACCCCAATATTCACCGACTTCGCGTGCCGAAACAAAATCGGTATCCAAAATACCCCTCCCCTCCTCTCCCCTCCACTCCCCCTCCGATCGAATCGCGCCGCCAACAATAGTTTCGGATCGCGAACTCTGACTTCCCGACCATACCGACTCCCGTTTTCTGCCCGGAGCGTTTTTCCCGTTTCTCCCGGCTTATATGATGTGTGCTATAGTATTGTTATTATCATAGAGATTCTCTTCTCCGGTTTTTTATCCTTTTTTCCTCCCCCGATCGGATATCCCGTTTTGGAATAAGGAGACTTCTGAGTTGTTGAGTTGTGGGATCATCGTCTTGGTGATTGGCAGGTTGGTTGGACTGTTTATGTTTTGTGTTTGTGTTTTTATTTGTTTTTTATATGTTAACTATTTTTGTTTGCTCAATATGAATAAAACTGTTTATTGATTCATTGGTATCTTATTTATAAACTTACATAATAGAATTTGATTGTGATATTTTACCATCTTTATCATTTTATTAAATCTAACTAAATATTAACGCTGTAAAAACTAACTAAATATTAATAACTAAATATATAAACTAAATATAAGCTCTATAATAAATATTTATGTCGACGCAATTTCAGATCTTGTTAATAAATTTCCATAATAAAATTTAAATTAGATAATTTTTATAATTGTTTGTGTTGTGGTCTTACTTTTACTTTTTTTTGTTGTGGTCTCACTTTTTATTTGTTTTTATAGGTTAACGTTTTTTTTTGTTCCATTTAAATAAGTGTTTAGTGGCATTGCGTTATTATAGACCTAAATAATAAAATTTAATAGATATTTTTTTTAACTATATCTTTATAATTCAAATGATTTTTATAAAAGTATTTCAGCTGAATATTTACTTTTGAAATTTATTCTAACTAAATATATATTTTCATACAATTCAAACCTTAACGGGATTTTTATTTGAACAATTAATTTTTATCATGGAAGTTTATATGCAGGATTTTAAATCGTGTTAATTAGCTATAATAATAACATTTAAATGCGACATTCTTTCACCATCTTTATGAATTAAATAATTTAAATATAAGTATTCTAACTAAATATTTATGCTAACTTCTTAACTTAAATCTTACTAAATAAATTTCAATTATAAAATTCAAATGATATTTTAAAATTATCTTTATAATTTAAATAACGATCTTCATCTAAATATTTATGTATACACGATTTTGGAACTTTTTAAATAAATTTTCATTATAAAATTGTAATAAGACATTTTTAAAATATTTTTTTTAATTTAAATACTTTTGATATCGGTGTTCTAAATTTTTTTATATTAATATTATATTTTAGAATTTTTTCTCAAAAGCGTTTATAACAAAACTTAAATGACATTTTTAAAAACAATATTCATGATTACAATTAATTTAATATCGGTATTCTAACTAAATATATATGTTAATAAAAACTTTAGATTTAAAATTTCTAAAATACTTTTTGAATATCTCTTCTCTATTCAAAATGCATACATATATAATATTTTAATAAATTTGAAACTATTTACCATTAATTATACACTATATTATTTTTAATAAATTTGTAATACATACAGAATAGGAACTTGTAAACAAACTAAATAATTAGGAGTCGTTTATTTTTATTTTTATTAACACATAAAAATTTTGAGCATTGAAACAGAAAAAAAATAAGTTGGATTCAATGGTTCTATTCAATGCATAATTCGATTAATTATATTATAAATTTCAATCAATATTATTAATTTTAATAAACTTTTGTTTCACATAGATTTGGAAATTGTAAATACAAAAATATTTATGCAGTGTTTATTTTTACTTTCCATTAACGCATGTAAAATAATGAAATATAAACTAATTTAGATATTTGTTTTTAACGGTTCTGCTTAAATTACAAAAACAATTAAACTTTTATATATATTTTTATTTTCAACAAAATTTAATTTCTTCTGTTTCATCTAAGGACAATATTTTTTTCAAAATAATATTTTTGAATTTTTATTTACAACTACCTGATTCCGAATGAAGTGTTAAATTATGTTTAAGAATTTTCAACATACAAACGCATGTATATTTAAACATTATCATCAGTCTGATGTTTTCACTGAGAGAAACTTCAGAACTTTTTCTTTTATGTATTTATATATTTATTTTATTACATTAAAAAATTATTTGCTACCATTTAAAAGTTATTTACTTACATTTAAAATGTTCTTACTCTAAAAAAGCTGCTGCATTAATAAAGTATGTTGACATCATTATAATTAATAATATATTTTCATTAATTAAAATTACATAAAATTGATATAATTATAAAATAAATTTCAATGTGATATATTTCGGTAATCAACATTTCAATTAAATTGTTTGAGTTCTTCATATTATCAATTGAAAACAAAAACTTAAAATTTTTATGACTTAATTTTATGCAATTAATTGAGTTTTGAAAATACCATCTGCAAAATGAAGTGTTGTTTATTACTCAGGAAAAATAATTCCTTGTATAACTGTGGATTATTTTTGTCATTATTCATTCATCATTATGGATTTCACATTCCACAAATCATTCCTACAATATTCTGCAATCAACGAGAATCAATCTTACTTATCTCATTTTTATTTGGGCTTTTGAAATCCGCATTTTATTGAATTATACAGTAACTCCTTGTTATATCGCGCTTCCCGGGAGACGAGAAAAAAACAGCGATATAACCAAATGCGCGATATAACGAGCGATTTAATAAATACTATATATTTTTTTATACTCTCAACAAAGTTCTTAAACTAAAGCTCAGTATGTATTTAAAAGATAAAACTAAATTATATTAAATGTTATAACTTTTCTAAAAAATCAGAAAGGACTTATTATTATTAATTACTAATACTATAAACATTACACATTAATGCAAAGGTAATACTATGCATATTTCACTCATTTTCTAGTAAAATATTAATCAAAATTTATCTGTTTTTTTCTCTCCTATATCTTGACCTGTCGCCTATCTCGACCATGCGTCTTTTGTCGATTTTAATGAAAGTACATATGTATTGGGAAAAAACGGGGGAATAATTGGGAGACGTGACACAAGGCGCGATATAACCGAATGCACGATGTAACGAGGCACGATATAGCGAGGTACGTAACAGCAAAATTAAGTGTTATAAGCTCTTTGTATAGGTTAGAGTTATTGTATAACACATTTGGGTCGTATTTTAGTTCCAAAATACTTAATGATGATAATTAAGTTATATGCATTTTTCGGTTTCATTTATATGCATAATACAAAGTAACGGAGATATAGCTTTGTTTAGAACACAATGGATATTTATAGTTTAACTCCTAGTTTCCTTGCACAGAAGCCACGACCATGGGCAGAGCTAAGAAAAGCTCGGAACAATCAGATGAAGACAAAATATAACGACTGAAATTGTCTCTTTATCTGATTGCTCCACGCGTTTTATAGCTCCACCCTTGGTCGTGGCTTCTGTGCAATGAAACTATGCACTTAACTACGTATATTAAAAAAAATACATAATAAGTTTAGAATTGTGTTGAATACAAGTTAAAAGTTAGGAATTCGTAAATTTACTGTGAACACATGCCCTTTTAAAATAAAATAAACATAAAATTTAATTAAAAGTTTTTAAGTAAACCCTAAAAATAATTGTGACAGTTTTATGAACTACACAAATGAAGGAAACTGACCGTTTTTACAACGTTCAAAACGACGGCAGCCAAATGCTCCAACCAGCTATCTCAGAAAAACTTTCAATACGAAAAGTTGTGTTTTTCTTAGTTATTACAAGTTGTGTTAATAATCTTCTTGAAATAATACAAGAAGATGGCTAATGTATCAAAAGCAATGTCTTTTACTATTAATTATTTAATCAGTTAAAATTAGTTTGTATGTTGCTCATATTGAAAACCATTAAAAAATTATTGTTCACAAAATTTGATTGTCTTTATTAGTATTCCAATAATACAGGTTAGTGTATAAAAGACGGGAAAATCTCATGCAAAATTTTTAAAAACCGGCACCTCGACTAAAAGTCTTTGAAATTATTTATTAACAAAAAATAATTGTATTCACACTTTTCCAAAATTGATTTTAATAATTAAAATGCTATAAAAATATGCTGGGTTACTTCACAAAACTAGAGAAGTCTAGATTTCCTCACCTTTATTAAGCAAAGTTACACACGAGAAGTTTACTCCAATTTTTGCTGTGTAACGTTACTTCATTAATTAAATGTGATGTTACTCCTTCAAAATGGAAGCACTAGTTTTAATAGTGTAATAGTTTTTTAGTGACATTAATTTTACTGAGTAAACTCCAATTTGTGTAACGTTACTAGTTGAAGCTGGAGTAACGTTTCATCAAAGTTTGACATCAGTAACTCCTTCAAAAACGTTCTCATCCATCAAGACAATTTTTAGACATTTTCCAACAAATAAAAAACATTTTATTTTAGAATTATTATAAAATTAGCAGGAACACCTTCTTGCTAAAAAAATCAAGTAAAAACCTGATATATTAATAAATAATTATATTTAAAATAATGTTAAAATTATTTAGCTACAGTAAAACCTACGAATACCGGACACTCGCGGTGCCGGACATTTTATCCGTTATTTGGAGGTGTCCGTTATGGGGGGGGGGAGGGTAAATTTTTATTTTTGATGAATAAAAAATAAATTTAATAACTTTGATTTATACTATTAGTAAATTGTGATTGCACAATTTCGGTTGAACAACATCAGTCCCCATCATCAGTAGCAAATACCGCATGAGATAAGAAAAAAAAATTTAATTTGGATGCTGATTATGGCATTTAAGGTTTTTTAAGTGCCGTACACACATATACTTTTAATAATAGCTACATACTTTTAACAATTACTTAAATTTCGGTTACGTGTTTTAAAGAAATGTTCGAATAAAATGTTTAAAATTTAACTAATAGAGGTGGCGTATTAAAAAAGAATCTAAGTCCATGCTTTATGACAAATACATGTGGAATAAGTGAAGATGTAGAAGAAAAAAAACACGAGTTTTATCGATCTGAATAAATAGATGTATAATCTAATGGTTGAACGAAATGTTTGGGTAGTTCTATGAATTTACATTATTTCTAGCACTTCTACTTCGAAATAAATTAAACAACAATGTAAAACACTCTAATTTTTTATATGGAAAATAAATACCTACTTTTTTTTTAATTACTATATCATATAAAATTAACAATTATTTTCAGTGTTCTTTTTTACAACAAACTGGTCAATAACTCACTTACTCGTGCACGTATAGTAATCTTTTATTGACATTTATGATTGTTAACGGTGAATGAGACCGAATAACTGCGTGTCTTCTAACCTAAGTGTCTCTGTGTTAATCCAATAGGGGGAAAAATATTCTAAGCCATATTTCTCCGTCTGTATTGAATATTTTTACAAACGGCTTATTTTATCTAATAAATGTTGCTGACTTATAGGTCTCTATAATCCCGCTTCTTGAAATGGGTTCTAATATTTTGTGTAAAATTATTTATTGAAAATTAAAAAATAATGGAACCCATTTAAAAATGTGCAATTATAAAGATGGTAAGTCAGCTACGTTTATCATTAAAAACCATTTATAAATATATTCAATTCAGCAGCAGAAATGTGGCTCAGAAACAGCAATTACATTCGATTAACACAGAGGCCTTTTGGTTTGGAGATCCACGGTCATTCGGTCTCATTCATAATTAAGATAAGTTTTTCCATATCTCATACATTTTGATATTACCGTCACCTACCATTGTGCATTTTGTGCTAAAATTTTGGAAATTGGTTTCAACAAAAATATGGCACCTACTAGCTGCAACGCCATTTCTCAACGTGCTTGTTTCGAAAGCCTGAAAATGGTTCAATTGATGCTGAAAATTTGGTGACAAATTTACCCACATAGCAGTTGCAGCTGATAGGAACCCTCATCCTGGTGAAACCAAGCACAAAATTCGTAACAGTGTCTAATTTAACATTCTATAGAACTTACCTAAAGTACCAATATATCCATATTCTTCACTTTTCCATCGTTCAGCAACGATGAAGAGCAATTTTAAGATTTTGCTGCCACTAATCCCTTAGTTAAGTATTCCGCACAAAACAAGGCACCTAAATATTCAGCCAACCACACTATGTAGTCCAGCCAACTCGAAATCCACCACAAAACTAACCCCGATATCGTCTGGCCACGAAACTTATCTGGAATCCATCTTCCAAATCGGAAAAGGAGCCATTTTCGAACGAGCTTGTCCGGCTTTCGGCGGGAACTCCACCCTGTTCCTTCCTCCGGACTGTCCGGGTTCCGCAAACAGGTAGGAAAAGGCCGGATAAGCTCTCCAGATTTCCCGGTTCCCTCAGGAAAACCGGAGCACGCAATAAGGAAGTCCTGTTCTTGTCTCGAACTCCGGTTTTTTTTCGCTCCTGATGCTGCTTTTCCCATTTCTCCTGTTGTAGTTTTTATTGCGATTGGTCATGGGCTTTAGAAATGGTGAAAATGAGTTCAGGTTGAAGCTAGTTGACGGATATTCATTATGAATGGAATGGTTGTGTTTGGGTGATGAATAATAGCGATTGTAGCCAGACGAAGTTGAGTCCGTGTTTGGTTGATTTAATATTTTGTCTGTGTCGAAATTATATTTTTGCTGTTTTTTTTTAATTTTCTGTAAATAGTTTTTTTTATTGTTATTGCGATTGGTCATGGGCTTTTTGAAATGGTGAAAATGAGTTCAGGTTGACGGATATTCATTATGAATGGATATGATTGTGTTTGGTGATGAATAATAGTGATTGTTATAGTTCTGCAAATTGAACCTTGTGTTGGGTTGGTTTAATATTATGTCGGTGTCTTGTTCGTGTGTTAAAGTTATATTTTTGGCTGCTTTTTCACAGTTTTCTATGTGTAGTTTGTATTGTTATAGCGATTCTATTTTTTACTAATGCTGCCTTTTCCATTTTCCTGTTGTAGTTTTATATGTGATTGGTTAAGGGCTTTTGAAATGGATAAAATGAGTTTTATTTCACCAATATTCAGTATGAATGAGTATGATTGTGCTTGGTGGGGAATAACAGCGATTGTAGCCCGGCGAAATTGTTTCTGTGTTTGGTAGATTTAATGTTCTGGTTGTTTTCTGTGTCTTGTTCATGCCTCGAACTTATATTTTTTTTGCTGCTTTTTCACATTTTACTGTTGTAGTTTTATATGTGATTGGTTATGGGCTTTTGGAAATATCGAAAATGAGTTGAAGTTATTTGGCTTATATTCATTATGAGTGGGTATGGTTGTGTTTGGTGATGAATAATAGCGATTGTAGCCAGGCGAAATTGAACCCGTGTTTGGTTGATTTAATATTATGTCTGTGTCAAAGTTATATTTTTGGCTGGTTTTTTGTACAATTTTCTGTTTATTCTTTTCTTTTTTTGTTATTGTGTTTGGTCATGGGCTTTGTAATAGTGCAAATGATTTCAGATTGCTGCTAGTTGACGGATATTCATTTTGAATGGGTATGATTGAGTTTTGTGATGAATAGTAGTGATTGAAGTACTACTCAACGAAATTGAATCTTGTGTTTGGTTGATTTAATATTATGTCTGTGTCGAAGTTATACTTACGGCTGCTTTTTCACACTTTTTTTTTTTGTAAATTTTACTTTCTTCTATTCTTATTGCAATTTGTCATGGGATTTCGGGGATGAATAGTGAAAATGGAGTTCAGATTGAAGCTATTTTGATGGATATTTATTATGAATGGATATGATTGTGTTTGGTGATGAATAATAGCGATTGTAGTTCTGCGTAATTAAATCTGTGTTTGGTAGGTTTAATGCTTTGTTTTTGTCTCTTTCTTGTTCGTGCCTTAAACTTGTTTTTTTTAATGCTTTTTCACATAGTTTTTATTGCAATTGGTCAAAAGTAATGGGCTTTAAAATTATGAAAAATTAGTTAGGTTAAAGCTATTTGACGAATATTCATTATAAATGAGTATGATTGTGCATTTTGTGATGAATAATGGTGATAGTATACCTGCGAAATGAAGTCTGTGTTTGGTTGGTTTAATATTATGTCTGTGTCCTGTTTGTGTGTCCAAGTTATATTTGTGGCTGTTTTTACCAAATTCTTGTGCGTAGTTTTTATTGTTTTTTATTGTCATTGCAATTTGTCATGGACTTTAAAATGAAAACTAATTTGGTGTGAGGCTATTTAATGGTAAACATTATGATAATTGTTTCGTTGATTAATGGATATTAAGGGATATTTGCTCACCCGCTGAATATTTGGTTTAATGATGAATAAATTGTTATATCGGAGAAATATATTTAAAGATAAATTAATAATTATTATATAGAACTTAAGTATTTGAAGAATTTAATTGATTTTTGATGACTATTACAATTTTAGTTACATTATTGCATTTGATATTAGTATAGACTTGATACAAAAACAAGGATGAAAAAAGCAGTTATTTCAAACTATTTATATTGATATGTGTACTGACTAGGGATGTCGTTTTGTCGTTTCTATAGCAAAAAAAAATATTATGAAATATACTATAATATTTCTTAATAACTTGCCTTAAAATTTTTTAGCTTATATTTTCCACTGAATAATTATGTTAGTCGCTAAATGCTTCAATTTGTAAAATCTGAAATTTTTTATTTAACTTAATATTTAATGTCTAGTATCTTTTTTGATGTTTTGGAAACATGTAACGACTCTTCTTTTCATATAAAAAAATATAAACAATCTACTAAACGTTTGATTATTTTGTTCTTTTTTTAGTCTCAATGACAGTTTATTAAATCGTTTATAACTTGCATTCCCTCGTAAATATACGTGCGTAAAATTCCATTTTAACGCCATCTGTCACTCACCAAGACATTATAAAAGCCATTCCCTGCATAAATCCAATTTCCCTCATGCAGTATCAAAATACAAATAACCTAAACTGAATTCAAATTTTCCTTTTCCGAATGCCTTAAAGAACGCATCATAGTTCAACAGAAATCCCAGAGCAAAACCAGAAAAGAAAATCCAAAAGAAGCAACAATCTGATATAGAATGGGTTTCTTTTCAATGAATAAATGTCTCATTGGGTCTTTCGTAAAGCTCCTTTTATAGCGCATATTTTAGGCGTTTCATATTCCTGACATTTGTGAATGAAAAGAGAGTTGTAGATACGTTCAGTGTCATTTCTCTTTATATTTTGGTCACTTTATCAAGGGATATTCATCTAGTTTGTGTACTTTGATACTATGTATATCAGATTAAAAATTCACATGTGTATTCTATGCGTCATTATAAACGAGTGTATTGTGAACTGGTTTTTAACTGTATTTTGTTTTATTATAATTGGGTAATTCCACGTCAGAAGAGACCACGACTGCAAAAAAAAATATTTTTTTCTACACTTGCAACTTTTATATTTGCTTTAGAAAGGTTTGAATTTTATTATTTTTGTATCAACAACTATTATTATTTCATCTTTGACAACACAGCGGCTTCAAAATGGCTGCATTGTTTTGAAAGCAGGGTCTCGTGTTTTTTCATAATTTTGAACAAATGAATTTTAAGGTAAGAAACCCATTTTATCAGATTTTTTGGTAAAATTATTAAAATACACTATCAGAACTATCTTAAAAACACATTATTAATTGGTAGTTATAAGTGAACGATATTTAATTCGGAAGATAAAAATTTCCTTTCTGAGTGTAGTGTCAGTCACGAAAAGATAGAAAAGTTTCCATAACTTTTTGAAATAAGGCTTTACTTCAATTTTTTAACGATATTTTCTTACTATAGTAACCTCTGTGTAATTCCACACCTTTTTAATTTTAAAATAAAAAGCATTTTCTCCATTTATAAAAAAATTTAGCTTTGTAGTGTCAGTCACGATGTAGTGTGAGTCACAACTTCTTTTTGATCTAGATGTTTTAGATTAGCTATAATCTTTGTAGATTTCTTATATTTTGATAATTTTGATTTAAGATGGCTATATCAACAGCTAAAAGAAAAAAAAGAGCAAAGGGGAAGTTTTTAAGAGGGGATAAATAACAAAAATTTAAAGAAAATGAAAGCAAAAACCTCTTTACAGACAACACTTCAATTAAAAGTATTTCACCTCCCATTGCAATCCTCCAACCATTTGACAACCTTGGGTGGTAATTTTTTTCCAAAAATCATGGTCATCTTTGCCTTCAGTCATGGTAAAGGACCAATTGATGGACTTCGTGATACAGTGGGGAGGGGATAAAAGAAGTCACACTTTCTATCATATTTGACTCACATTTTGCTAAAGATTTTTTCACTTTGAATAAGAAATCTGCCCAAACATATCACTAATATACATTTCTGACAACTGTGCAAAGGGCAAAATAAGTAGATTAAATGATATATGCTCATCAAAGAAGATAAATACTTCCGATTCCCTGACACTCAAAAATTGTTCCGTTTTTTTTTTAATTCAACACATACCTACTTAAAACAACTTCAAATGTTTCATTAAATCCCCCAAAATACTACAAGGCGGATAAAACAAATTTAAATGTTGTAAAAAGAAATATACCTCTCAACAAAATACTGAAAATGAACTTGATGCTATAAAAAGAGCTTTATTTCCTTTTATAGTTAAATTATCGTTAAAAATTTTGTTGGCAAATGTTTAGTAAAGATGCTTATTCAGTAAAACTGAAACATCTGCAATAGTCGGGAAGTCTTTTTGCATGGCTTCAGGGTCAAGGTTTTTTAGAAAATGCTATTGAATAAAGAAGTAAGAAACTACCAGAAACCAACGTCAGGGGACCTTGTGTAACGTTTTGTAACTATATTTTTACCGTGTACGCAATTTTTAACTTACCATGTTCAACACTATTTACATACGTTTTGTTATTATTGCCAAAATTTCCATTTCTGTGATACAATTCACATGATGTAGTGTGTCACAAGTTGAATATAATGTAAGTCACGCACAAAAGTGTTAATAAATTATTTCCAATGACATTTCAATACTTTTTTGCTATTAAATGATTCAGTTTTAAACCTAATACTTAAAATAAGCACTGGTAGAATGTTGCTTTGGTTGTTTTGCTGCATTTTGAAGAAGAAATTAGAGTTTAACATAATTACCAGAAACCTACTTTAGGGGACGTTGTGTATCTTTTTCTAACCATAATTTTATTATTTATGCAATTTTTAACTTTCCATGCTCAAAATTATTAACACATGTTGTGATATTATTGCTTAAAATTCCATAGCTGTGGTACAATCCACAATGTAGTGTCAGTCACGAATTGAATGTAGTGTCAGTCACGCACAAAAATGCTAATAAATAATTTCCTATGGTACTTCAATACGTTTTTGCAGTTAATATATTTAGCCTGAAACCTAATACTTAAAATAAGCAGCGGTAGAATGCTGAATTACTGAGCAATCAGAAGAAATTCGAATTTTCATGATAGCCAAAAATCTACGAACTTTCGTGTAGTGTCAGTCACATCAGGACATTTTTATTCTTTTTTTAGTTAAATAATAACTTTTAAAAAATTTTACTGATTGCTAAAAATACTATATGCTAAGGGGTATACTGACGTACAATATTTTTTTTAAATAAATATAAAATAATTATGAACTATGCAAATGAAATTGGTTAAATCGTTCTGATGTAGTGTCAGTCACGCGTGGAAATGCCCAATTATTGCCAGTTGTAATATTCAGTGCTATATTTTTTATTAACAAATATGCTCAAAATTGAGAGTGTAAAGTCTATCAAACCTCTTTCGCTAGTGAGACTGTTTAATTCTTTAAAGTTTACTATACAATCAGCCGCCCGGGTGGCTCAATCGTCAGGACGCTGTTCTTTGGAGCTGCTGGGTCGGGTTCGAATCCCGGTCAGGCATGGATGTTTGTGGCGGTTAATAAATGTTGTTATTTGTCTATGTGTTATTCCTTTCTTTGTGACTGTAAAAAATCTTTCTGTGTCTGTCCCACTTGACGAAAGCTTATAAGCGGTTCTCTGAACAAGCACACAAGCTTTAATACATATGTACCATACAATACCATACTATAAATCAGGCAGAATTATAAGAAAATCACTTATTTATTACAAAATGGTCGTTCAAATGATGTCTTTTTATTGGGCCTTTAATGGCTGCTCAACAGAAAAAGATACCTAAAAGTTATATTTTTCCTCGTTGCTGTATAGCATAGAAATGGACCGATTAAAATCAGTGCCAATCCGCGATTACGTGACGTCTGGTAGTTAGGAAATAAATTTTATTTATTCGTTTATTGTTGTGAACAGAGTGCAGCTAATAACTCGACTAAATAAGTTGTTTTCAGAATATACACAGCTCAAAAAATGTTGTGCAATATTGACCGAGAATCCTAGAACTTCCTATCTGCCACTATTCTATTTGGAACGTCGGATTACCAAAGCTATAGTTTCACTTGGAAGTTTCAATACTCCTGTGCAATCTCAAAACATTCTTTTTGACAGTATAGGATGTTTCGGTGCTTATCGACGAGTATTATATCATTAAAAACAATAAACATGTACTTAACAAAATTTTAATTTGCTTTATTTCAATTACAGTCCGTCCTCTGCACAATGTACGACGCCACCCCCAACAGCGAAGTTTCAATACTCCTGTGCAATCTCAAAACATTCTTTTTGACAGTATAGGATGTTTCGGTGCTTATCGACGAGTATTATATCATTAAAAACAATAAACATGTACTTAACAAAATTTTAATTTGCTTTATTTCAATTACAGTCCGTCCTCTGCACAATGTACGACGCCACCCCCAACAGCTGCTCGTTCGGCCTCCACCCCCCAGGCCACCAGGTCAGTGACCTGACCACCCCTAGACGACACGGACCTCCCTTGACCTCGGTCAAGCTCGAAGAATGCCTCAGCAGCGCGACCACAGCAGCCGAAGACTGGGCCACCGGCTGCGCCTACAGATTCGCAGCCAGAAGATGCTACATGGCCGAAGACAGTCCAACAAAAGGCAACAACAACGAACCAGGACATCCTAATAACAAGTCCTTGGACCCTGGTGGAGGTAGCAGCAGCCTTCTGGCAGCCAGCTTCAGGAACAGATACCTAGGGGCCAGCGCCTTCAGCAACCTCAATGGACCAGGACTTTTCCAAGGGGGATATGTCCCAAGTCCCGTGGACGTTGGTACTACTAAGACTGGAGGAGGTTATGGGTCGGATATTGGAGGCAAAGTTGGAGGATATCTAGCGGATGTTGGGACTAAGAGTTCGTCCTCTTCGTCGGATTTGGTGAATGGTGGTGGGTTGGAAAGTGGTGCAGAAGGAAAGACTCCACCAGCCATATCGTCAACTTCGTCTTCGACGAGGAGTTCGAATGGTGTTGATTCGATTTGCGGCAAAGCGAAGGGAGCCGACAGAAGAGTGGTTGTCCCTGCTGGTAAGTTTTGTTTATTCAAATTTTGTTATTGAAATTTTGTTGACTTAGCACCATTCATGTAAATACCGTGTTGATACCTTAAGCCTTGGGGTCAGGTATTTCTTTTCGTGGGTATCCATAGTTGCCAGATGGGATGCTAAAAGATTAGTCATGTTCTTGATTCAGAGAAACTGTAGCTAACTGAAAGGAACCACACACAGGAAAATACTTGAAAGAACTTTTATTCTTTAAAAAAAAAATGAATATATTGGTTGCCAAGGGGAACACAGGCCCTTCCAGATAACTCATAAAATTATACAATCGAAATCATTAAGAAAAATTAAAAGAAACATTTCAGAATACACCTTAACTGCGTCAACTTTCAATAAAAAAACGCTTTTTTTTTCAGTTATTACAAGTAGCGCTGAAATGATCTTAAATCTATCAATTAAAAACCCAATTACTGGAGTGTTTAGCAGTAACTCACAAATAAAATTTAATTTAACTTAAATCCACCAATCAAAATTTTTTTTTTTTAATTTTAAACTAAAAGCAAATAAAAAATTGAAATGGTTTCTTTCCTCTTAATGTGTGATAGGAATATCATAATAAAATCCTTAGTTTAGTCCGCCTGAACCGCTTTAGAAGTGAAAGGGTCAAATGTTCCAATTGATGGCATATGATTTGGTATGCTCAAATTATAACTAATATTTAATATTTCGCTTTTTCAAATAATATGTTTCAATTAATTTAAAACTAAATAAACATTTCATTCAAACAAAAAACCTTTCCAATACAATTAGTAAAAAGCATCAACCAACCTAAAAAAATACCTCCATTGGAGATCACCATAATATCGGTAAAAGTTAATTGATTGCTCACAACCACATGCTGGGGTCAGAAAGTCACGACTCAGTAGAGTCAATCAATTTACAAATACGATATCACCTGTGAAGTCGCAGGTGCATTCGTTTATCGAAGTCAGGTAAGGCAGGTGAAAAGAAGGTTTCCCTATTGCTTTCGTTTATCAATGTCAATTAACGGTTTTTGCATGGGTGAGTTATCAATTAACGGTGTTAAAGTTGACATTTGGATAGATTTTTTTTATTGTTTTTGGAATATTATTGTGGGAAAGGAGAGTCATTTTCATTTTGATTAGGAGCATTTGTTTTGTTAGAGAATATGGGAAAAGAATTATACTCGGTTATAATTTGTATATGTCTGCTTCGCAAAATAAAATGGCATGAATCTTAACTCACAAGAGAAAAAAAATTATGAAAACCTTAACTTTTCTAATGCAAGACGTTGATGTTTGTTAAAATCATTTAGCATTGTGGGTTTCAAATGGATTTCAGTGAGTAAGAGGGTATTCAATGTTGTTGTTGGTTTCCAATTCCTTTTTATTGTGTTATTGAATACCCATCAGGACTTTCAGAAAAACAAAAGCAAATTAATGAAACAATTGCCGTTTTTTTAATCTCTAAATTAGAATGAATTAGGCAACTTATCTTAAACAACCGAAGACAATTCAGTTGAATGAATTGGGCAACTTATCTTAAACAACCGAAGACAATTCAATTGAATGAATTGGGAAACTTAGCTTAAAAAATGGCAATTCAATGAATTAATTTATTTATCATTTTCACAAATGTATTTTTGAGAGTATAAAATAGAATAAGTGATGTGAGCCATTTGATTGAAAGTTTAAATCTAAGGTTTAAAATAATTGCAAACCATAATAATGTAATTTTTATGTTTGTCATTTTGATAAAAAAAAAAGATAATTTAAGCTTTATTTCCCTTGTCTGTGATTTTTAGTGAGTGAATTTCAAATATTGAAAAATTGACTTTTTAAAAAAATTCAAGATAAAGGGAGGTTTGGGACAAAATTCCATTGAACTAAATTTATAAGGCAATAGTAATGCAATAAAAATGCATTGAATATCAGTTTCAAAATTTCTTTAATAAATAATTTTAGTTATCTTTTAATTATTAGAATCTACTTTAAATCCGTACTTATCAAATACGTGCTAATATAAATGTATGTGGTCGGTAGTTTTTTTCTTTTTTTAAATATTGATGACTGTAATAGAGAAGAAAGTGTTAATCATCTAGTTGAAATTATTTCCTAAATGATATAAATACACTGTTCAAAACAATTAGGAGAGCTCGTGGTTTAAACCCTTTCAATCCCAAGGATTCCATTTGGAGTCATCAGCTTACGTTTTTTCTCACTAAATACTAAATTGAGCTCGCGCTTATTTATCGTTACTTAGAAGAATCATGTTTTCGAAGAATTAAATAATGTTTGTTTTAAATGAATGGAAACGTGAAAAGCATGATAAAATCAAATTCCGTCTGAAACAATTTTATGAAATGAATTGGCGATAAGTTATTCACGCTTGCATTCTTAAATGTTTAAAAGCTGATTTTAACTTTTTAACTTAACAAATAAAGTTTCGAAAAAACTGCTGCTTAAATTTATTCATAAGTTATGGTTTCAATTATTTTTCCTTACATTTTCGTCAAAAAATTAGGATGTTTTCCCCTGTTTTTTACTACTTCATTCTGGATGCATAATGAATATATTTCACAAATTTTAGACTTTTAGAATAAAATATACAAAGTTGGAACTGAAAAGTTTACAAAAGTACGCAAAGCGCGCCATAATTGTTTTGAGCAGTGTACTAAATCTTATAAGCTAAGCATAAATTCCTCACTCCGAATCCAAAACAACGAAAAGTCCACTCACTAACATAAAGCCGACCTTTCGCCCTTCTCAACCAATCAGCATCCTGCATTTCCCCTGGCCAGGATAAGTGTCGTCATGGCAGCCGCTCATCCAATCAGAAGTCGACCCTTGCATTTGAATTGTTCAACGGAAAACGATGTACTTCCCCACAGACTTCTACTTGTATTGGAAATTCAATGTGAAAAGAATATAGGGAAATTTTCCTAATGTTTTTTTCGATTCAGTCGAGCCTGACAGCGTGTAGAGAATGCAGTTTCCCGCGGCGACATTTTTTCATTGTTCTCCAATAGAAAAGACGCAATTAAGGAGGTTGAAAAGACAATTAACCGTTTCCTAATTCGAGAGGCGGCGCCTTTGATGCGTGATCATCGTTCTATTTTGTTCGAAGATTCGAAAAACTGATTGCCAGGGCTTTTGTTCTAATTAGGAAATTAACGGTGATTGCGTAGGAAGCGGTGTTCGTGGCATTTTGTTTTGTTATTTATTTTTGAAGGTTTATCTTACTTGAGTGGGGGGAGGTTTTTTGTATTTGTTCTTTGATTTGATAACTTTTGTGGAATAATTATTTCGAAGAGAGATGTTTTTTGGAATGTAATAATCCATTTCCGTCCATGCTCTGATATTTTTTGACTTTATAATAGTACGGATTTGGGCTTGAAAGATGACTCTCTTTAATCTGCACATGGAATTTTTTTTATTCTAAGTTTATTCCAACACAAGGGTCAGTAAAATTAATATATTATTAATTTTCAATTTTCTTATACTGCAATGTCTAAAATGATAATATACACTCTTAAAACGAAAGAGCGATTTTAACTCAGTCTTAGTTAATTTCACTCCTCCAGTCTGGAAAATGCACTTCTCTTATAGGAGGGGATTCTTTGTGTGTTAAACCTCCGACAGGATCACTCCAAACGAGTGATTTTAACTCAGTCTGAGTTAATATTCACTCCTTTACAGTGTCGAAAATGCACTTCTCCTACTGGAGTGGATTTCACTCTTTTGTTTTAAGAGTGTAGTAAGGTACCGAGTCTCTCATAATTTAAATTTTCCTTTCATTATATGCATTGCACCCTCAAAATCAAATGTAATAATACTAGCATGCCGTTCGTATTCTTTAAGCATTATATGTCTTATTAAGAAGCTTGATGTTGTATCCGGTAGAGAAAAGTAAAATCAGAGTTTGCTATGCACTTTGAATTCACAAATCTTCTGTTTTGATGGAAACCCTAAAATATTTGCATCGCAGTGATAAAAACACTAAAAGATTTTCTTTCTTAATTTTTTTCAACAGTGGTAACGGTTCGCCGATTGACTATACGTATATTTTCCGAGCTAAGTTAATCTTGAGAATGAACAACAATTAAAATTTTTTTTAACAATATGTATTTGAAGTAGAAAACCAATTAGTACCCAAATGCCCATTTCTGGGAAATATAAATATTAATTATTATTATTAATCAATAAATATTAATAAACTTGATACTATTTCAAAATTTTATAAATACAAGAATATGGTTTAAAGACTTAAAGATACAAGTTGCCAAAATTATTAATAGATGATCCGATGACTTTTTCTTTTAGTTATCCCTATTCCATTTATAAATATTTTTCTTTAAAATAACACCAATTACCTAGTATGAAGCTCTAATGCACAACTAATCCAACCATTATAATTAATACACAACATTCTTTACGGCCAACAACACAGAAATCAATCAACCCCCGACATAAAAAAAAAATCCAACCAAAACTCCCCCCAAAGGAGCATCAACACAACTCAACATACGCCCTTCCACGTGTTCATTGAGCAGACGAAACGGCAATTAGAGTTGAGGAGTACCCTCCCTTCTGCACCCCTGATCGACAACAATACCACCCGCTGCCCCCCTAATTCTTCTGCAACGAACGATACTGTTCGGTATATTTTTAAGTCTATTTTATTGCGTCTTTTGATTACCATCCAGGCCGGTAGATGGAGCGGGCGTTTGACTTTTGTCTCGAGACGGATGTGGCGCCACTTGTCACGTGTCTCCGACTTCCGGTAGGTTTTACGACGGGATTTTCTATTGTGTGTTAATGATGAGTTGGGAGGGATTTGAAATATTCATTGATTTCAAACTAGCCAGAGATTATTCATGTAGTGAATGGTTTTAGATGCGTTTATCGATGGATAAAATGAAACCGAGCTACTCAACCATCAACATAATCAATTTTTTCAGAAACCCCATAATTCACAATTTTAACAAAATTAAGTTTTTGGGGGCAACCCCTCGTTATATCGCACTTTCCGGGAGAGATGCAAAAAACCGCTATAAAACCGAATGCGCGATATAACGAGCGACATTAAAAATATTATACTAATTACATTGAAAAAATTGGGAGACATGATACAATTCGCGATATATCCAAATGCGCGTTATAACGAGGTGCGATATAGTGAGGGGTTATAAATTCATTCCTTGTTGAACACCTTTTGTGAAAAAAATCATGTTAATCAAGTGTTTGTAGAGTAAAGAGAAGCAAACGAAAATAGAGTTTCAGGGGGAAACCCTATAAATCCCGGAACTTGTCGAATTAATTTCCCAAAAACTATGGTTCGTGGACTCACGTGGTTTCTAAAAACACTTATTCAATCAGCCTCTATATATAGAGCTAGATATACATGGAGGACTGGGCATGTGTGTTATGGAGATGCTGTGTATAAGGTGGCCGAAATGATGAAGGGAAGGCTTTAATATTTACAACTTTTTACAGAATAGAGGTTATTTTAGAGCCTTATATTATTAATAACAAACTTAAATGATAAACTTAAAATACAAGTTCGGCAGCCTCTGATATTTATGGAACATTACAGCAAGTTTGTTATTGAGAAGCAAAGCCATGTTGCCCTAGCAATGCGCTGTGCTGCTATCCAAGATCAAGGTAGACAAAACTTGGCTGCTCGTGCACCACATGTGATCCTTCTCCAAACATCGTCACTTTTCCTGCAAAACTCTACCGAAAGCATTTTCATTCGTCAGAGATTGGTTTGACATGTCCCACGGGCACAAGAACCAATCATTTACGAGTGAAAATGCTTTCTATATAAAGTCTTGGTTAGAAGAGTGGAGATGTTTGAAAAGAAGTTTACATGTACTATCCCTCCATGTATGGGAAGCTTTAGACTAGCCATAAAAATACGTTCTTGATTTGGACACCACAGCATAGCAAAATGTTCAACTATGGCCATGTAGGCTCAGTGGCTAAGAGGTTAAACGTGTCCACCTCGTAAGCCCAAGATCGCGGGTTCGAGCACCGGCTGAGTCGTCGGATTTTTTCTGGATGGGAAAATCTTGGGCACGCATGTCATATGATTCTGTGGCATGTAAAATGATCCCTAAAGGGCCCATTTGGCTTCGGATTCTCTTGGCAAATTTATATCTCGGCATAACTTTAACATCCTCAGAGAGTAAAGATTCATTATAATCTGGTTGTCAAAATCGGTAGCGAGAGTCACTTATATGGTGCCACAAAGAAATGGCTCTCATTTCGGGGGAATATGCTGAGTCTGCAAAAGGCTTGACCGTCAATATTGCAGCCTCATTAGAGAATAAAAAAAACTACATATCTATTATGGATGTTTATTCAAAATGCTACACTCAAACAAAACGTCAACTTTTAGTAATGGCATTAAAAAACATTTATAGAGACATAGACCTCACCAAATTGTAGTCATGGGAAAAAATAAAAATAATGTACCCAACTTCAAAGTCCATCAATAGCCCCTTAAACATCACACTTCCTTTTACAAAAGTCAAAACTAGTATTTTTCATTCAATTTCCCTCAATAAATAAAATCACAGTACCATCATAAAGAGCACCCCTGGGAACCTTCCAAAAAAGGCGATCGCTCCCATTATCCGACTCCCTATTATCCGTCACGGCTCTTCAACCGACCTCATGCGTACACATAACGGGTACCCAAGCGTAACGGGGGAACCCGTAGCTCCCGTGACGGGGTATCAGACCAATTGGTCATGAATAAGGTGACTTGTTCATTGTCATCAAACACATTGTGTTTTAATTCATAGAGCTGTATGGGGGGTTAGGTGGTAGTTTTGTGTTGTAAGTGTTGGGGGTTGAAGTAGGTTAGTTAATTGAGTTAGTCGAGTTTAGGTATATGAAACTGTTTATTGTTGAGGTTCTGTGGTATTTCCCTGGAGAAAATGTTTTTCGGCGACAATTTTGAATTCGGTTGTCGTTTTTCAATGTTTCAGTGAATAGATGCGCTAAGTAAGAGTATTGGAAAAGTCATATTTCATGAGAGAACATTTCTATTTCACACAAATTGTGAAGTTGAAATGAAATGAGTAACTTCAGAGTGATTGTTTCCCAACTTTAAAGAGTACAGCATTTGTCTAATCTTTAATACAAAAAACACTTATCTGTCTGTATAGAGAATTTCAATTGTCAGTTTGATTAACCATTTAAGTTTTATTTCCCTTCCAACTCCAATGAATACTTCTCTTCCTCCCCACTTCTCAATTGTTTTCTACCTCAATTTCGAATAGAGTTTAATGTGGAAAAAAAGCTACTTTGCAAAACTCAAAAGTTCCTCCTAAGTGAGTAAACAAGGAACACTATAAATAGCCAAGAATGATATATTTTCTTATTTTCAAACATACGAGAGAGTCTATGGTTTGGGACTGTTCGTCAAAAGAGGTTCAGAATATGTGCAAGAATGACAAGTGTAAAATGTGTAAAATAAAAATATATATTTAAAAAATTAGTTTTCATGTCTGTTTTTAGGTGCTGGCAGGATATGCGTGGCCAGTAAAAGTTCCAACGTTCTTAGCAATTTCAAAGATACTCTACAGGTTACTTTCCAAAGCTATGGTCGCATAAAATTAAAAAGCAGAAGGGTAAAATTGGAAAGAAAATTTATACCAAGAAACTGACGCCTGATATTTTAAAAACTATTATACATAAAAAAATTCTTTTCAGTACATATGCTATAGAGCATTTAACCGGTAGAGAAACATTGATGAACGAACTAACATAAAACAGTAATAAAACTTAAAGGCATAAAATTTCTTAATTTATCGACATTCAATGGACAATTTGAGCGGGGCGTAACATGGTTTGTTTGTGAGATCAAATACAATTTTTGCCGTAGTTATGATGTCGTCACACATAAACTTGCACGTTAAAGTTTGGACAACTTAACTGAGGAGTACAGGGGAGAAACAACTTCATTGCATAGGCATCTTCCCGTATCCTCCTCTTGGTGGACATTGGTGACGCGAAACAAGTTTTTCTCTCGATTCTTCTTTCGCAGTACCAACGTGTGACTCGTGTCCACTGATCTCTTGCGTGAATTAGGGTTGCCGCGAGAGAAAAAACAAAGTGAGTAACCGGTTTCCTTACATCAGTTTAGGCAATGACTCACTATTGTTTCCAAAGAACCTTGATGCAGGCAGATTCCTATGCAATAAAGTTATTTAGCCCCGGTACTCTTAAATTTTTGCTGTACCTGTGATGTCGCCCTAAGCTTGCACGTTCTAGTTTGGACACATTGACTGGTTTGTGGGGTACAAGAAAACTTCTGACGTAGCTGTGACGTCACCATAGGCGTGGCCGTTCCAGTCGTCCATTAACACTACGTTTTCCTTTTCCAGACCCGGTGCTGTGGAGTCCCGAGCACGTTCGCCAGTGGCTGGAGTGGGCGGTGAAGGAATACACTTTACACGAGGTCGACACGACGCGTTTCAACGTGGTCGGCCGAGAACTGTGTCAGCTCACCAGAGAGGACTTCGGGAGACTCACGTCGCCCTATAACGGGGAAGTGCTGTACGCACACCTGCATTTCCTCAGGCAGAGTGAGTACTGCAGTACTTACTCACTAAAGACATGTAAACCATTAACGACGGTTGGTGGGAAAATTGCCAAAGGGCTTTTAGCTCAAGTCACTATAATACTTACTCACTAAAGACACTTAGCCCATTAACGACGGTTGGCGGGAAAATTTGACAAAGAGCTTTCTGCTCAAGTCACTATACTACACTGTTAAAAAAAATTACTGAATTTGAAGGAAAAAGCCCGGCAGCTGAGTTGCCGGGCTTTTCCCGTTCCGTTAAGTATTTTCCCGTTACGAAGTTCCGTTTCTTATTTCTCCGTTATTAAAATTTTCCATTTTGAATTTTCCCGTATATTTACAGAAGTCCCGTTTCTTATTTCTCCGTTATTAAAATTTTCCATTTTGAATTTTCCCGTATATTTACGGAAGTCCCGTTTCTTATTTCTCCGTTATTAAAATTTTCCATTTTGTACAGGGTGGCCCAAAAGTAGCCTAACAGTTAATGTTGTACTATTGGTAAGAACTTCGGCTTATTTAGAACAGGTATTTGACATAGTCGTGCTTAGTTTTGTTGGTTGGCTAAAATAAAGTCGTAACTAAAACTAAGCGCGACTATGTCAAATACCTGTTCTAAATAAGCCAAAGTTCTTACCAATGGTACAACATTAACTGTTAAACTACTTTTGGGCCATCCTGTATTTCCCCTCGTATCCACCGTAGAATATAAAAATAAATTTAAAACCAGTCCATTATCTACAGTATAATATAATTGTCAAAATTACATATTTTTTTCAACTATAATATATAATTAAACTATTTTAAAAGGCAACAAACTGTTAGATATTAAATTATAGTGATTTAGCACATTGACTTTACATATTAAAATTACTTTGAAAGAAAAACAGCAAGTTTCAAAAATGTAATGCATCATAATACAAAAAATTAAATTTATCTTTCAATGTAAAACGTTCTTGATTAATAACCAGAATTTAAGACACAAATTATGCATTGTAAAAAATAATACTTTTAACCATAAAGAAGTAGAGATTAAAGTTTTTCATACTGTTTTTCTTTTTTAGCAAGTAATAACTAAATAATTTTATAATAATATATATGTATCGGTTGAATAAGAAACCAAAGCAATTTACAGAAAACATTTTTATTTCAACAGAAGAAAGTATTACATTTACACTTACCTTGATTAAATTTTTAAACAAAATAATCCAAACATTTCCAACTAAAAATGTAGTTTCACAATTTCCAACACACATATTTTAAAAACACTTTGAACTTGTATATGAAAAAGATTGAACATTACGTCTGTGAAAAACATCGAAAGTGAGAATATCGAACCAAGCAATGCGACGATGGGACACTTACCTTAATAATTTTAACATAATAATCCAAATAATTCCAACAAAAAATGTAGTTTCACTATTTCCAGCACACATATTTTTAAAATACACTTTGCGTGGCATTAAGTTTGAAATTCTAGCATATTTAAGTGATAAGACCTCGAAATAATACAGCGAAAACCACGGTTTCCTTTTGTAGAAAACGAAAGTAATGAGCAGATGCTTGACACCCGGCTTTTCACTGCAGTATAACTTCGAACATGTTTATTTTCTTTTCTTCAGTTAGACATCATCTGTAGTCAGGCCCGGACTGGCCCGCCGGCCCATCGGCCCTCGGGCCGGTGCGCCTTTCTCAAAAAAAAAAAAAAAAAATCTGACTAAAATTTTTTTGAAAGGGAGGCACGGGAGAACTAAAAATTGCAGTAGTTGCAATGTTTTTTTTTTTCTTTTGAGGAGGAGAGTGGGTCATTTTGTACTATCTTGGAAATAAGTCGATACCTAGAAAGGCGCCTTCACTCGGAGCATCTGCTTCACTTCCATACTGGGCGCTGGTGTGAGCCGGTTAAATAACGATTACATTTTCATATACATGGAATTACTTTAAGGTGATCCATTAAGGAGATGGTTAGACGAAACAGAGCTTTCAAAGGTAAACCACCGTTTCTTGACGCCTTAACACGCCTAGCCGTTTTTAGACTTCTTGCAAATATATTTCTCAATTTTCTGAGTAAAATAGCGCCCTGTATATGAGACTTATGCAAGCTAAAGATGCTTTGGTCTACAGTCCTGACGCTGTGGGCTCTAAGGTTGCGTTGGGTGCCTGGTTAGGTTTCGTCCACGCCACTTGACCGCGTTCCTAAAATGCGAGACTCATTGCCAATAGCCCTAGAGTATCTCTAAGTGCAACATTCTCAATAAAACTAAATGTTAGTAAGAAAGGCATTTTTTAAATATGGGTCTTGTTTATCAATCTTGAAAACCTGGTGCTGAATATTATTTGAATTGATTCATTTTAACGTACGATATCACATAAAGCGCCCTTGGACTTCGCTGTTTAAAATTTCAATTCTTGGTGCCGAATATTATTTAAATTGATTCATTAGAGCATGTACGTATGATATGACAAGGGCGCTGTTGGGCTTTCTAGTTTACAATTTCATTGCCTGGTGCCGAATATTAATTGAATTGTTCAGACGTGGGTCAAGGGGTCAGCTTACCCCCTGTCGTATTTCATTGACTAAATAATTCATTCTCTTCCCCCCCCCCCCTTCCTGCTCAAAAAGGGTTCAATGTCAGACCCCCTCCCCCCCCCAAAAAAAAAGCCCCTGAAAATTACATTTTGATCAAAGGAAACCTAAAAAAGAAGAGGCGGAAAACCAAAATCTTCAAGTTGCAGAAAATAAAAAGCAAACTACAAATAATGAGCGATGGCGCCAATCTGACCAATTTATGCAACTCCGATAATTCCAATTTATTCTGTTACATTTTACTTCTTTTTTCTTAAATTTTTTAAAATGCTAACTTCTTGCTGTGCTGTTGGTTGTTCAAAACCTTTGTTTCAGAAATCTTGCATAGAGAGAAGCGTTTATTTTCATCTATATCGGTCATTTTGAGGGTGAAAATTCTAAAAAACGATTTTAAAAAATTATATATACCCGATTTTTTAAAAATGCTTATAAAATCGTTCCATTATTCTTAGATAATAATGTAATTTCGTCTAATAAAAAGTAGTTTTTCTCCGTAAAAATTCAACGTAAAATGGTGCAAAATTCCAGTATTTTTTTTTCGGTACCTAAAAATTGCAAAATCATACTTAATAATATTTAAAGTGGTTAGCGTTCGCTTCTTTCTGTTCTCTTTATTAGTTTCAACTCAAACCTAACATTGGATTCACATACGCCGAACGGCTGCTGGAAGCAGACGCTCGAAGCGCTTTGACCTCTAGCGATTCGACCTTTGGTTGGCGAGAAATTGGCGAGTGATATTGTATAGCGCGGCGATTTTATTCATTGTTTAAAATCAACTAGATTATGGATAACGAAATTTTGATTGCTGCTTGTGTTTTACATTTAGAGAGCTTAGATAATTATCTAGAGGTAATTAGAAAAAAATATAAAAAACGTCGTCGAAGATGGTGGATGATAGCGTGTCATCGCAACCGAACAATCTAAGTAGAAAATATTAATATTTTTTCATATTATATTTTTCATGAAATGATATAGCAATATGAACCTTGTTTGTCATTTTATTTTAAGCACGATGTCGGATGTCTTGCAAAAAAAAGTTTTTTCAGTAGTAAATTCATAAAACATTTTTCCATTAAAGAATGTTATATACAAAAACTGTGCATTCATAGCATACAAAAATGAGCATTTTTATGGCTTTTAACTTCCAATTTAGTTAAATTGATACTCAGGAAATACCAAACGATATATATATTTTAAAATTTACTGTAAAGCATACTTTGAAATTTATATACTTGTTTGGTAAATATGTTTATATAAAGAATTAATCTGTAGGAATTTGCTCGGTGAAGAGCTGCTAAGTAACGGGAGTCTAAAATAGAAATTTTCGATCATCTACGAATGTTTTCTATTTGTGTTTTGACGATTAATAGGTTAGGTTTAAGTTATCGTCGCACTAGAGCTACACGAGGGCTATTGGTGACGGGCGTCGTATTTTAGAGCCACAGTCAAGTGACGAGCCGACACCTGAATGGGCACCCAACGCAACCGTTAAGGGACACATCGTACGCTCATTTTACAGTGTCAAATTTTGAATTTCATTCATTTATGTGCTTGAATTTTATTTTCAAAATAATGAATGCGTCCTGCTTTAAATAAAAAAAAAATTAAGAAAAACTCATACAATTCAATTTGATGTTTTACATAATTTTTCAAAGGATTACTTAAAAAAGAGATAACACGCCAAGATGTTTGCTATTTACCTTATGGCAACCATTTCCTTTGATCTTAGCCAGAAAACCGACAAAAGTTGGGTTGGTGGCCTTGAGATCCAACTTCAGCGAGCGTTCGAATAAATACGTATAAAGCGGTTACCTTGAGATTCTCAAGGCCGCTGCTAGAGCAAATGCTAGACGTATGTAACGCCGGTATAAGGCTACATGTAAAATGTCAAAATTATTTTCACACACCACAACAAAGAAAATTTAGACAAAATATCTGCATCGTTTGCGATTTTGAAGTATACTTTCTCACCACATATCATACGATTCAGCTGCTGTTTTGACTAAGGTTGTGGTTGGACCTCGATTTGTTATGTGTTTTGAAGTTTCCCGGGTATAGAACGTCCAAATAAAATGTGTAGGTTGCACATTTGACATCAGAAACCTTTTACTTTTTTTGCTTGATTGTATCTTTCCGATTAGATTTTTTTTGTTTGCGTTGGGTGCCCATTCAGGTGTCGGCTCGTCATTTGACTGTGGTTCTAAATACGACGCCCGTCACCAATAGCCCTCGTGTAGCTCTAGTGCGACGATAAGTCAAACCTAACCATTTAATTAGCGTTTAATGGTTGCAGAGGGTCGCGTCAAAGTAGTTAAATTTGTTGTTTTGAGCTCTAAAAATACATTTTTTGCTATGAATGATCAAGCTCTGTCATTTTTTTGGGGTTAAAAATCTAGATATCAGAGACATATCTTTGTGCTTTTTGTAGATCCGAACTTTTTTTTAGTATTAAAGTACAGTTGCCTAGGCCCTAGGCTATTTTATAGTTAACTAGCAGTATATGGTCCCGCCTTACTGGGAACCCGTTAACTTCGCATTGCTTCCTTTTAGAGGCATACTTACTTGGGAAAATACACTCAATATCGAAACTAAATTCAATTCGTGTTGGCGCATGCGCAAGAAAAAAAGCAAATAATAACAGAGAATGGCGTTAAGCCCCTGTTACGGCCCGGTCGTTGTGTTTTGAAGCCCTGTTATGGTCTGCCTACTTATTCAAATACACTCAAAATCAAAACAATATTAAATTCGTGTTGGTGCATGCGCACTTAAAAAGAAAACGGCGTCAAGACCCCGGTTCGGCCCGGTCCGTGTATTTTCAAGCCTTGTTAGGGTCCCGTACTCTCACGTGGATGACGTTTTTTCAAAACTAATTAAAAATCACAAATATGAAAAAACTAAGCCTCAGGTGCACACGTAGGTATTGAAAGGAATCTATATTAAAAATTTCGAATTTTTTAGAGCAGTCTAAGTAGGTCTTTTGCGATCCACAGACATACACACACACAGACTTTCTTTTATTATTATAGATTCATTACTTCTTGTATTATTTTGTCGCATAAATGCTTCCTGAAATAGGTATAATTGTATTTACTTTTGAATAATAATAAAAACTTTGCATGTGAGCAGAGATGAATTTACTTTTGGCTAAGAATATGCGGGGAGGGGGGGCGCCCTTTGAAGCCGGGAAGGGCCGGTAAAACTGCGCCCTTGTTAGGGAGCCAGTCCGGCCCTGTCTGTAGTCATAATAGTTCTGTACAACAAATTCTAAATCCGATTTCAGCTGCCGGTAAAAATTCGTAACAAAATGTATGTTTTAAAATCATCCTCTTTAAGTTGGCTCGAAACATTATCTCACAACTTTTTACAATTTTTAATGTGTCTTTTAATCCATATTCTATCACATGCTGATTCTGTCGAAATCATCGAGAGAAAACGAAAAAAAGAATTATTCTTTTTGCATAAAAGAGGAGTTGAGCAGTACCATGCAATCTTCAAAAGTTTTTCCAAACGATTTACAAATATTTAAAGTTGCATTAAAAAACTATTTTTAATTATTTAATGTGTTCTAATCGTATTTTCAGTAAGAACTGTTTGCTTTACATATTGCTTGCATTTTTATTATACGATTTTTATCAAACTGCTTGATAGAAGTTTGCGAAAACAAAGCATTCTTTGACTGCGCTAAAGCTCAATTCAAGAACGTAGTATAAATTGGACTGAAAAGCAGCTGCAATAGTAAACAATAGTTACAATTTTGTTCTATCTTTACAATACTTACATATTCTAATAAAGACAATCAGTTTTGCTATTAAAAACATGCAATTTATGTTCTGAAAGGCAAAATTTAAAATTCGAGTTGCTTGTATACGTGCTATGGATTTTTATGTTTAGGCCTAAACTTCAAAGAGCCGCCATTGTTTGTAACACTTCGCGTCTAAAAACGGGAAAATTCCGTTTCCGCTCTTTACGGACATTTTCGGTTCGGTTTACGGACATTTCCCGTTTTTAGAAGAAAAAAAACCGTTTTCAGAAGAAACAAACCCGTTTTCAGTAGTTACCGGAAAGTTCCGTTAAAATCAGTAATTTTCTCTTCTGAAATTTCAGGTTTTTTTTAACAGTGTACCTACTCACTAAAGGCACTTAGCCCATTATCGAGGGTTGGCGGGAAAAATCGACAAAGAGCTTTCTGCTTAAGTTCATCTAAAACAACAATATAAGAGACAAATTTTTTAAAAAAAGACTATGATTCTAAACAATTCATGTAGGTAATACTAAGGTAAACGAAAAACGAATTCAAAGGTAAAGTTTAAAGAAGGTGTTAATGGCGCTCAAAAGGCGTCGTGCCGGGTTAAAAAAAATCAATACCACAACCGCCTATATTGGGCCAAGGAATGCAGTGTCCATTTCAGTTCTCCTGACCCAGGGCTCTTAGCTGCGAAGTAACACTGTGTTGAGGATTAGTTTCACCATGATATTGGTTCATAGTCATAGAAGCTGCAACGGCTGAGTGGTGAAATGTTTTACAATGTATTCGCTATTCTGTCGCGCCACTTATCTGGTTTTTCTACAGTCTTACTTAACTGTAATGAGCGGTGATTAATTTCTTAGAGTATAAATGAAAGTGACCAAAGCTGACAAACCTATATTAATTAAAAAAAAATTAACACACATTACATCTTATTATATGAATGCATAAATTATTCGGTATATTTCTCAATGAACATTCTGTTTCAGCGTCCGAAGCATCCTTACCACCAGCATCCCGTGAAAAGCCGCCCGTATCCGCACAAACCGGAGCTTCACAAATTCCAACAGGTAACATTTCGATTTACTTAACAATATCATAATAGCGCCGTACATTGTTACAGGCATTTGCCAAAATAATTTAAAGTAACTTATCGCTTTGACTGCTGCAAAGAATTTTTCTATCGATTAAATACATTGTTACAGGTATTTGCCGAAATAATTTATGTAACTAAACGCTTTGACCGCTGCAAAGAATTATTCTATCGATTAAATAGATTTATAGGTATTTGCCAAAATCATTTATGTAACTAAACGCTTTGGCCGCTGCAAAGAATTATTCTATCGATTAAATACATTGTAACAGGTGTTTGCCGAAATCATTTATGTAACTAAACGCTTTGACCGCTGCAAAGAATTATTCTATCGATTAAATACATTGTTACAGGTGTTTGCCGAAATCATTTATGTAACTAAACGCTTTGACTGCTGCAAAGAATTTTTCTATCGATCAAATACATTGTTACAGGTATTTGCCGAAATCAATTATGTAACTAAACGCTTTGACCGCTGCAAAGAATTTTTCTATCGATTAAATACATTGTTACAGGTATTTACCGAAATCATTTATGTAACTACGCTTTGACAGCTGCAAAGAATTATTCTATCTGTTAAATACATTTTTACAGGTATTTGCCGAAATCATTTATGCAACTAATCGCTTTGACCGCTGCAAAGAATTATTCTATCGATTAAAAAAAATACTTGAAATATTTCAGGGGGGTCGGATGGTTCTATCTCGCCCATGTTAAATTGCCAAACTCTGGGAAAAAATTTAGCAGGAACTATATGAGATATCATTATGATTTCTTTTATATTTTGTTCCTTACATATTGCTCTTTAATTTAAACTGAGGATATTTCAAAGTATTCAACAATACTTTTACAGTGTTTTTTTTTAATATGTATTGAAAAACATAAAAAAAATCTTATTTAAAGTTATTTTTTTGAGCAGAGATACTTAAATTTCCTCAGTTTAAATCAAAGAGCTATATGTAAGAACAAAATTTAAAAAAAAATGATATCTCACACGGGCCCACAACGGGCTGTTGGGATAGCTGTGATGATGAGGTTATCTCATATAATTCCTGATAATGCTCCTAACTGTTGAAAAACCCTTTATTTCAGGAAACGCAAAAGAAATGTAATGTTTAGGGAGGAACTGATGTTAAGAGTTCCCCAAAAATGTTATAAAAAAGAAACAACTAAACAGAAACCGATGATTTTTGGGTCTTAAATTAAAGCTAAAAATAAGCAGAATTTAAAAAAAAACACAGCAAGTCGAAATCTTTGATCCAAGCACCCATCCGACCCCCATTAAATATCTTTTTGGATATTGCCATATGAATGATTACACGGGAAGGTTCATCTAATAATTTACTCGTACAAGCAACTTACTATAGAGAATACCCTACAACTGGTGGGGCTCAGCTTTTAAATGCATACAGAACATTCTAAAAACATATAAATCGGGAAACAAGAGTATTACAGAATCATCTCAAAATAATAAATAAAATTTTCAATTAAAATCTCAAGCTCGGGATAACACACAATAGATAGGAATCGAACCAGAGATGAACATATCAGCAGCCAAATACCTTACCGATAAAGCTGCACGGAGCATGATGACACTCTCTTCTTATGCGGGAATATTATAAATAGTTTTTTGTATTTTGTCATTCCATTTTTACATAGCTTTAAAAATGTTTATAAGTTTCAGTAGATTTGTCTATCGTTATATGTTTGCATCATAAACTATTTGAAAAAAAAATCCGCGGCAATTTCTGCACTCTTAAAACAAAAAAGTGAAATCCATTCCTATAGGAGAAATGCATTTTCGACACTTGAAAGGAGTGAAAATTAACTCAGACTGAGTTAAAAGCTCGTTTGTTTCAAGAGTGTACAAACGATATTTATTAGAAGAAAATATATTTGATACAACTTACATACACCTAACTTTTTACAACACCTGACTTTGTATTTTCAAAGGGCTCGAATTTTCATTGTTTGAAAGCTCTGGTGTTATCTGCGCCTCCGCAGTTCCAATTTCAAAGCGTAGGGGACTGTAGGTGAGATCCTGTCGGAGGTTTAACTAAAGAAAAGAGTGGAATCCACTCCTATAGGAGAAGTGCATTTTCGACACTGAAAAGAGTGAAAATTAACTCAGGCTGAGTTAAAATCGCTCGTTTGTTTTAAGAGTGTAGTCTTCCAAAGTAAATGAAACATAGGAAGTTTAATTTTTTTAACATTAAAAACTCGATGTAATCAACTCTCCGATACAGAAATTGTTTATAAGCTCGTGGGAATGTAGTGGGTTGATGTATTTTTGTTATGAATATCGCTCAATTAGAAATACTAAACACGCTCTAGTTACAAAACACAATTATTTTTACATGGATAACCCCTTATTATTTCTACCCCATATACCATGACCAAATAAATGCCCATCATTACCATGCGTGTAATCTCCTAAATATTCCCCATCACATCATTACGCTCACTTTCCGCGTCACGTCCGCTTTTTCCCACGCGCGACGGAAGTGACGTCAATGTCACGTGGCGATGAGTTTTGGCGCGCGCGCGCGAACGGGAAGATTGTTTTCCCTCGCTGTAAATGTAGCATCATCACTGCTTTCGCACGCGATGGTGGCAAGTGTAGCGTGAATTGATGACTTTCTATGGCGTATTTTTGTGTGTTGTGGGTAGTTGAATTGAATACCAATTTATATTCTAATTGAAGAGCTCAGTGGAAGAACGTGCTAAGTGACAAAAATGTGAAAACGAGAATGAAATAATTTCATTTAGCACGTTCTTCCACTGAGCTATTTAATCGTTAAGTTTTTTAATAAGTGAATTCTGTCTTGAACGGTTTAACTGCAGTAACCACAGCAATGTAATAGACCATTTTTGATTTGAAATAATTAGTTTGTCCCAATTATTTTACTATAGGCTAGAATAGTTGAGTTTTTGCAGCAAAAGTCTCAGCCATTATTAGCATTAGGCTAGTTTCTGCAGTTTGCTTGGCCATGGCAGAATTGTTAAGGATATGCTGTAGAAGGTAAACATTACAACACAAACCACGTTTATCAGGCTATTATTTAACATGAAATGTATATATCAGATATGCCAAGAACGCTCCGAAATTTTTTATTTAAATTGTTATTTCCCTTTCCTTACAATAACACGTAGCCCCGTAATTTGTCTTGTATAAAACCAATTCTTATCTTTTTGTGAAATTTGAATGATTTTCCTAGGTTATGTCCCTGCTCAGGCTTAATGACGTTCAAAACATGAACAGCCCTTATTTTGGCTACCCGTACACAGTAGTTTAGACTGTAGACTCTAATTTACTAAAGACAATTTTGTATCCCTTTATACAAATAAGCTAATAAAAAATAGCTTATAGAACCAAGATAATAAAAATTAGCTTTTAGAGAGATCAAAAAAAGATAAAAAATGAATGAGTATTGCTCTACGGATTCGTACATTTTATTTTCTTTTCCCATTAATATGTTTCATTTTGCCGCCTTTCTCTCCATTCTCATCTGTTGAACAAATGCTTACACGGCCAAGCAATACTTTCTCAGTGGTTACAATTTCAAAACTAATGTATTGGCTCCATGGGTCACCATTTTGCATTGTATCGATCATATAATTGGTGAATTTCAGGTTTTCGGAATATTAAGCAGGGCAAAAAAAAAAAACTTACAGCATCTTCTTAACTAAGAATAGCTAACATTCATGCAATATCATCCACTATATCTATTGGAAAATACTATTATTTATTCAATACTATTGTCGCTTATCTAATAATCAATCCATCTTTTCAATGTATCTTCCCCAACTCCTCTGGGGCACTTTAGCGCCTTGTTAACCATTGGCAATCAACCACACATATTGGTCACAAATTGATAATGCATATTAAGGGGAGGGAGGGGGCGCTAGATATTATCGTTTGCGCACTCATTTCACTTCATTTCTTCTTACCCCCTGAAGGGAGGGAGGGATGAAAGCCACTTTGGGAGTACATAAAGTTGTCAAATGCCGTTATGGGGGCCGTATATGTTCTGCCTTGCCATTTTTGTAGATCTGTTGTAGGGCAAGTTAAACGAGGGGATACGTTTGGGGTTTTTGTTGAATAATAGTAATTCTGATATTAATAAAATTAGTTAATAAGTTTGGGGCTTTTAATGTATAATAGTGATTCTGATATTAGTAAAATTAGTTGATAAGTTTGGGGTTTTTCATGTATAATAGTAATTCTGATATTAGTAAAATAAGTGGATAAGTTTGGGGTTTTTGATGTATAATAGTAATTCTGATATTAGTAAAATTAGTTTATACGTTTTTGGTTTTTGATGTATAATAGTAATTATGATATTGCTGAAAAACTAATTAATATTTCCAAGTCGTATAGGAGTAAAACCGTACATTGAATGATTGCATTTATCAAGAACTTAATAATGGTAATTAATTCGGGGAATAAATTAATTGTCCATATCAATTACTCAATTCTACCGCAATATCCCTGGACAGCAACCGAGAAGATAAACTGTTTAACCTAACAATTGTTAACATATACAAGCTAACCCATTCAGTCCCCCCCCCAAAAAAAAAAAATCTACTGCACTACAGAAACATCTGACATTCCAAAATAAGCTTATTTTAGGTCAAAAATAAGAGTTCCATAAGAAAAAAAAATTCATTTTAATTTTTTATATGGTTTTTGAAATATTGCCAAAATTTTTTAACTGTAGAAAAAAACAAAATAAAAAATATATATTACCTAAAAACACATCGATTTATTTTTTTAAGGTATCTGACCACATTGTTAAAAAAATAGTAATTATTTAAACCGAAACAGTTTAAATTGTGTTTTGAATATGTGGAACTGAAGTGAACTTTTCAAAAATCTGGTGAAACGCTTGTTAGCTATTTTCCAAATAAAAAATAGTAGTTCTGACTTCTATTGAGATTAATGTAAAATATTGTCTAATAGAACAAAGTGTGAAGAATCGAATTAGGTGTGTTTTTATGTCATAACGGGACATAAACATTTGGGGAAAAAATATTGAAAGTGATGATTCCAAATGGCATCACTGAATCTGAAAGGGTTAAAACCGTGTTGTCACCATACTAGACAATACTAATAATAACAAAATATCTGATGCAATGTACTGTAATATCTGATACAATATCTGATACAATACTGATTACATCAACAAACTAAAAAACATGTTTGTATAACTTAATAATAAATTTCGGCTTTTCTGTATTTTGTGATTTTATTCACTATTTTAAAGAGCTTGAGGATTTAAGTATCTGTTTACAGATCTAAATAACGAAAGTTGTACTTCATGTAAATTGGCTCTGTGAAAATGAAGTGGTGGTCCCTTTTAAGCTGGCACCCAATTAAACGTACGATGTCGCTCTTAACGGTTGTGTTGGGTGCCAACTCAGGTGTCGGCTCGTCACTTGACTGTGGCTCTGAATTTCGACGTCCGTCGCCAATAGTCCTCGTGTAGCTCTAGTGCGACGTTAATACAAACTATCCATATCTAATATATAATACAACCCCTCCAAAATAGCCAACCACCCACATATAAGGGCAACAGAAACAAGTTACGTTATCTCCTCCAATCTTGGGGCATCGTAAACGAAAAGGGAGGAGAAGGTATATCATAATGAAAAAGATAAAAGTTATTATTATTAAATCTCCGCTGGAGGAATTCGGTTACAACGGAGGGCTCGAACGCGATTGTTGATAAAGTCTGGAAGTGTGATGAAAGTGTTGTTGAATTACAAAACTAGTTATTTTCTGTAACTGTTATATATAGTTTAATTAATTGATCTGGCCATAGCCCGTTAGATTCTTAACTATATCAAACCTCATATTATATGTGTTCAACCCAACACTCGCTTAGTATAGAGTATATCGCATAGTCAAAATGGGTGAAAGTAAATCTTATTCAAGTTTGAACCTTTATATACTCATTTCTGAAACCCTGCACACAATCACAAAAAAGTATGTCAAATAAATCAGTTTGAAATTATATAATAGTATATATCACAATAGAGTTATTTTGATTGTTCATTATTTCTGTATGAAGAGAGATGCAGCGAGAGTTTTTTTGCATAAAAAATATTTAAAGTTTCGCTTCTAATGTCAAAACCCTTATCATTTAACTCGGCCTACTTTAGAAAAATCAAAGAACAGCTCCATGTTTCGACTTTAAATAACAGAAAGATAATTAGACAGAATTTAATAAAGATTAAATAACAGATAAAAGTAAATCTTGCTCATGTTTGAAACTCCGTATACTCATTTCTGAAACCATGCACATACCCTAGAAAGAAATTGTGTGATATAAAACAGTTTGGAATTATGTCATTAAATATCACAATAGAATTCTTCCGTGGTTCATTATATATGTATGAAGAGAGATGCAAAGAAAGTTCTATTTTTGCATAAAAAATATTTAAAGCTTCGCTTCTAATGTCAAAACCTTTTATTATTTGACTCGGCCTATTTTAGAAAAATCAAAGAACACCTACATGTTTCGACGTTAAATAACAGATAAAAGTAAATCTTGCTCATGTTTAAAACTTCATATACTCATTTATGAAACAATGCACATATCCAAGAAAGATATTGTGTGATATAAAAACGTTTAGAATTATGTCATTAAATATCACAATATAATTCTTTTGATGGTTCGTTATATATGTATGAAGAGAGATGCAGAGAAAGTTCTATTTTTGCATAAAAAATATTTAAAGCTTCGCTTCTAATGTCAAAACCTTTTATTATTTGAATCGGCCTATTTTAGAAAAATCAAAGAACACCTCCATGTTTCGACGTTAAATAACAGATAAAAGTAAATCTTGCTCATGTTTAAAACTTCATATACTCATTTATGAAACAATGCACATATCCAAGAAAGATATTGTGCATATAAATCAGATTGGAATTATCTCATAGTATAGATCAGAATCGAGTTCTTTTGATTGTTCATTATTTATGTATGAAAAGAGATGCAGATATAGTTCTATTTTTTGGCTTAAAATATATTTTAAGTTTCTCTTCCAATGTCAAAACTTTTTATTGTTTAACTCGCCCTATTTTAGAAATAAACAAAGAACAGCTCTACGATTCGAATTTAAATAACAGTTAAAAATAACGTAATATTATTTCTTTGACAAACACAAAATACTTTCCGCCACCCCATTTAAGTATTCAGCCATTTAGATCGAAGCGATCCCCTGTTAATAAGTCTCTCTTGTTTGATAATTTTATACCTAGTAGCGTGGACAAAGATTGCGGGACCAGCCGTTGTTTTAACACTAATTGCACAGGAAATTCAGACGGTTCGGCTCAAGTAATTGGGCTAAGTTGGCTTTATGTTAGGCCTAGTGGTGTTATTCAATTTGGGATAGATGAACACAAAGTGGTTAAAATTTCCTGTAAGGTCTAAATTAGTATATTTTCTTATCGAAGAATATAATTCAAATTTGGTAAGTATTGTAAGCCGAATCGGCTTATCACTGGCCAATAAGGCATTCTTTGGACTTCGCTATATCTTTAAATCTTGTATCCTTCCCAGAAAAAATAAGTCATTAGTTTATAAAACTCTCAACATGCCAATCTTAATATATGGTTCAGAAACTTGGCCTCTACACTCTTAAAGCAAAAAAAGTGAAATCCACTCCTATAGGAGAAATAAATTTTCGACACGAGTGTAATTAAAAGTGGAGAGTGTAGAATTCCAATATTTGAGAGAAGGGTCGTGAAGCTTCAACTATACAATAATGTTGATGAAAAAAAAAAGAATTCCGAGTGATAAAGGTAAAATAAAATTTTCACGTCGGACATTTTTATTTTATTGTTTTTAATGTCAAACTTAAGATATTCGGCTTTAGGCTATCAGACATCAGTTATTGTTGTGACAACAGGCCATAAAAGAATTTTCCATACCTGTTTACCGAAAAAAAAATTAAAAAATTATTTTCTTCACACATCCTTCCTGAGAAAAAATTTTCTATGTAAAAAGAATTAAAAATGTCTAAATTCTTTCATGAAACGGAAATCCATGCCAACAACGAAGAAACGAACAAAAAAGTATTAAAAAAAAAAGATTATTCTAAAAAAATTACTAAACAATGTCGTTGCTAGACGTTATCAAGTATAACCCGAAAAATAAAAGAACATAATATATTGGAAGAAAGAAAAAGAACAACAGCGTTAAAAAACATAAAAAAACAGACGATAAAAATTTTAACCGCTTTTCGAAGTGAAGTGAAAGAGTGTAGCTGGGACGATAACGCGTTTCTCGTTAATACACGTCACACAATGGCGGCGATATTGAAGGTCGGTGGAAAATAATTTATTTTTAGGAACTTTTTTTGTGTCTCGCTCTTTTTGTGAGACCCCCCTTTTCGTGTCAGTGTGCACGAAGGGGGAGAGGACAAAACGCACTTCCGGTTGTCGGTGCGACCGACCCGCGTGTGATACACCCAAAGGGCGGGGGTGCCACAATTGGCGGGGGAGAGCACCGATAATCCAAAAAACATTGTTGATTCAAAAATATTTTATAGCTTAGTTTAGTTTAAATTATCGTCGCACTAGAGCTACACGAAGGCTATTGGCAATGGCTTCGTAATTTAGAACAAAAGTCAAGTGACGAGACCGACTGGGCTCAATACCACCTAAATTAGAAGGCCGAAGAACTAAGCAACACAACGTCACATTAGTAGACCAATTTCGATTTGTTGACCAATAACGTCGTATCTTAAGATGACGTCGCATCTTGATTCATCTTATCTTAAAAATGTATTCAAATACAAGAATCTAATCACGAATGATCCTCTGTCAAAACCAAAGAATTGGTCCACTAATATGACGTCAAGCATTTAGTTCTCCGGCCTTCAAATCTAGGTGGTATTGCTGGGCTCCCATTCAATAGCTTGTTTTCTGGTAATTCGTGTTTCGAAGCGAACTGTTAGAATATGTAGGGTTGAACACTTCCGGTTGTCTATTTCTGGACTCCAATGAAATTTAGTACTGTTATTTATTATTATTGCTATCTATAGCCCAAGAAATATTATATAGTTCTAAAAACAAACTATACAAGTTTGATGGAGTTTTTTCTTAAAATTGAAAGAGGAGTAGTGTTTAAAAAAAATACATTTTCAATTTTTTTTATGAAAAAACTGCTTGTAAATATTTCTTTGTGTTGCTGGGAAATGTTTAGTTAGAGTGAACGTTATATAAAGACACAATAATTTACAAGTTAATGTTATTATTGCTAAAATAATATTTTGGTTATCGAATTCCTTTAAACATGTCCCGCATAATCTAAATTATTCAAATTATCATTATGTATAACATTTTAATTCCCTAAGCTGTTATTACGATTATTAAGAAACAAAAATATAGAGCGCCTTTTTCAGAATTAGTATCGTTTGGACTCTTATAATGTTAATAATTTATATTAAGGATATTTTAAGGATAAATACAAAATAAGCTGTTGCCTTCGTTAAGTCGTTTTTCATCTACAGAAGTCACTTAGTAGGGAAACAACTTTTACAGAAATCATTTAGGCAGGCTAAAATGTAAGTTGCAGAGAGTTTTGGATTTATTTATTTATTTATTTATTTATTTATTTATTTATTTATTTATTTATTTATTTATTTATTTATCTATCTATTTATTTATTTATTTATTTATTTATTTATTCATTTATTCATTTATTCATTTATTCATTTATTCATTTATTCATTTATTCATTTATTCATTTATTCATTTATTCATTTATTTATTTATTTATTTATTTATTTATTTATTTACCAAAAACCATATTGATTATGAAAAATAATTTGATTTTCACCAAGTAACAAAATTCGCAAGTTAAATTTAAAATATTGCAACCAGAAAGGAGTATTTAAAACAAAATTATTTATTTTCTACACTACACGCTTTTGGCCTACTGATGGGATATTACTAAAAAAAATAGTAATTCAATACTATAACTTTATTGACTTTAAATTGTATCTTAAGGGGGTTCAGTACCCCAAAATCGGTGAAAAAATCAAAAAAAGACATTATTGGCTTAATATACTATTACAACCTTTTTTAATAATGTCACAAAGTACCAAAACGATTGGAAAAATATTTTTGACATTAAAAGCCATTTTATTTAACCCTTTCCTTACTGAAACGGTTAACAATAAAAACTTTAAACACGTTTTACTCAGAACTTGATTTTTTGAACTTTGATGTACCTTTTCTCAAAAACTATGCTATATTTTCTCGTAAACTTTTTTATATGATGTAATTCATAGTATAGATTAATCTGAGGTTATAAATTTTAATAAAACTAAAGTGAAAAAAAATTTAGGGGGCAAAAAAGTGAAAATTTTCATGATTTGTTGGGTTCCTTAAAACTTATTTTATTTAAAAAAAATCTAACAGTTATTTCAAAAAAACTGTTAACCTCAGATTAATATATAAGGTTGGTATAACACACACAGAAAATTTTAAGACGATCTGATCAGTAGTTATTGTGAAAAGGTAAATTGCAATTGGCCAATTTAACATTACCGATATACAGCATACTGAACCCCCTTAACGTGACAAAGTTATTCACTCTTCTTCGTAAAATCTTTGAGCTATGAAAATATCATTAGTAATACTTAATTTCAAATAGCACATATATGAATGTGTTAGACAAAAAGTGTTCGAAACAACACCCTAGAGTCAACAGCAGTAACTACAGATATGTCTTTGAAAGTACTCTTTCCTTTCCACTACACTCCTTTCAGATTGTTTTTAATTTGAAGTGGTTTAAAAAAATTAAATCGATCCGTTCATAAAAATTTTTCGAATCCATTCTTTTTTGCAGCTGCTATTGGCTTATTTAGAGTAGGGGGGGGGGGGTAGGGATAGGTACATATATAATCGGACTTGTGTGCTTAATCAGAGACCCGCTTATGAAGCCTTTTCGTCAAGTAAGACATACACAGAAAGAATTTTTTATTGTCACAGAGAAAGAAATGTACACATAAAGTGAAGGCTGGAATCGAACCCGCACCCGTTACAGCGCGCGCAATGGTCTAAACCACTCGGCCAACAGGGCCCCTATTTAGAGTAGACTTTTAAGAAGTATTAATTTTTTGTTCTACTTTTGAATACAAAATAACACACTTGGATTGTTTCAGATAACGAAATTTCTTCTAACTTTCATTCTTGTTCTTGTTGCAATCGGTGCTCCGATTAGTCCTCTGTTAATAGTTGCTTTGATTCTCCAATCGTATATCGGAAAAGAATATATTATTTTTATTTTTCTGTGAAAACTGAAGACCTGATTTTATTTATTATTTATAGAAGCGATATTAAATGGAAGAGGTTAAGTGAATTAGTGACAATGCAAAATATATTTGTTCTTTTTTACTCACAATCATTACGTTTTATATATTTCGTCCACTGGTGTCCATTTGTAAAATTCTATCGTGATAAAAAAAAACCAGCCATATCAAAAGAAGTATTAGCTGAACCGATAACGCACATGTAACTTATCAATTAATAAAGTGACTTTTTTTTATGTTAGCTAATTAACGATAAAGAAAAGTAACATCAATAATTCCAGCCAACCTTTTAACAATGAAACCCTAAAAAACTTAAAATTTATGTCAGTACCATGGCTGGAATATAAAACAAAAGAAAATGCTGATGTCAAATGTAGGCAGTGAAAAAAAAATCCGCCGTGATTAACGATTAGGAGGTCTTGCTTTTCTACTAGAGGGCGCTGCTGTCTTTATTGTAATTAAGTCAGTGTCAAATTTTCCCCAATAAATTCCCCAGTCTTATAAAAACAAATTAAAAATGGAAAGAGGGGTGAATTCCATTTTATTTTGTTATTATTTTTTTCATAAAATCTCTTCGCGCAGTTTTAATTTAAAAAGTATCCGAGTTTCGAAAAAAAAAAGAATAAAAATTCTTTTGTTCACTTATCTCGTCTGCCTTTTTGGAGGCTGTCGACACGCCGCTAGGGGGCAGCACCTTTTCGAAATAACGTCTAGCATAGGAAGTGGGCTGGATTATGGAAAAGAACAAAATAAAAGTTCCAATAAAAAAATTCTAATCGATGTTTTAAGCTGCCAACGAAATATAAATTTTCATAACAATAACCACAAAAAAATCTCATGAAAATTTTGTAGCCTGCCCTATTATAAAATGGTAGATAACCCCTTACTTTTAGGGGAAAAAATGAATTTCAATGTGGAAATTCGAATTCGCGAATAAATGTTCTAGATAACAATATCGATATTTAAATTTCGAAGTTGTTCTGGAGAATCGATTTATTACGTTTTTTCTACTGAGAAAATAATCGAAAAGTTTTCATGTTCTTCAATCGTTTTAGAAAAGTATCATATATTTCCGGCGAACTTTTGATTAATTGCCTTTGGTATTTTGAAAAAATCTAGCTTTTTGGTATACTTAATCACACATAAAAGCAAGTTAAAGCTTAATGCATTAATGTACTTTTTTGAACATCATTATTTTCACCATCTGTCAAGTTGGTTACATTTTTTTCAATAAATTTTATGCCCTTTGCCTTTTTCGCTCAAAAAATTAAAAATAGAGAGTGATTTATTGGTTCCATGTATTGGCTATACATTTAGTGCGCTTTATAAAATTACAGGGAAATAAGTTTAACACATATACTATGTAAAACTTTGATTTAACCAAATTTCTAGAGAAACGTTACACAAGTAAGGAATTTACTCCATAAATTTGTTGGCAGAAAGTGCAGCCACCAGTTTTACGAACTAACTTTACTATAAATTTTTGAAGTAACTTACAATGCAAAATCGGAGTACTTCTCTTGTAAAACGTTACTCCACAACATTGGGAAAAGTTATGCTTCACCGGTTCTATAGAGACAAAGGTAAATGTTGTCGTAAGGTGTATATATAAATTAATTAGTACTAAATCTTTAAGCTTACTATTTAAAAATAAATAAATATGATTATTAAAAAATATTAATGGAAACCATTTTTGGGTAAAAAAATATTTTTGTATAATTTCATAAACATTCTTTAAAGAAATCATGCTTATATCCATATATATTGACATTTGTAGCATATAATCAATAGCAAAAAAATCTCCGTAAAATTTAAAAAAAACCTGCTTATTACAAAGAAAAATTACCTTATTATAAAAATTCATTCCTGCATAAAAATGATCCACAGTAATTTTAAAAACAACATTTATTATTATGTACATTAAGTAATATATTATACAATTCTATAACAACAACAAAAAACGCACTAAAAAAACAATAAAACTTTTCCAATTGTTAAAAACACACATCTCAAAATCTCAGGAAACTCCCTCCCATCCGCCTAATACCTGTGGAGATTATCCACATCCATCCGAGTGTATTTGGTAAAGAACCGGTCCATTTCCCCTACGGAAACTAATGTTCCTTCCTCGGAATAATAATAATACAGGAGAATGAATGAATATAAATAGAAAAAAAAGGGAAATTCTTTGAGAAAGATAGGGAAAAAATTCTCTTTCACCAGTCACTCAATTTTGGCCGGCCTGGTTTGGAAGTCCACTGAAGGATAGTGAATTTAGAATTTTTTGGAGGGGTAGAATTATACTTTTTAACACTCTCTAAACTTAAATAATGGGATGAAATACGTTCTTCGATACTGACATTTTATACGCGGATGAAATATCCAAGACGTCTACAAATTCAAACGACACTTTATTATTTAATATTAAAGGTTGAGTTACAATGTTTTGTCGCGCCATGTCTCACAACTACTGTGTCCGTAACTGATTGGAGAGCTAAGTGGAAGAATGTGCTTAAAGACAAGAAGGTGAAATAGAGAAAATTAGCTATAAACTTTTGCGTTCGCATTTAGATATGCTAAAAAACGACACTTACAAAAAGGTAAAAAATATACTTAAAGTTTATAAAAAGTCGAATCTTGTTATCATTAAGGATGTTCATGTTCATTGACAAAAAAGTAATTTTTTTTTCAAAACTGTACCTTAGCACGTTCTTCCATTAAGCTCTTCAATTGACAATGAGGAGCTTTAGTGCGATTTTTGTAAGTTTTTTTGTGAGTGCATTTCAAAACTTAAACGTTACTGATTTTAATAATAATAGCTAGCAGTAAAACAAAATCATAACACCAATTTCGATAAATATTTCGACGCCAAGTCGCCAAACTCAGAGTACTCCTCAGCACTGCAGTCGAATTGAAGTTTAGACTCTCGGACCTTCCATCGCCAATATGGCGTCTGTCCAGGAAATGGCCGCTGACTCGAAGAAGTGGTGTTGCCACACGGAAGGATATAAAAAGGACACGAAACGAGCGGTGGCCATCTTGAGGAGGTTTAATGACGTAATGGACGAGGGTCGAAGTGCACTCCGATCTCGAAGAGTGATTTTGTCTGGATAACTGCATGAACTGATGTACAACGCAGTATCGCGTCATAAACCGGTATTTTAAGACAAGACATATGTATGGGTTGGTTGAATCTTTATCGAACTAGAGATTCACTCTATGAATGTTAGTAAATGCAACTTTGAATCAAAGGAAGAAGCTGTCAAATGTGTTGGCATCCAAAGCAACCTTTTGACAACATCGTACGCAGTTCAGGACTTTGAATCACATCCGATTTAACGTACTTCCGAGTGGCATACACAGTGATAATTACTGAGCATTTTTTTCTTCAGAAAGGACAGTATAGGATGCTAAGACGAAGACAAAACCTGGGTGGCATTCTTAGTAGCATGACGCCCAGCACCATGACGCACATGACGCACTGCACCATGCCGGGATGAGCTTGGTAGATAAATTGTCTGCAAGCATTGGTGATAAATTAAAAAAAAAAAAAAACAAGTTGGTTTGTTACAGAATCTGTCACTTACACCGCTTCCACACAACATTTTACGCTCAACAGGAAGCACACTAACACCTCAAAAAAAATTCGCCAAACAGGGCTTTTGGCTGGTTCTAATTCAAACTTTTATAAGCAAAAACTAATAATTTTCTTTAATCTTCTTTTGCAGATTTGATAATTAATCTATATCGTTTGCTATTTTTTTGTAATTAGAAGAATAGTGATGAATTTTTTTAAATAAATATCTCCTTGCAGGCACAAGTTTACATTTCGAAAAATAAATTAGTAAAATTGTTGCTTTAAAAATAAAAGCGAAAATGTGCATATTTTTTTATGCAAATTTCGAATTTTTTACGCATCTTTCTTCCCAAAAATATAACGAACCATCAAAATAACTTTATTTTGCTATTACAACAATCCAAATTGAATTATTACACAAAAATAAATTTTTTTTTCAAGAATTTTATTTTTATTTTAAATAAAGTTTCTCGGACGTTTGATGTAATGACAACAGTGAAAATATTGAATAAAAATGGAATTCGCATGTTATTTCAATGTAGATTAAATTTTTAGTTTTTTAAATTTTAAATAAACTTCTAATTTAAATTTTTTAATGAAATTTGGAATGTAGCATAAACTGATTTTTTGCTTCAAAATGACATATCCCACTTGTTTGTGAGACATGCGGTTCGTTCTGTGAAAGTGGGTGACGGACAGACAGACGGACAAACAGACAGAACGATTATAAAACCTTCCACTTCTTACGTTATAAACGTAGTGTGGAAGCTAAAAAATAAACAAATATACCCAAATAAGAATTCTTGAGTTTTGAAACACACACAAAAGATAAACTTCACATACCAGCACAATTTCATAATAAAATGTACATCAGAAATTACATTCTAACCAAACCTATTGTAAATTGCGTAATCGCAAAATTATCCAGTAAAATTTAATCGCAGTCGAATAAATTATCGTAATTTGAATTCAATCGAGAAAAATGTCATCCTTCAAAATTCAAAGATATCCATCAAATTCTAAGATCTGTCCTTATTCCATCAACAATGGCATCAACATCAACCAAACCCAAAGAGACAATTCCCAAATGAATTTGGATTGGTTTATATGGTGAAGATGAAAAAGATGTAAAAAAATTCTCATTTAGTTATTCTTATTTAGAATAGTCTGTTCCATACCTTTAAATAATTATTTTCATCATAAGTATTATTATTTTTTATTATTTTTCAGTTGAAAATTTCAAGATAACGTTTAGAAAATAACCGTTCCAAGAAGAGATTATCTAAAATCAAAATAATGTTTAGACCTGAAGGAATTGGGAATCGGTATGCATAATAATGAAAAATAGGGATACAAACCAAATCTTTTAAACTGCTGTAAATACTAGAAACTAGCAACCCTTCTAGAATAATAGAAACTTCTAGCAACCCTAGCTAAGAATACTAGAAACTAGCAACTCTAGCTAGAATACTAAAAACTAACAACCCTTCTAAATTATTATGTAAAGGCAAATTGTTTTACACATTGCCTGGCTAGATATATTCTTTTGAATGACGAAATCCCCATTTTGAAGTAAAGCGATTTCATTGTATCTCTAAAGGTTGTTTTACGGTTAGTAGACTTTTGCAGCTGATTAAAACTTTAAGGGGGTCTTCTACCTTTTCATATTACAATTTCACAGAGTATAAAAATCTACTCAATATAATGAATCGGTCTAAATTACAATGTTAATGCAAATTATTTTGCACATTGCCTGGATAGAAATATTCTTCTGAAAGGACGAAATCCTCTTTTTGAAAGAAAGCGATTTCACTGTATCTATAAAAGTTGTTTTACGGTTAGGAGACTTTTGTAGCTGATAAACAACTGTACGGAGACCTTCCACTTTTTCATATTACAATTTCATAGAGTATAAAAATATACTAAATATAATGAATCGGTCTAAATTACAATGTTAAGGCAAATTGTTTTGCTCATTGCCTGGATAGAAATATTCTTCTGAAAGGACGAAATCCTCTTTTTGAAAGAAATCGATTTCACTGTATCTGTAAGAGTTGTTTTACGGTTAGGAGACTTTTGTAGCTGATAAACAACTTTACGGAGACCTTCCACTTTTTCATATTACAATTTCATAGAGTATAAAAATATACTAAATATAATGAATCGGTCTAAATTACAATGTTAAGGCAAATTGTTTTGCTCATTGCCTGGATAGAAATATTCTTCTGAAAGGACGAAATCCTCTTTTTGAAAGAAATCGATTTCACTGTATCTGTAAGAGTTGTTTTACGGTTAGGAGACTTTTGTAGCTGATAAACAACTGTACGGAGACCTTCCACTTTTTCATATTACAATTTCATAGAGTATAAAAATATACTAAATATAATGAATCGGTCTAAATTACAATGTTAAGGCAAATTGTTTTGCTCATTGCCTGGATAGAAATATTCTTCTGAAAGGACGAAATCCTCTTTTTGAAAGAAATCGATTTCACTGTATCTGTAAGAGTTGTTTTACGGTTAGGAGACTTTTGTAGCTGATAAACAACTTTACGGAGACCTTCCACTTTTTCATATTACAATTTCATAGAGTATAAAAATATACTAAATATAATGAATCGGTCTAAATTACAATGTTAAGGCAAATTGTTTTGCTCATTGCCTGGATAGAAATATTCTTCTGAAAGGACGAAATCCTCTTTTTGAAAGAAATCGATTTCACTGTATCTGTAAGAGTTGTTTTACGGTTAGGAGACTTTTGTAGCTGATAAACAACTTTACGGAGACCTTCCACTTTTTCATATTACAATTTCATAGAGTATAAAAATATACTAAATATAATGAATCGGTCTAAATTACAATGTTAAGGCAAATTGTTTTGCTCATTGCCTGGATAGAAATATTCTTCTGAAAGGACGAAATCCTCTTTTTGAAAGAAATCGATTTCACTGTATCTGTAAGAGTTGTTTTACGGTTAGGAGACTTTTGTAGCTGATAAACAACTTTACGGAGACCTTCCACTTTTTCATATTACAATTTCATAGAGTATAAAAATATACTAAATATAATGAATCGGTCTAAATTACAATGTTAAGGCAAATTGTTTTGCTCATTGCCTGGATAGAAATATTCTTCTGAAAGGACGAAATCCTCTTTTTGAAAGAAATCGATTTCACTGTATCTGTAAGAGTTGTTTTACGGTTAGGAGACTTTTGTAGCTGATAAACAACTTTACGGAGACCTTCCACTTTTTCATATTACAATTTCATAGAGTATAAAAATATACTAAATATAATGAATCGGTCTAAATTACAATGTTAAGGCAAATTGTTTTGCTCATTGCCTGGATAGAAATATTCTTCTGAAAGGACGAAATCCTCTTTTTGAAAGAAATCGATTTCACTGTATCTGTAAGAGTTGTTTTACGGTTAGGAGACTTTTGTAGCTGATAAACAACTGTACGGAGACCTTCCACTTTTTCATATTACAATTTCATAGAGTATAAAAATATACTAAATATAATGAATCGGTCTAAATTACAATGTTAAGGCAAATTGTTTTGCTCATTGCCTGGATAGAAATATTCTTCTGAAAGGACGAAATCCTCTTTTTGAAAGAAATCGATTTCACTGTATCTGTAAGAGTTGTTTTACGGTTAGGAGACTTTTGTAGCTGATAAACAACTTTACGGAGACCTTCCACTTTTTCATATTACAATTTCATAGAGTATAAAAATATACTAAATATAATGAATCGGTCTAAATTACAATGTTAAGGCAAATTGTTTTGCTCATTGCCTGGATAGAAATATTCTTCTGAAAGGACGAAATCCTCTTTTTGAAAGAAATCGATTTCACTGTATCTGTAAGAGTTGTTTTACGGTTAGGAGACTTTTGTAGCTGATAAACAACTTTACGGAAAACCTTCCAAATTGGTTGTTTGGTAGACATGTATTTTCAGGCTTGTCTGCTTGGTCCCTGCACCTTTATTCTTTGAACCCTTCAAAGCAATTATTGTGTAAGAAAATATATTTCCTATTAACATAATCTCTTTATTGAAACGAAAAAAAATTGAATTGAAACTGTCTGTTTTGGGCAATTTTCCTGTCTGTTTAGGTTTAGCTCAGTAAGCCCACCGCTAAAGTTTCGCAAAATATATTATAGCTGCTATATTTTTAGGTTTTTTTTTTATTTCAAAAAATTAGATAAGTAAATTTGTATGAGTTTCCTTTATTTTCATTTAGTGGGTAGCATTGAAGAAAATGACTATTTTTCAGGTGAAATGCTCCATATTCTCAGTTTTCCTCAGTTAGAAACAATATATTATATATACTCATATTTGGGTGCAATTTTTTTACTATTAGCATTCAGCTTTGTGGCTATTAAAATATTTACAAACAGTAAGAAAATATCACTTTAAAAAGCACTCCAATCCTTCTTAGTAGCACCAACAATAAAAAAAATAAACACTTCATAAATAACAAAACCACTTCCATACAACTCCACTAAAAAGAACCTCAATACATATTCCCACCACAATAAAAGAGTACATCACTCTCTTCCCCCAAAAGACCAAAGCTCAGCACTTTCCCTGTTCACAACATCCCCCCTTCTATGATTGACTTCTCAATTGATCGAAATAATAGCCTCCCCCTCCCCCCTTAAAGATATGGAGGGAGGGATCCGATACCCCCACCGAATTAAGCATGACGGGGTGGCATCGGTCTGGCCCACCCCTGATGCCAGCGCCCCCTTGTGATAGAAACATCTTGTGCCCATCATCGAGACCATCAGAGCAGAGGTCAAGGGTTGCCATATTGGCAGAAGGGGAATGGATTTTATATTGCTGGAATATTTTTGAAAAAATATTTGGGGGCTATCGGTCGACATAAAAACTTTATCATATTTTATCTATATTTATATCTTTACCCATGAAAAGTAATACAGTTTTATAGTTGTCTTTAGTAATACAAATTGCAAGAAGTAAATTATGTTTTGCATAGAAATGGATACACTTAATAGATAAATATTTTAGACGACTTCATAGAACGATACTGGTTTGATAAAAAAAATGGAATAGGTTTAAATACTTTTCTTGAATAATCTGAAATAAGAATAAAATTATTTATGATTTTTTTTAACTAACAAAATAATGTTTCATTCACATACTATAATTTTTAGTTTTCGTGGGCCACTATTTCAACTATAACTTCTTAAAGGTTTGAGGAGTAAGAAATTAAATATTATTAACAAGTTTTGAAACAAATGTACATATGCCCTCCCTCCGCGTCAAGATCCAGACTTTTCAAAAGAAATTTTAACATTAAATGTACTTACCAATCTATAAACTTCATTTTCCCTTAGACTCTTTACATTTTCTTCTCTATAAACAGTCAATATTAGGGAAGTACCCCTCTGCCTCTAAATATAAACAACATTCATAACCTATGGGCTCTTTAAATGTCTTGGTTGAATATTTTGGTTGGTTTATATTTTTATAAATATAGTTGATATTAAATTACATAAGGTTTGTGAGGTTGAATATTTTTATAAATATAGTTAATATTTAATTACATGAAAAGTTTTTTAGTTGATGCTCAAAAACATTCTCAGAAATTTTTCTATACTTTGTTATCAATATTTTTCACTGAACTCTCTTAACAAAAAATTTCATCCAACAATACCTAACCTATCTTTTCCCTTGGACTCTTTGTATTTCCTACAACAATCAATATAAGTAATGTATGAATATCCAAAAGGCCTAAAAACTAGACTTTCACACTTCTTTCGGAGATGAAATTAACTTTTTAGGAAATACATCTGACGCATTTTAAATTGACTCTTAAATTAGTAAAACTTCCCCATAAACTCAGCAAAGATAAAACGAAACTTTCTCGTGACTACAATGGTACCACAAACTAGTATATTTACATAAAATTTACCAACAGAACACAAACAATAGATATATGTCCTATACACACTATTAATTTATCAAGGAACAAACTTAATTACAACAAAGAGTTTTCCTACGAGACACAACTATTTTCCTATACTCTGCAATCAGCAGCCAATATTTTTCACCGAACTCCATTACTAATAAAATTCATCCAACAATACATAAACAACCTTTTCCCATAGACTCTTCCCCCTCTAAGCAATCAATAGGAGGGTGGGTGTATCCCTAACGATGTCTGGATATCCCTCCAAGGCGACTTCCGTTTAGGAGCATGGGGGGACATGTCTGTCCGTCCGTGACCCATCTCTTCTCATGCCCACACGTGGCGACATCAATGCAGGGCCTGATTGAACCCCAGTGCACATACGTAGCGTGTCACCCCAGAGTCGAGCTAAAGTTGGGGGTGGTTTTGGGGGTGAATAGGGTGTAGCTCGTTTTCGTTCTTTTTTCAAGTTTTTTTTAAAAATTAGAACTAATGTAAAAATGTAAAGTTGGGTTTTGACACGCTGAAGACTTCCGTCCGTCTGTCGTTTACAGTTCTTCAGAAAAATCTGCTGTACCCAATAAAGATACTTTGTAGATGTCAGTAGAATAGATATTTTGTAGGTATTTCTTACATTTTTTAAATAGAATATATATTAGTTTTCTCTTATTTTTCCTCAAAACAGTAATAAATGACAGATAAGAAGGTGAATTTATAATATAAAATGCAAATGACTTATTTTAATATTATTTTTGTTAATTTTGCAATTGGGTTGTTTCACCTGACGTAACTTTAAAGTTCTCATTCGAGCATTTCCGCGATTTCATTAGTTGTTTCGGTTTCACATTCAGTGCTCTTTATTAATGCTCTTTATAAAACTTCGTTTTTATTTCGATTAATTTTCAAATATGCAAAGCCTTAACAAAACATCATTGTTTTTGGAAAACTTCAGTTTAGCCGATATTTTGTCTTGCGAGGAAAAATTATCGCATACCAAATAATGTGATTCACAACCAGTACAGAGCTTTAGTTTTAGAGATAGAAAAGTTTGTACATAATATTCGTTTGAGTAAGGTAAGAAATTATTATATTTTCTAAAAAAGAAAAAAAAAACGTAATAAGGATGAAAACCATACTGCTGGATTTGTTGCCACTCAAGAAGTGGAACATGATCTTATAATTATTCCTGAAAATTATTCTAAACTGCTTCAATGTCCCAAGTCATTTTACGCAAAGTGTTAAGAATTTATTGTAGAAACAAATAATCCCCAATTTCAAAATGTGTATAACTTAAAAATGTAATAACCCCCAATTTTTCCCCGTCACCTGACTGTGGTTCTAAAATACGTCGCCCGTCGCCAATAGCCCTCGTGTAGCTCTAGTGTGACGATTATTCAAACCAAACCCAAACTCAATTTTTCTCACATGAAATAACACCTGAGAAGCAACAACTTATTACTTCCCTAACATCCTCAATACCAGCGCTCGCTCTTTTTTTTTGTGTCGCTCCACGTACAAAAATGTTCCACCAGCAGTGTTAATCGATTTGATTTGTGGTAAATGAAGAGGGTGATTGGGCTACACACACACGGTCCCGGGTTCGAGACCCGCTTTGTGTTTGGTTCTGGTGGGGTGAAATTCGATGAAGTTCCATGCTTTTGACGCGTGAAGTAGGGCCACTTGATTTCGGACATTGTTTGTGACTTGTAGTGAACGTGGGAGTTTTTGAAACTGTATTATACTACAAGTGGGAACGATGTTGGTTAATAAAAGGGGAAAGTTGTTAAAATTAGTGACGTGTACTTGACTTTTGTAATGGAGTGAATTCAGGTTTGTAACGTAGGAAAGTTGGGAAAGAGTCTCTCATACGACTCGTAATTTTTTTTAAGGAAGTCATGAAAATATAATTTTTTATGGTCTCTACCATTAACAAGGAGAGCAAACCGTATTGACTCAATCCATTTTTATTTTAAAATTAAGGCAAATAATTTTTTTATAATTTATTAATTACTTCACCAGTAACCAAATGTATTCCTTATATATATTCCTTTAATTTTTTTAAATACTGTTTTAAACCTAGTAAAAAATGCATTTTAAATTTTAAAGTAATACTATAACGTAAATCGTGAGAAAAATATTTCAGTCATTATTAATATTCATTCATTAGTAATATTCATAAAAAAAATCGATTCATTTTCAGAAGAATTAACCTCAGCATTAGGTCAGATTTTTTCATTGTAACTTTAACTTAAAAATAACTTAAATTTAAATTTAATGAGCGTTGTTATTTTTTGAAGAAAACAAAGTTTGAGAGATGAAATGGTACGTAAAATCTGAAGACAGCTACAGCTACACTGATTTAACCTAAACTATACGTCCCATATGCATATACAAATGAACAAGGTATAATCATGCTTAGGGGAATAGTGCTGTTGTCTAAAATAATTTTTGCAATATGATTCGGAAATAAGTTTTTTTTTATAATTAAGTTGAAAATTAAATCAGGTTCTTGTTTATAATCTGAATCAAATGTAATACGTAATTGCATTTTATTTCCATTATTAGCAAAAGATAAAAAGTTACTTAACTATGATTGCAAATTTAGCTTAGACGAACACAAATTATGCAATCCAAGTATTAGATCTTTTTTATACTCTATTCTTAACATTCCTATTATTTCTCTATCCTTCAACAAATCTTTTAAATAAGTTTAAATTGCAGTAAAAATACATAAATGTCTATTGGATACTTTTAGAGAAATGTCTGTAATTACAATAAATTGTTATTTCTAAAAAATGTCAAAAGATGGCGCTATTAGTTTGCACAAACCTTGGAATTTGAAAATTGTATTTTAATCTTTTAAAGCGTGATGATATATTTTTTAAAACCTGGATAAGAGAGATTTATATTTGACATTTTTTAATGTAATTTTGTTCTATAGGTAAAAAAAAAATGTTGATCGTGAAGTATAACATTAGTATACTATAACTGTTTTTAGTTTTTTTTTTCACCAAGAAAAAAAGGCAATTCTTAATTTTGTCTACATTTGACTTCGAAAAAGTCTAAAGAATTTATATTCCATATACGATTTAAGTCTAGGGGAAAAAATTAGCTTCAAATAATGAATTTTACTTTCTAGATTTTAGTTTTCATCTATAAAAGTAGATGGCGCTTTAAAATTTTGAAAACGCGGACATCCAAATAATGTCCTTCTTTTGGGATTAGGAAAATGAACTGAAAAGCTTTTAAATTAAAAAGCTCAAAGCAAATTACACATACAAACTTATAAAATATTTAAATGAATGTTTTGCACATTTGTCACAAAGTCTATCTTTCTTAAACAATACAACACACTCAAAAGAAAATTTAATTTAATATTTGATAATTTTACAACTCCATTATATTTGTACAATATTTTCACGGTATTGAAATTTATTAAGAAACACGATCCCTCCCCCTAAAACTTGAAGAAACTTTATTCTCACTAAACATATAATTAGCATCATCATATTACATTATGACAGCAAAAAATTTTACTTAATCACAAAAGAATCTGTAAAGCGTTGATGTGGTATGCTGCTCGGTGAGTGTGCAGGTCAAAAGAGTATATACAAAAACTAGGGACGTGTAACACTGCATGACTTTTAATTACCAATCAATGAATCAATCCAATTAAAAATAATTATAAGAAAATATCTATAAGGGAATTTCAATAACTTTGAAACCTTAAACAATTTGTGGCAGCTACCCATTGCGCATGCGCGAGTTTCTCAAAAAACCTTATTATGACGTTCGGCAGGTAGGGTAGACTGACCAGTGAATGAACATTTGGTAAATATAATTAAAATATAAGGACTGAAACTCATTTCATTAGATGGATTGGCAATACTGACTTCCTCCCATGTAGTAGGAAGCTATCTGACAAAGGTTGATTGTCCTGGTCATTATATCCATTTGTTCATTCACTGCCGAACGTGACGTCTTAAGCGTTCATTCACTGGTTAGTCTACCCTATTTTGAACTCGTGTACCAAATTAAAAGTCCTTAGCTCTTTTAGTTCGAGCTGTAGAGGGGTGTCAGACGGGGGGGAAAAATTTCTCCATTTCCGACTATTTGATTACCGCAATTTTTCTATATCTTGGATTTCGTAATAAGTAGTTGAAAATAATAATCATTTATGTTCATGAAAATTCCAAAATTACTACAGTTTTCTTGCACTGATCCTTGAGTGTTTGAAAATAAAAAAAAATCTCGAAAAAAGTTCTCTTATGAAAAAAAAACAACATAAATTAAAGAAAACTTTACTAAAGGAAGATTCCCCAATTACAACGTGGTTCACATCTCTACACATGCTTACATTTGACCTAAACACAAACCCTATACAATCAACTCCCACTAATACAACAAAATCCAATTTTTTCCCACAATACACAAAATCATATCCCAAAACACAAGCCCCTTCCAAAAATGAAGTTATGCTCCCAACATTACCTACCACACAATATCTCTCTTTATGCCTCATTTTTTTCTCGCAACTGAAGAGCTTAGTGGGAAAACGTGCTAAGTGACATTTTTGAAAAATTCGAGATTTTTGTGGTCATTGAACGTTTTTTTTTCCTCCAATGGGGCTGCAATATTGGCGGTCAAGCCTTTGCAGACTCGGCATATTCCCCAGAACTGAGAGCCATTTTTATGTGGCACCCTCTATGGGACCCTCGCTACCAATTTTGACGCTCAGATACAATGAATCTTAGCTCTTTGTGAATGTTAAAGTATGTCAAGATTCAATTTTGCCGAGAGAACCCGATACAAATGGTTACTCAAGGGATATTTTACACGTCACATAATCATATGACATGCGTGCCCAAGATTTTCCCATCCTGAAAATCCGACGACTCAGCCGGTTTTTACGGTTTTAAGTACCGTTTTCAGCAGATCTGAGTCCAAACTAAAAAAGATTAAGCTTATTTTCTCGTTTTCACCTTTTTGTCACTTAGCACGTTCTTCCACTAAGCTCTTCAACTGTCAAAGGGATGGGTTGAGGATCGGAGCAGGCAGGAGCGGAGCATCAAAAGGGACTTTTGTTATGTTTTCCCCCGCGGTAGGGGAAGATGGGGAAATTTGGCTTGATTCGATTGACACATGTAATGGGAGAAAGTGTGGGGAGAAGTGATGGGGATTTTTGAATCTTGGATTCGGTGATTTTGAGTAATGATATGCTTGGTGTGGTTCTTGTTGTATTTGTTTGACGTTCGTTGTGGGATATTTTTTTTTTTTTTTGCTTTTATTTAAAGAAACACTTCAAACATTTTCAATTATTTAGTATCGTAAATCTTTGTAAACTGCAGATAATTTAAAATATTTTTGAAGACAGACAATGAAAAAATACGTTTTGTGTTTCTTATTATGATTATTTTGATCATAAACATTTTTTTTAAGGACCTAAGCCCAATCTTTGAATTAAGATTAGCTACTATATTTGAATCTATGCACATCTTAATTATTTTATCTTCGTGATTGATAATGATGAATCATGAATGATCAACATTTTCATATACGTTTACATTTTCAGGAACGTTGAACGGGAAAAGTCTTTTATTTGTCATGATAGCTTTTGTTTTCGATTATTTTATTAGAAATGAAATTATTTATTCGCTATATTAATTGTTTATTTTTAGACAGTTTTTTTTCATTTGTTTTAGCCTACTTCCCCTAGGTTATTCTAGGTACTTACATTCTGTCTGCGTACCTGTTCTAGTGACATTAATTCTAATCGCTCAAATTTAGTGTGTTTTGTTTTCATTTGAACGGTTTCACAACACAGACCTTTTTAACACTTTTAACCATCTATCTGTCCATTAATATAAGAGCATCTGTGAGCATTAAAATAAAAAAGTAGGGCAGGATAAGAAAAGAAAATTAAGATATTTTGGTTATCCAATTAATAATTACAATTTTGATACTTTCATCAATCATAGTTTTGAAAATAGAAAATAAATAAATTCATCATATACTTGTACTTGCACTCTTAAAACGAACGAGTGATTTTAACTCAGTCTGATTAATTTTCACTCCTCCAGTCTGGAAAATGCACTTCTCCTTTTGGAGTGGATTCTTTGTGTGTTAAACCTCCGACAGGATCACTCCAAACGAGTGATTTTTAATCAGGCTGAGTTAATATTCATTCCCTTCCAGTGTCGAAAATGCACTTCTCCTACTGGAGTGGATTTCACTCTTTTGTTTTAAGAGTGTATATACTTGTATTCATACACAACCTTTACCACATCAGAGACCTTTATTTAAAATACTTTTTGTCTGTCAATCTGACCGTATTTTAAGACATTTTATTAGCAGCAAAATAATGAAAGAGTAACTTCTCTCAGAATTTCTTGTTTTATGCAAAACTTTGAAACTTTCAACCATCACAGTTTTGAAAATCAAAGAAAAAAATAGAATCCTTAAAAACTCTCGTGTGCCTTTATACTTGTGTACCTCATCAAAAATATTTATTAAAAATACGTTCTGTCCGTCTGTTTACCGCACTATAAAAAATTATATGAGTATTATAGTGAGTGAAAAGTAGGATAACTCAGTCTTCTCAGAATTTCTTGTTTCCTTCAAATCTCTGAAACATTCATAATAGTTTTGAGGTTCGGGTCCGGGCATCGCCAAAATAGCTGCCGACCTATAAACGGCCCGTGCAGCCAAAAATTCCGACGAATAATACCCCGTGTAAGGGAGTGCACGTTAAATATTCTTCAAAGTCCTAACGCTGTGTACGATGTCGCCCTTAACAGTTGCGTTGGGTGTCTATTCAGGTGTTGGCTCGTCACCTGACTGTGGTTCTAAAATACGACGCCCGTCGCCAATAGCCCTCGTGTAGCTCTAGTGCAACGATAATTCAAAACCTAGCCTAGCCTGAAGATTGAAATTATTGAGCTCTTACAACAATGGGGTACGCGTCTTTAGTGTAGATACTGCAGTTTACCTGCCCACGGCAGTATTGAATTCGGGTTTTGAAACTTTTGAACGGGATCAAGGCATGACGCTCTAGTGCGACGATAATTCAAACCTAACCTAACATAATAGTTTTGAAAATTAAAGACCAAAACAGAACCTTCATACACCACCTCCTACATTTACTACCAATATATAAGCGAAAATTGCAGGGAAAAAAACCGATAAAAAATCCCTCTATCTTTTCCCCCAAAAACCAATTGACCCCGGCGAATGAAAAACAAATCCCCCCGTGTATCGAAACAAAGCAATGGAAAGAAACGCGGTGCTTTTTGGCGGGCCCAATCGCTTTTGGCAATTTGCGACGCCAAATTGGAACCAAATTGAGACGGGATTTCCTATACCCGATTGAACCCCTCATTACCCGGACCGGTAACGAATTTACCCACCCCGTACTGACGAAGCAAAAAAGGCCACATTTGGCCCCTCTATTGTAAAGGCAATGTTATTTTAGCAGTTTTTGCTTTGTCCCATTCGGGTTGCATAAAAGTAAAGCAGAGAATGAGTTTGATGTTTACGAAATACTAGTAAAATCACCTTGACTTAAACACTGTACACATATACTGTAAATATGATACTAAATCCTGAACAAAAATTAATGTTTTCACAGAAAAAAAAATTTTGGCGAAAAATTCCGTATAATTTAGTCAGAAAATATCTTTAATTTATTCAATGACAGTTAACTTTTCATTACTGTGCACGATTTTTTTCCAACGAATTTACCCACCCCGTACTGACGAAGCAAAAAAGTCACATTTGGCCCCTCTATTGAAGAGGCAATGTTATTTAAGCAGTTTTTGCTTTGTCACATTCGGTTGCATAAAACTAAAGCAGAGAATGAGTTTGATGTTTACGAAATACTAGGGTAAAATCACCATTGAGTTAAACACTGTAAACATATACTGTAAATATGGTACTAAATCCTGAACAAAAGTTAATGTTTTCACAGAAAAAAAATGTTAGTTGGGGTACACGAAATATTGTAACTAATATAATAACTTATGTCTTTCTTGGTGAGGGGCAAGTTCGCCGAACACTGCGACCTTAGGTAATATAATAACTTATTCAGAAAATCTGTTTAATTTATTTAATGAAAGTTAACTCTTCACTGCACGATTTTTTCCAACGAACTTACCCACCCCGTGCTGACGAAGCAAAAAAAGTCACATTCGGTACCTCTATCGTAAAAACAATGTTATTTTTTGCAGGGATTTTGACTTTAATTATTTTGTACACCAACTGTGTGTCAGATAATTTGAGCTTCTACTTTGTAATATACATTTACATTCTATGATTACAAATGTGCAAACGTCTGTTTAGTAAAAAAAAAAAAGGTTCATGTATGGAATGGTATTGAAAATTCTATTACAAAATGTAAGTATCGTCCACTGCCCCACAATAAATTATTTTTCCTACACTGAGTATCATGCAATATTTTTTACACTAGCTTTCAACATTCTTAAAACAGCATTACTTTTTATGCTTTAAAATTTATTTATTTCGTCACAAATTTTCAAGCTTAAATTTTTTTTAAATTTACTATTTCAAACTTTTTCTTAGCAAATGTTATAAATTGGAGGTCTTTCTGACTTCTATATCTTTGTTCCAAATGAAAACAGAATATTTGAACCTTCGTCACATCAGAACTAGAAAACTTTACGGCCATGCAAATTTCAATCAGAGTAGCACAATCTGAGAAACATATAAAATATTCTTTGAAAAATACATTGATGACGTCCGTATATAAAACAGGACAACCCTTTGGTACATGGTAATGTTCAAATAATGGATTGGGAGAAGGTGACATCGAGCTCATGTGGCATTCGAGACACCTCGTAGAATGTTTGCGAATCAAAATTTACATTAATGATTTCGCGGCGAATTTTAAATCAAAGGCCGAGGAAAGAATGCATGCTAAAAGTTTCAAAACTCTTCTGCATTTGCATAACAAACTGTAAAAATATCAATGCTTTTGTCGGATATATGTTATGGATACCTAATAATAAGAACTGTTTGCCAAGTAGTTAATAACCAAGACATTAAAAAAAACACTCATGTATATATAAAATAACTTTTAACTAATAACATGTAACTTTTATTAAAAAAAACACTGATGTCCAAAGAAATATTTGTATTGTTCTGTAGGATATAGGATTTGAAAACTTCATACCATAGGCGTAAAGAATCGTACTTTTATATTATTTTAGTAAAAGTTTAAATTAATTGCATGAGTTGTCAAAACATCTAAAAAAAGGAATAATATAGACAAACTTATAGCTACATTTATTATTAGCACTATTATTTCAATCAGTTTAATTAAAAGTCAACAAGAAGAATTAATTATTTTTATTAGAACTATTTCAATTATTATAATAGGTCAATATTGAGTAAATTAGTACATTACACTTACTATTTCTATGCCAAACTACAGCAGTTAAGGCTTAGTTTGTAAAAGTATCAAAACAAGAAAGATACCTTCCAGAGACATAACATTGAGTGGACTGCGCATTGGCAAACCTAAAGTGTCCTAAACATCTAACTTACACAGTCACATGACTGTGTCGCGTTTGGCTCGCATCTATGGCGAGTTTACCATTTGGCGAGTTTTTCCACAACGACCTGAACACAGAGGCCGACAATCTAATGCTATGATAAAGAAGCTTGGAAAGGAGCAAGGATGGATCGCTAGTATTTTAAGATCCTCTTAATAGATATCAGATTATTTCTTTGATTTTGTGCGTCTATTTAAGATTACTGGAACAATTGAATGTGGACTCTTTATTAAAAATTAATTTAAAAGAACATTAGTAGGTTTATGTAGAGTGTTGCTGTAATATAAGTTGGTTATTGACATGGTGAATATTTTCTGCCGTCTCTATAACTTTCGTTCTAACGGTCCGATTTTAAAAAAAAAATCAAATATATATATTTTTTTTTGAAATATTGCTTCTTCCTTTATTTCACCTGGAATAATAAATTAACTTTCTAAAACACATCAATATATTCCAAATTCAACAAATGCTCTACTTTTTATATAAATAACTCAAAAACTACGATTGCAAAAACAGGTTTCGTTTTGACCAAATTGTAAAAAAATTATTCTACTTCTAAGCTGTCAATGTTCAGACCATTAATTTAATTGGCCCAAAGTATTTTTTATAATTAGATTTCTAACAACGTTGATTTAACCATGAATATGATTCTTCAGTATAAAAGAAAGATATTTAGAATAAATTCTCTCGATAGAAATTATAGTTTAAGAAGAACACACAATTACTAAAAGTATGCAGAACTAAAGACATTTTACCCGTGAAAGTGTGACTAATCCTTTTTTATACCCCTCTTTACAATTAGGAATTCACAAGCATTTGGTATCTTGCACATAACGTTACTGAATTAAGAGTGCAACATTCACGATTGTTAACATGCTCAGAGATTAAAAGAATGTAATTAAATATTTATTATAAAAGCCAAAAGAGAAAAATACCAACAATGCTAAAAAAATCGTCTGAAAAAACATTAAAACAAATTCAAGCTGCCGGTGATTGGTAGAAACCCACGTGACTTGGACATTGATGGTAGTCTCCACTTCGGTTTGCTAGCTGATATTCAGGTCTTGCGACAATTTGGAATGGTATTGGGACAGAATCCCGCGGCCGAAATCTCGCATCCCATAAGCTCGCATCCCATAATCTCGCAGGACAGAATCTCGCAGGGACAGAATCTCGCATCCCATAATCTCGCATGGACAAAATCTCGCGGGACAAAATCCCGCATGGACAAAATCTCGCAGGACATAATCTCGCATTTCTTAAAAAGTGCAGGACTTGTAGGTTGTGTTTAAGATATTTTTTTGAATTTGAAATAAGTTAATTAGTTTTGGTAAAGGTGTTGTTATAATTTTGTATTGCGTACATTTCAAATCAAGGAATTGATTAGCAGTTATGAGTGTATATTTAAGATTGAAAAAAAAAATAGTTATCGAAGAATTAAGTTGCATTTGATTTGTATGTATCGATAGCTGTTTTTATTCATTTATTTAATTTTGGTAAAGGGTGAAATAAAACATTTCTTAAACTTCTGAATAATTTTGAAATGGCGAGGAGCGGTGATAGTAATGCTATATTACGTAATTAACGAATTAACTAGTAGTTGTGAACGCACAAATGAGATAAAAAAATAATTCTTGGATAATTAAGTTAAATTTTTTTATGAATTCGTTATATTTTTTATTAATTTATTCAGTCTAGATAAAAGGTAAAATAAATATTTATTAAATTTTGCGATAGTGAATAGTGATGGTAGAGTGATATAACTCTGTTGGATTACGCACTTAACGAATTGATGTAAAATAGCAATTGTGATAAAGATTAAATTGATTCACACTAAATCAAATCTTATTTTTATGAATTCATAACTGTATTTATTATTTTTTAGTCTTGCTTAAAAGGTAAAATACAATAATATTTTGCTTTCTATTTTTTCTTTATTTTACAACTTTTATTATGAGTTTTGTGTAAGTATGTTTAGGAATTATTTGAAAGAGCAAAATAATACTACATAAAACAACTTCATTATTCATAAATGATTTGTAATTAATAATCTATTTACTATTCTCGTTAAAATTTTACTGATTGAAGACTTTTTTGTTTTAAAAAGAAGTTTTTGATTTCACCCTCTTAAAGTAGGGGAAGTCGGGGTACAATGGACAACGGGGTAAAATCCACCGCGCTCTATTATTTATTTTATTTATTTGTTTCATATTGAGGTACATAGGAGGCAGCAGAGCATTGATTATCATAAACTTGCAATAGTGTTTTTATCTGAAAATTTAGTCATTTTATTCTTGAAAGTTCATTTGTGCAGGCAGGCAAAAGTAAATATTTAGGGGAGACCGGGTCTAGTTGATACACTTTTTACTTTCTGGTTTTTGTAATTTTTTTCTGTCAATATTTTGAAACAAACTAAGTGTAGTTAGTAACTATAACTGTTTGACTAACGCCTGGTATTTTTATAATCTAAATAGAATTGAATTTTCACTGACAAAAAAAATGTTTTTTAAAATGTTGCAATATGTATCAACTTAACCCGATCTGGGTCAAGTTGATACGGCATTGGGTCAAGTTGATACGCATATGAGTAAGCTGAGACGGTGCTAGGAAATATTTAAATATATCTAATAAAAAAATTAGTAATTACGATAGGTGTTTTATTTTACAATATAAATAGGTTTTTAACTTTATATGATACAAAGTTTTACATGATAGGGCCTACATTGATTGTAACTGATTACTCCGAGTCTCAGAAATTGGGATCTGATTGACAATTGAAACACGTGTAAAAGGATTGTCTTCAGCACATGCGATGTGTGCCCACTTCTTACAGGATATGCATTGTATCCAGTCCTGGCCAGGCTTTGACGTTGAATAATGTTTTGAAGCACACCAAACAAAAAGACTCTTCGCCTTTATCAGAGTTCGATTCTTCTTTTTTCAATTTTTCTTCGTTTCTCTCTCTTTTTATTTTTAACTTCTTTTGTCAGGTTTTCTGTTCTTTGTTTTCTGTTCTTCCATTCTTGGTAATATTAAACCCTAATGATTTAAACAATTTTAACTTTTATTTTCTTGTTAAAATATATCTGCTAAGCTCCTCCTCAAGTTCGTCAGTCAATATTTGTCGATGTTTAGCATAACCCATTTTTACAACCTCGTCAGTAGCCTCTGGCATTTCAAGCTTTTTTTCCTCCTTTTTTGTCTTGAACCTGTAAAGAGCCATTGTGTCGATATTAAAGATTTTGGACGCTTCCCGAATAGACATTCTGCCATTTCTAATCTCTTCATAAGCTCTCCAAAAATAACAATTGGTATTTCGCCTCTTCTAGTTTCTTGGTATCTATAAATAAATGCAACATATGAAAATTCGTGTGGGTTAAGTTGATACACCGTATCAACTTGACCCCAAAGAAGCGTATCAACTTGACCCCAAAGAAGCGTATCAACTTGACCCAACCGTCGCTATTACACTAAACCACAAAATACGGGGAACCAATAACAGCTAGAACGAAGTCTACTAGGTTACATTCCTACCTTTATAGCAAGTAACGATGTGATGCTATTGATAACACAATCCACTAACAAGTAAACTTTCAATATCACTTCAAATACAGGGGTAAAAATTTACTTTTGAAGCTCAAAACCAGTATTTCATTCACAACTCATAGAACAAAGCAACCTCCTCTAAGTGCTCACGCATGTTTGCTGAGGACGGACCGGCCGTCCAGTCAAGTGAGTACCCACTTAATTGCGTCTGCGCATTACGGAGTTATTTTGACTGTATCAACTTGACCCTGTATCAACTAGACCCGGTCTCCCCTACACCAAAGTATTTATTCTTTTTTTTCTTTCAAGAATTGTGATTTGGAAGATTTTACTTGGCGCATTAAAACGATAAGATCATATATTGTTTTAGTTAATCAAAGTAGAACAGTTTAATTTAAGGTTAATTAGTGTTTGAGACTTTTTTTTTGTCAGACTTCCACATGGGGTAAAATGGTCCATTAGAACCTGGGGTACAATTTTCCACCAGAACCTGTGGCACAATGGACCATGGTCCATTGTATCCCAGTTCTGTTTATCATATTCTTTTCTAAATTGACAGTATGTGTGGAATAAAAACTTAATAAATTATTTTACTTTTAGTGAGTGAGTAAATCGGTGTTTGAGGTATTTTACATATTTGAAGTGTTGTCAATGCATTAAAATTAATTGCATTGAAATTTAAAAAAATCCTAATTAGACTTCAAAACAGAGTAAAGAAGTATTTTATTTGAACTTTCTTTTTATTTAGCTTTTAAAATTAAATATTCAATAAGTTTTGAATTAATTGAATTCAATTTTTACAAATTGACAACTGTAATGAAATAGTTCATTAAAGATATAATGAAATAGTTCATTAAAGATATAATGAAGTAGTTCATTAAAGATTTTTTTATTTTTAAAATGTCTGCTTAATAAGAAAAAAAAATCCCGAAGCTTCAACAATTCAAACTGATACACCGGTGAAAGGAATTAAAGAAGAAGCTAAAATCAAGGAAGAGAAAATATTTAAACCAAAAACTGCTGCTTTGATTAGAGCTAAAATCAAATTGGAATTTTTTTTAGCCTCTAGTACAAAGAAAAATGATGAAATCGAGGATTCCAGAAATTCATATTAAAAAAGTAAATGCAAATCTTTTTTTTAATGTAGCATAAAGCCTAATGTTTATTTATATGCATGCATATTTTCAAATTAAAAGAAATATTAGTTTGAGAGTTAGCACTGAAAATTCACAAAAGTGGTCCATTGTACCCCAGACTCCCCTACATTTTACCATCTTTTCTTTTTTTCCATATTCTTCAGAAACAAAGAATGGTTCAGTAGAAGGAATTAAGAAAAGTATACAATCATTGCTTTATTTGTTTATTTTAATTATATCCAAAAACAATGTCCTATTTTTCTACAGTCCACATTAAAGAAATGTTTTTTTTAAATAAGAAATTTTTATATTTTTCAATTTTTCGGAAAGTACCTCATATTTCAATTTAGTGTTAATTTAAGAAAAAAGACTTTATTGAAATGTCTTTTGTGTTTCGCTTATTATAACATTCCCAGATATTCCGCTCCTTGCTTGTGTGAGAATTGAAACTGCCTAGTGATTTGTTTTTGGAAGGGCGTGTCCAAGCGTTACTTCAGCTAGGGATGTCAACGACGTACATAATTTATGGCCCTACAGTGCAATTGTTAACAGCAGGTAAAGCGAAAGAAGCTTCCTATTGTTAACTCGGACAATTCGTATGGAGGGGTCTTTCGAAATAACCCTTTTAACAGCAAAGGGTAGGGAGGGAAAAGGGTTGGAAGACTTACAGCTGATAATTTGCACCTCAAAGCTTAATTCTCTCATTGGTGTTTATTAAAAAAATTAGGAGCTAAATAATAAAAATATTTTCTAAAGATTTCTTTATTAAATTTAGGAATTATGTAAATTTCTTGGGGTCTTCTTGGAGAGATTATGCCCTTAAATTCACAAATATCTTTATTGCGACCCAAATAAAGAGAAATACGGAATAAGTAATCATAACTGAAAGGTAGAAGATTAATTTTCCTAAAATTAAAAGATGGAATTACATTGAGAATTTAAAATTTTAAAACATTTATTTTGAATTGAAAAAAAAATAATTAAGTTTCGACTTATATACTACACCCCATATTATAACGACATAATTTAATGTAGAGTTAAACCATGAATAATATAAAGTTATTTAGAAATTTTTATCAACTTTATTTTTAAGTTGTTAGAATTTTACCAATATAGAACGCAGTTTGTTAAATAATTCATTGACATGACATTTCCATTTCAAATTGGAATCGATGTGCAGACCCAAATATTTTGAACATGATACAGATTCTAGGATATAACAGTTACAACTCAAGCCAAGCCATTGGTAATATGTATTAGATTTACATAACGAAGAGTGGAATTTGAAGTTCAAATCGAACCTAGTGTACTTATTAATTATTTAACCTAGCACAATCGAACCCATAGCACTTTTCGATAATAATTAGATATCTTTCAATTTGTAAAGGAAAATCGTTAAGATCTGCAAAAGAATAAAGCAAAACTGAGTCATCATCATTCATAAATATCCAAATATTCTCCAGAGAAAGACTTCGTTAATTTGAATTCTGGGTAAATACCACCACATAAAGCAGGTATGTTTTTTTTTTTTGAATAAAACTAATTAAGATTTTGTATTTCCTTTAAATATAAAAACTTTTTTTGATATAAACTTGTTTATGAAAGCTACATAAATGCTAAAAAAATATAGTTATCTATGAGAACAAAAATCTTTAAATAAATGTCAAAAACGCTGATCATATGGGTCTAACAAAAAAAGAGCTAAAAATTCATTATCATGTAATTTAGGTAGGTTTCTTTTGATATTTTAAATAATTTGCTAGTTTGTACATCTAAAAGTATTTGTTGCCAATTGACAACAATTAGCCATTTAATCGTTAAATGGTCCTCTTACCAAAGACATTCAAATTGAAAAGCTGTATCCCAAAATTGTTCTTTAAATACCTGTATAAGAATGTGTGTTAATATTAAAATAACGTCAAAATAAAAAAAAACCTCCCGTAAATGTGGGTAACTATTTCCAAAATCAGGGGCGAACCCAGGATCTGATGAGAATAAGTAACATTAGGGGTCACTACTTTCTTTATTTTGGATGGGCCCCTTCTTTAGTGAATTTGCTCTTGACGCCCCTCCCCCTTCTTGTTAACTCATATGCTATACTTATTTAATCAATTTCGGAATGATAATTGTCAGTTTTTTATTAATTTAAATTTCTGAATAAAATTTTATAAAATGTATTCCTCTTATGCAACTTTAATTATGAACTAGATGCATAATTACTAATTAATTATTAGCAACTAAATAATTACTAGTTAAATTATTACTAATTAAACGAATTACCTTACATTTATTTGAATTAATTTAGAACACAATTTTAAAGGTGCGTATTAATTAGGTTTTTTAATAAAGCAAAGGAACGAAAGCAAATGAATTTCTGTCTACTAAAGATTGATGAAACACTTTCGCCGCCAAATATTTTTGTTGTCAACGCAATGAATGTATTAAAATTAAAATATGTAATTCGTAGTATACACTGTTTAATAAACCAGAAGGTAACTGCAATCACGGCAAAAAGAATAGAAAAATTACTTTTAAAAATTGGCATTAAGTACGCTTTTAAGAAAAATAGAAAAGATGTTCAATTAAAAATATAAGATAATTCATAGAGCTTTAAATATATCTCTAAAACAAATGGCAATTACATTGATCAATAATATATTACGCAATAAGTAATACTTGAAGTTTAAGTGACTCTTTTACAATTTACATTAAGGTATGAAATTTAAGAATACTAACTTACTAATAATGAAATTTAAGAATTATACATGTGCAGAATTTTCATTCATCAATTTTAAAATAAATCATCGAAAAAAGTTGAAGAGGGATTGTCAGTCTCATAGAGCTAAATGTATTAGTTTTGCAATCACAGCTTCCGCGGAAGTATTTCTTTGCCATGTTAGCCCATTTTCCCCAGGTATCAACATAACATCGAAACGAAACACATTTAAAACGAAAATTTTATCTAGTTATATTCTGATTAAAGCACCTTTGTTTTCATGTGTTTTTAATGAGGTGCTTCAATATTTTGTACTACACAAAGCTGCTTAAAATTTATGAAAATTTATCGATATTGGGTAATGCAAAAAATATGAAATAATAATCTCTTTCACCTCCCCTTTTGAATTATTTTCCTAACAATGGTAATTTTGAGGGGGTAATGAGACTTTATTGTTATTCATTAACATTATTATAAAAATTCTTTCCTTCATTCTTAAATCCAAATCAATAGTATTTTCTGTTCACTTAATTTTAGAACACTATACTCTATCTATGATATTTTAGAGAATATGAGAATGAGGGACTGACAGGTAATGACAAGCAATTTATCTTTTAACATTAGGGAATGACAGGTATTTTTTCTATTAATAACTATTAATGCATATGACTATTACTGAAAATAATTCCAACTAAGATATACTCGCAATTTCTTACAAAATCACTTATTAGTTGTTAAGTTTATTTATAAAGAGAAGCAACCTTTAATTGAACTTCTTCGTTTTTTATTTCGATTGGCATTTAAATGAGGTTCTGATAATATTATTTAGCCCATTGATGACAAGTGGCAAAAAAAATTGCCAAGCGAAAATAAACTTTCTTGACTTAAAATTAAGAGGCAGTTAGTGATTTTGCTAAAGCTTTGGTAATGCATGCTAATGAAAATTAGCAAGCAGAAATTAAAAATCACACTTTCAATTATTATACAAGTGATTTTATCTATGGAGTTTTTTTTTTTATATTTTAATGAGAAATTTGGTTTTTGTCTATATTTTTTGGTTTTGACACTATAATGCAAAAAACAAGGAATCGAAAGATGGTGAAAGCCTGAGTTAAGTTCTACGAATTTGACGTAAACAGAACTGAACGTTGAAGACATGGAATTGTTGTTGAAAAACTGAAACACTTTCCAAAGAGAAGCGCCGAAGACAAAGTAGTTCTTGAAACTCAATCCCTCCTGCTGTCGGAGTTTACAAAAAGAAGCTTCTTTTCTCCGGTTTCTTCTGTAAATACGTTGTAGTCATTGTGCTTGGTCGAAATAACCTGTTATAGTATGCCCGGTGATGCCTATATTGTGTTTGGTACATTCAGCAAACAAAGCCTTTCAGCATATGTCGTCTCGGACACTCCCTTCTAAAAATAAATCACTCATGTAAACTAGAATAGTGTTATTTCTTTGTACAACTTTTCGTGGAGGAGAAAGTGACTGGAGTGTTATAGATTATAGAGAAGCAATTATCATCAGATTATCAACAAAACAGTATAATTATTTAAAGCAAATAGTTATACCGTTGTAATGAAGTTATATTGGTTGTTCGATTGTCTAAGTGTGCTTATCTTTTGGAAGGCATTTCCTAGTTATGACGGATCGAACACTAGATAGTTGTTGAAGAAAAAAGAAAGTTGGGAATTAAGAAATGCATTAATTAACCACACGCCTCTTAGCAAAAACAACATGTGACTTTTAATGTAAAATAAAAACGTAAAAATATATTAAATGTGATTACCTAAAAACCTCCATTAATCAGTAATTAAGACAATGTAACTGTTTTTATGATGGTTTAGTTTTATTAAAGGAATAACTATAAAGTTATTAAAAGAAATTCGACATGAATACTTTAAAATCATAAGCGAATTAATAAATTACTTAATAATGCAAGCTAAGAGTATTTCAACTAAAGTTTGGAAATCAAACTAAATCAACTAAAGTTTGGTTATTCATTTACTGGAAATTCGCTAAATGGTGTAAACAATACCGGTCTACCGAAAAAATATTTAAAAAATATCTGGTAGGGATAGTAGATGGTTTTTTATTTGTTATAAACAAGGGACTTATATGCATATATGTACTAATATTGACTGGAATGATAAATGTATTAACAAGTTGCACATTTCATGTCTATCAAGAAGTTCTAATGAATCTTAGCCAATTGTGTTTTTAAGGTCTAAAACACATTTCGCTTTCTTGATGTTTTAATATTTGTCCGATGTTAAAGATACTAGACAAAAATAAGTCAATTTTTAGATTAAAAAAATAAACTGTTAATTACCAAAAGTTGTCGGTGTATATCAAACACGAAATTCCGTGAAGTATAAGTTCACCGGCAATCTAGTACTCAATCGATTCCTTATGCATAAAGATTAAAATGGTAAAAAGCAGGAAACAAATATTAATATTTTAACTAAAATTTAAGGGGCTAAAAATTAGAATCATAACTTTTGACTAAATTATAACAATAATTATTTTCAAAATTTTAATTGTAAAAAAAAGATTAAATCAAATTTTAGACTTCTAAGAATGCAAGCGTGAAGAATTTAGGGTCAATTTATTTCATAAAAGTTTTTCGGTAGTGAATTTTATTATACAATGTTTTTCATGTTTTTATTCAATTTAAACACACATTATTTATTTCTTTAAAAGACATGATTCCTCCATCTAACGATAAATAAGTAAGAGTTCAGCTTAGTGAGCAAAAAAATCGGAAGCTGATGATACCAAATGGAATCATTGGAGGCGAAATGGTTTAAAAACCATGCATTCCCCTAATTATTTTGAGCAGTGTAAATATATTTTTTTTCATTTAATCTGTACTAAATAAATTAATAAAAACATTGCTTACGTTACTGAATAAGATAATAAAAATATTAACATTAAGTCATAAAAAATCAAATGGAACTTAATTATTCAATAATTTTTTAAGAAAATCTTATTTATACGTTCACAACTATAATGCTAATTGATTCCTTAAATACATATAACTATCCTATATCACCATATCTTCACCATCTCAAAATTATTCATAAATTTAAGAAATATTTTATTTCACCCTTTACCAAGACTAAATAAATGAATAAAAACAGAGATACATACAAATCAAATGTAATTTCATTTTTCGATGGCTACTTTTTTTTTCAATCTTAAATACACAATCATAACCTGCTAATCAATTCCTTGATATGAAATGTACGTTATACAAATTTATAACAACACCTATACCAAAACTAATTAACTTTCAAAATCAAAAATATATCTTGAACATAACTCACAAATCCTGCACTTTTTATGAAATGCGAGATTCTGTCCCGCGAGATTTTGTCCATGCGAGATTCTGGGATGCGAGATTCTGTCCCTGCGAGATTATGGGATGCGAGATTCTGTCCCTGCGAGATTCTGTCCCGCGAGATTTTGGGATGCGAGCTTATGGGATGCGAGATTTCGGCCGCGGGATTTCGTACCCAAACCTTTGGAATAGTTCGTAACGAAACAGTAGCGTCAAGTTGCCATATGTAGCAACCTTTCCCCTCTTGGCGATTTATGATGTTTAGGACATAATGCTAATCTGCAAGGGATGGCGGTTTTTTCAAAAAACCAGTTTTTCCATTTTCCATCGGTTTTTCCCTAAAAAAACCGGTTTTCGGTTCCGAAGGGCCTCATACAAAAAAAACCGGTTTTCAGTCAAAACCGGGACCACCGGTTTTTTGAAAACCGGTTTTGGTTTTCCATCCCTAAGCTGCTTTACTATGAATGCGCAGTCCACTCTATGTTATGTCTCTGATACCTTCACAAGCTCTGTTTTTGACTTTTCTACCTCATAAAAAGATAGTACGATGTCGTCATAAGTTCGTCATGCCTTGATCCCGTTTAAAAGTTTCAAAACCAGACTTTAATACTGCAGTGGGAAGGTAAACTGCAGTATCAACACTAAAGACTCGCACCTTTGTTGTAAGAGCTCAATAATTTTAAAAATCAGGCTAGGCTAGGTTTTGAATTGTCGTCGCACTAGAGCTACACGAGGGCTATTGGCGACGCGGGCGTCGTATTTTAGAACCTCAGTCAGGTGACGAGCCAACACCTGCATAGGCACCCAACGCAACCGTTAAGGTAACATCGTACGCAACGTTAGGACTTTGAAGGATATTTAACGTGCACTCCCTTACACGGGGTAGTATTCGTCGGACATTTTTGGCTCCACGGGCCGTTTATAGGTCGACAGCTATTTTGGCGATGTCCGGACCCGAACCTGGGACCTTCCGCATGCTAAGCGAGTGCTTAACCGACTCTGCTCCCCAGCCAGGGACAGTATACTGATTATTTAAAGGGCAAAAGTATGTCAACTCATTGTTATGATTACTCTCGTTTACCGGTCCACAGAAAAATATCCCACTTTTGTAGACCTATTTCATTCAACAGAAACAAAACCACGCTACAGACATATCGACAAAAGACGAACTATTAAAAAAAGCGAAAATTTGAATACAAAAACTAATCCAGCCGTGAATTAATTCACTACTAACTAGCCTATTAGTTTCATCCCGTCCCATCTACATGAATACTCGTGCCTAAGCCGCTCAACCATGAGAGCGGTCCCAGGAGCCTAGCCATCAAATCCTCTTTAATAATATCCCCATTAAAAACCGTCACAACCTTCCCCCCTTCAACCAAAACATTCAATGCATCACCCCTTATTGACTTTCGAGTTCCCCCTACTGCCTTCTATGGGACCATTTGAATGCCTGGTAAGGCTTGGAGTTTGGATGAATTTAGACTGCGAATATTTTTATGGCTATTGTAGGATATAATGTGTGTAATATTTTATGAAAGTTAAGTGGTTATGGCTATCGATGTCTAACTGATAGTTGATTTTGTTAAAAACACTTGAAAAGTCTCCCTTTTGAAGATTATTTCATTATCAAAAAAATTCACTATTTTTGGCAATCTTTTCCTAGCGAGGTAACAAGATTTCAAGCGCAAATGTGCATATTCCCAAGTAAAAAAAAAAGATTTAGTTAAATCATTTTTCTCGACATGTTTCATCGAAATATTTCGGGAAAAATTTATTTTTTAAGAAATTTGAGCATCCGTTTCTGAGAGTACATATTTGAAATTACCCAATTTTTTTTTATCAATTACGTATTATAAATCAACAAAATTTTTTATTTACATACACTGCACAAAATTGCATAACGTCACTCTAATATAATGAAAATTTTCCACTTGCTGGATTTTTTAAGTTTACATCGTCTTTTTGAATTTTTGATTTCTCTTAGAAACGTAAGTAAAAATCATCTAACATACGTCCTTTCGAACAATTAAATATATAATGCATCATTGTCAAACAGCAACCGCAGACACGACATGGTGCGCAGATATGAAGTGCGTTAACGAATAGGCCCAAAGTTAGGTGGATCAAATACGTTAGGATACCAATCCCTAGGAGGATGGAAAGAACAGGAGTAGTCATGTGGCCTTCGGCGTGAAGCGAAAAAGCTTTCCCCTCCCTCTTGGGAGAAAGGGACCTTTATCTACCCCACTTTTACATGGTGTTCTATGGGAGAATTTACGATTTTTCATTTTAAATGAAAAAAATGTGATCACATTATGGAAAACGAATACACATATGTATATTTCTAATAAGCTCAGTAGATATACATGTATTATTTAAAATACAATAACAAATAAACACCCAAAACTAGGCGATATTAATATTGGTTCTTCTGAAAATCTTAAAATTATTTTGTTATAACTTGATTTTTTAAAAAATCTTTTATTAAATTTTAAAAATCTACTGTTCATCATTAAATGTTTAATATTTTCGATAAAAGAGATTTTTTAACGAATATATATTAGAACTTTTATTTAAGTTGCATATGAAATGCGAAATAAAGTAATCTTATTACTATATTTTATTCGTATTACTTGCGTATATTCTTTTTATTAAACAATTTTAATTAATGATAACCAGTAAATGCTTAAAACTGATGTGATTACTATTTTTGATGTATACGTGTTAGTTTTAATGAAGTTAATATATTAAGTATTTTTTTTTACCAATTTACAATTAATTACTGTGATACTTATGCTACCAAACCACTAATACTTGTCGCTATTTTTATGAAAAAAAAATAGAAAATCAACTTATGAAATTGCCTTAATGAAGAACTCTTTAAAGTCAATCATCTTTAAAGTTTGGAAAGTTTTTGTTTTGCGAAAATCGTTTATATATTTTATTAATTTAAAATTTTTTAAGGTACTTCTCCTCTCTGTGGCGGATGCTATGAGGTTTTGTGTAAAGATGTACTTAATCTAGAAGAGTTTGAAAATTGCGGACCTACAGTTCGCTTTGTAACTGTGTTCAATGATTTATTTGATATAATGAATTCTAGAAGCATTCAACAAGTTGGCTTTAGTAAACCAGTAACAGAAGAAAAATTTGAAGAAGTAAATTTAAGGTTAAAGGAAATCGAGCAATACATATTGTCCTTAAAAGTTTCAAAAAATTGTGAAAAAATCATCAACAGTAACCGAAGGACTGGGTTTGTTGGTTTTTTGGTTAATATTCAGAGTTTGCGCCAACTTTTTTATTCACTTGTAGTCACCGAAAAAAAACTCAAATACTTCCCTTCTTATAAGATAAGTCAAGACCACGTGGAGTTATTTTTCCAGTGCGTAAGATCGCAAAGTGGTTGTTCCAACAATCCAACCTGTCGACAGTTTAAAAGTTCCTATAAAAAGCTGCTTGTCAAGTCAGAAATAAAGTGCACATCTTATGGAAATTGTATACCATTGGAGAGCTTGACAAGAATGGCAATTTCTCAATCCAACTTGTCGTCTGAAAATGTCATTAATGCTTCATCGAAAAATTACAGAGCATTAAGGGAAAACAACGAAGACGCAGAAGGAGTAGAGGATGTGATAATGCATGAGTATTTGTTTGAGTTAGATCATTTAACTGCTTTATCCAAACACATTATTTATTACATAGGTGGATTCGTTGTTAGAAAACTGACAAAATCACTAAAGTGTGAAGACTGTGTTAATGCATTGTATGCTAGTTCTCCAATTTTTAAGCATTCGTTAATTTCATTTAAAACAAGAAATGGTTTAATTCACCCTTCAATAGATGTCTTGACAATATGCAGGACATCTGATGACATGTTTCGACAAAATATTAATGCAGTTCATTTGAAAAAACCAATGTTCCTACTTCAAACCGAGTTGATTACTTTACGGACATTATTAAATGAAAATCTTTTTGCACAACTATATCAGCATTCTTTTGACCACGGACCATTGGATAACCACACCGCAAATCTTATACGAGCAGTGGTCAATAGGTATTTATTGGTTAGATACCAGTATTGGGGGAAAAATTTGGTTAAAAAAGGAGACTCTGTTGAAATTGATTCTCTGAAATTGATTTTATTCAAATGAGACTGACCTTTTTTTTGTTTTTGTTGGACTTTTGATTTTGACTTAAATTTTCACTTTAATTTTTAAAAGAACTGTAATTATTATATATTTTTTGTTTTTATTATTCTATCCATATCCACTAAATGATGCATTTTTATTTTATTGGACAACATCTTTCCTACATTTTGCTTTCAAACTAAAACAAATCTAAAAAACTAAAGATTTTATGCTAGTATCTTAATTAGGAGGATATAATGAACATTCATCTATCTTCCATTACATCCTCCTAGGTGACTAACCATTATCTTCTAACTTTTGTTATTATTTTGTTTTACTTAATTATAATGTGAAATATAAGTACAATTTTCTCTCGTAATAGCATACTTAAATCTATTTTATTCATAAAATTAACATAGCTAATAAAATATAAGGTATATACAAAACAATAATTTATTTATGTTCCTGTTAATTAGTGTATACATGTAAAATCTATTCATTGAATCGATTTTGAGTACTTCAATTATATACATTCCGTTAAATTTTTTATATTGTAAAAGTCCCTAATAAGAATCCCCTCTTGGAATTAAGTAAATAATTTAAACTATTATAGATCCAGTTTAGATTTAAAATAGAATGAATATTTTTTGAATATAACTTCAATTGTAAACATTGTATCATAGAATATTATTTAAAAAAGAAAGAAATCTTTATTAGAGGATTTTCTATTTTATTCATAAAAATAGTGACAAACATAACATAAAAACCTGCTAATTAACTCTATTTAAGCAACTTTAATTGTAAAAATTCCATTTAATGTATTTTTGATTAAAAAAATATTAGTTGATTTTTTTTTATTTTATTCATAAAAATAGCTACAAGTATTAATGATTTAGTAGCATAAGTATCGCAGTAATTATTTCAAATTAGTAAAAAAATACTTAATATATTAGCTTTTTTAAAATAACAAGTAGACACCAAAAAAGTAATCAAATCAGTTTTAAGCATTTATTGGTTATCATTAATAAAAATTGTTTAATAAAAAGAATATACGCAAGTTATACGAATAAAATATAATAATAAGATTACTTTATTTCGCATTTCATATGCAACTTAAATAAAAGTTCTGTTATATATTCGTTAAACAATCTGTTCGATAAAAAATAATAACTTTTTATGACGAACAGCAGATTTTTAAGATTTAATAAGAGATTTTTTAAAAAAATCCAAGTTATAATTAAATAATTTTAAGATTTCCAGAGGAACCAATATTAATATCGCCTAGTTTTGGGTGTTTATTTGTAATTGTATTTTAAATAATACATATATATCTACTGAGCATATTAGAAATATACATATGTGTATTCGTTTTTCATTATGTGATCACATTTTTTTCATTTAAAACGAAAAATCGTAAATTCTCCCATAGAACCCCATGTTAACTAGGGGTAGATATTGATAACAGCCTTCCCCCGGTTCCCCTCCACCTCTGGCTTCACTCAGTTCCCGTACGTTTCAATCCGCGTGACTACTCCTGTTCTTTCCATCCTCCTAGACCTAGACCAATCCCTACATCACATAGTTGAGAAAGAAGTATAGGAAATATTAACAAAGTTGTTATTTTTGCATCCAAATGTGCATTTTGCAACATTCCCAGGATAGTTACTGGCTCCATATGAGACTGTTTCTAAATTTTAAGGGAAAGTTACTGATACATTCCAAGAACATTACTGCTAAAAATTAGGCAGTGCCCAAAATTTCCCAACAACGTTCCTGAAATATTTCCACAGTACACTCTTAAAACAAAAGAGTGAAATCCGCTCCAGTTGGAGAAGTGCATTTTTGACACCGTAAAGGCATGCATATTTACTCAGACTGAGTTAAAAACACTCGTTTGGAGTGATCCTGTGAGTGGTTTAACACACAAAGGATCCACTCCAAAAGGAGAAGTGCATTTTCCAGGTCTGGAGGAGTGAAATCCATTCAGACTGAGTTAAATTAGAAGTGTTTGTTTTAAGAGTGTATACTCGATATCAACTCTCCAAATCCCACAGTTTAAAAAAAACCATTCACTATTTCAACCAACCTCATATTTCAACCAACCTCAACCTTTTGATTACTATTACCAACCCCCCCCCCCCTCCCCCAAACCCCTCCCACACGAAGCGTCCCATATTGTCCCATGGAGGGTGTTACAATGCGCATAGGTTACCTGTTTAATAACATCGATAAAAGCAATCACGTTACGTAAATGTCTGAGTCTAAGTCAATTTGAAAATAGAGAGGGTATAGTTGAAAATCCTGCACTCTCAGAAATAACACTTTCATTTTTGACGATTCATGAATCCTCAAGCCTCATTTCATTAATTTAGAGGATTGTTTCGTCAAACTTTCACGTTACTTTTGAGTGATCGCGAATCCTCACTTTTACGATCGTGATTTGACGATTCTGTATCTTGATTTTGAGGAACCTGAATCTCATTGTTGTACTCACATGCTCAAAAATGACGAAATATTTCTTTAGATTAGACGACATTCAAATCCTCATAAAAAGGACGATCCAAATTTCCTCACCTCCGAAAACTCATTTGCCAGTAAACGAATCGTCAAAATTAAGGAAAATTTCGTCGTTTTTGAGCATTCATTTTTTAGAGTGTGTGTGCTTAGACATTTGAAAATATACTTTTACATATTTGTAACTGACATATTTAAAATCCCCAATTTTTATTACGTACGTACTTGATATCGAAACTCTAATTCCCACAGTTAAAAAAAACCCATTCACTATTTCATCCAACCTCATAACAATCCCTTCTGATTACTATTACCAATCCCCCTCCCCCCTGATTCCCCCCCCCCCCCACACACACACACGACGCGTCCCATATTGTCCCATGGAGGGTGTTACAATGTGCATAGGTTACCTGTCAAGCACGACAAAGTGTTGTTGTGATAAATGGGACACGCGTCCCACTACGGGTCCTCCTCGTGGGAAAAACGCAATCAGGTTCGGCTCGACTGCGTTTAGCGTTCGGGATGTCCCGTTGAATGCGCGTCGTTAAGGGGTACAACACGCGAAGAGCAAAGTGAACAGTCTTTGTTGGTGTTTTTTCTCCATTTCTTTCTCATGGTAATCCCTCGCGTGCGGGGACATGATATGCGGTGGTTAAATGGTTGTGGGAATCAGATACGTCGAGTGGAAGTGTCATCAATTTTGCTATTTGATATCGCTGTGAGTTTGGTTGGTTTAACAACTCAGTGGTCTGTTTTCGTGTGTATTTCAGAGTGAAGTAAGATTTCATAAAACTAGATTTACCAAAATGTGTATACTCTGAGGTAAACAAAAATCAAGCAAACGATTTACTTGGGTCATCTTTCTCGACATTATTACCTCAAAAACGAAGTTTTCTGGAAATTTGAACAATAACCGTTTCTGAGAGAGCATAGTTGAAAATCCACTATTTTTTATCAATTACATATTATAAATTAACAGTTTTTTTATTTGCATATACTGTGAAAAATTCCACAACTTTACTCTTATATATCGTAAGCTTTTTTCCCTCATGGTGATCCCTCGCGTGCGGGGACATGATATGCGATATTTTAAATGGTTGTGTTAATCAGATACGTCGAGTGGAATGGTGTCATCAATTTTGCTATTTGATATCGCTGAGAGTTTGGTTTAAGAACTCGGTGGACTATTTTCGTGTGTATTCCAGAATGCTTAAAATAAAAACAACGAAGCCTGCTACTGCTATGGCTATCATTGATTAAGTGTCAATTTTACTGGGATAGACTTTTAGTGGGAATCAGATACGTCGAGTAGAAGTGTCATCAATTTTGCTATTTGATATCGCTGATAGTTTGGTTTATAAGAACTATGTGGTCTGTTTCTGTGTGTATTTCTGACTGAATTAAGATTTCACAAAACAAGATTTCACAAAATGCACATATTCTAAAGTGAAAAACAATCAAACAAACGGTTTACTTGGGTCATCTTTCCCTACATCATTTCGTCAAAAACGAAGTTTTCGGGAAATCTGAACAATCGTTTCTGAGAGTGCACATTTGAAAATCCTCCATTTTTCTTATCAATTACATGTTATAAATTAACTAATTTTTTTTTGTTATTTGCATACACTGTGAAAAAATCCACAGCGTTACTCTTATACTTTATCGTAAAGGTTTTTTTTTTCTCATGGTAATCCCTCGCGTGCGGGGACATGATATGCGGTGGTTAAATGGTTGTGGGAATCAGATACGTCGAGTAGAAGTGTCATCAATTTTGCTATTTGATATCGCTGGGAGTTTGGTTTAAGATCGCTGAGAGTTTTATCACTGAGAGTTTTGGTATTTCAGATTGAAGTAAGATTTCACAAAACAAGATTTCACAAAATGTTAATATTCTAATTTAAATATTCTAAAGTTTAAAAAAAAATCAAACAAACGGTTTACTTGGGTAATCTTTCTCTGCGGCAATTCGTAAAAAACTGGGGTTTTTTTTCTGGAAATCTGAAAAAAAAATTCAGGAAATTACATATAAATTAACTAAGTTTTTTTATTTGCATACACTGTGAAAAAATCCACAGCGTTACTCTTATACTGTACCGTAAACGTTTTGTTTTTCTCTTGGTAATCCCTCGCGTGCGGAGACATGATATGCGGTGGTTTAAATGGTTGTGAGAATCAGATACGTCGAATGAAAGTGTCATCAATTTTGCTATTTGATATCGCTGTGAATTTGGTTTAAGAACTCGGTGGTCTGATTTCGCGTGTATTCCAGAATGCTTAAAATAAAAATAACGAAGCCTACTAGTGCTATGTCTATCTTTGATGAAGTGTCAATATTACTATCGAAGAACTCTAGCTTTCGGTGGTTAAGAAAGTGTTATTTTTCCTCATGTTAATCTCTCATATGCAGAGACATGAGTAAGCATAGCCTAAAGTAAACAAAAATCAAACAAATGGTTTACTTGGGTAATCTTTCTAGACATTATTTCATCAAAAACGAAGTTTCCGGAAATTTGAAAACCCGTTTCTGAGAGTGCTAAATTGAAAATCCTCTATTTTTTTATCAATTACATTTAATAAATTAACAAAGTTTTTTTTATTTGCATACACTTTGAAAAATTCCACAACATTACTCTTATATATCGTTAATTTTTCCCCTCATGGCAATCCCTCGCTTGTGAGGAAATGATATGCAGTCGTTAAGTTAAATGGTTGTTCGAATCAGATACGTCGAGTGGAAAGGTGTCATCAATTTTGCTATTTGATATACACTGTTAAAAAAAATTACTGAATTTGAAGGAAAAAGCCCGGCAGCTGAGTTGCCGGGCTTTTCCCGTTCCGTTAAGTATTTTCCCGTTACAAAGTTCCGTTTCTTATTTCTCCGTTATTAAAATTTTCCATTTTGAATTTTCCCGTATATTTACAGAAGTCCCGTTTCTTATTTCTCCGTTATTAAAATTTTCCATTTTAAATTTTCCCGTATATTTACAGAAGTCCCGTTTCTTATTTCTCCGTTATTAAAATTTTCCATTTTGTACAGGGTGGCCCAAAAGTAGCCTAACAGTTAATGTTGTACTATTGGTAAGAACTTCGGCTTATTTAGAACAGGTATTTGACATAGTCGTGCTTAGTTTTGTTGGTTGGCTAAAATAAAGTCGCAACTAAAACTAAGCACGACTATGTCAAATACCTGTTCTAAATAAGCCAAAGTTCTTACCAATGGTACAACATTAACTGTTAAACTACTTTTGGGCCATCCTGTATTTCCCCTCGTATCCACCGTAGAATATAAAAATAAATTTAAAACCAGTCCATTATCTACAGTATAATATAATTGTCAAAATTACATATTTTTTTCAACTATAATATATAATTAAACTATTTTAAAAGGCAACAAACTGTTAGATATTAAATTATAGTGATTTAGCACATTGACTTTACATATTAAAATTACTTTGAAAGAAAAACAGCAAGTTTCAAAAATGTAATGCATCATAATACAAAAAATTAAATTTATCTTTCAATGTAAAACGTTCTTGATTAATAACCAGAATTTAAGACACAAATTATGCATTGTAAAAATAATACTTTTAACCATAAAGAAGTAGAGATTAAAGTTTTTCATACTGTTTTTCTTTTTTAAAAGTAATAACTAAATAATTTTATAATAATATATATGTATCGGTTGAATAAGAAACCAAAGCAATTTACAGAAAACATTTTTATTTCAACAGAAAAAAGTATTACATTTACACTTACCTTGATTAAATTTTTAAACAAAATAATCCAAACATTTCCAACAAAAAATGTAGTTTCACAATTTCCAACACACATATTTTAAAAACACTTTGAGCTTGTATATGAAAAAGATTGAACATTACGTCTGTGAAAAACATCGAAAGTGAGAATATCGAACCAAGCAATGCGACGATGGGACACTTACCTTAATAATTTTAACATAATAATCCAAATAATTTCAACAAAAAATGTAGTTTCACTATTTCCAGCACACATATTTTTAAAATGCACTTTGCGTGGCATTAAGTTTGAAATTCTAGCATATTTAAGTGATAAGACCTCGAAATAATACAGCGAAAACCACGGTTTCCTTTTGTAGAAAACGAAAGTAATGAGCAGATGCTTGACACCCGGCTTTTCACTGCAGTATAACTTCAAACATGTTTATTTTCTTTTCTTCAGTTAGACATCATCTGTAGTCATAATAGTTCTGTACAACAAATTCTAAATCCGATTTCAGCTGCCGGTAAAAAGCCGTAACAAAATGTATGTTTTAAAATCATCCTCTTTAAGTTGGCTCGAAACATTATCTCACAACTTTTTACAATTTTTAATATGCCTTTTAATCCATATTCTATCACATGCTGATTCTGTCGAAATCATCGAGAGAAAACGAAAAAAAGAATTATTCTTTTTGCATAAAAGAGGAGTTGAGCAGTACCATGCAATCTTCAAAAGTTTTTCCAAACGATTTACAAATATTTAAAGTTGCTTTAAAAAACTATTTTTAATTATTTAATGTGTTCTAATCGTATTTTCAGCAAGAACTGTTTGCTTTACATATTGCTTGCATTTTTATTATACGATTTTTATCAAACTGTTTGATAGAAGTTTGCGAAAACAAAGCATTCTTTGACTGCGCTAAAGCTCAATTCAAGAACGTAGTGTAAATTGGACTAAAAAGCAGCTGCAATAGTAAACAATAGTTATAATTTTGTTCTATCTTTACAATACTTACATATTCTAATAAAGACAATCAGTTTTGCTATTAAAAACATGCAATTTATGTTCTGAAAGGCAAAATTTAAAATTCGAGTTGCTTGTATACGTGCTATGGATTTTTATGTTTAGGCCTAAACTTCAATAAGCCGCCATTGTTTGTAACACTTCGCGTCTAAAAACGGGAAAATTCCGTTTCCGCTCTTTACGGACATTTTCGGTTCGGTTTACGGACATTTCCCGTTTTTAGAAGAAGAAAAACTGTTTTCAGAAGAAACAAACCCGTTTTCAGTAGTTACCGGAAAGTTCCGTTAAAATCAGTAATTTTCTCTCCTGAAATTTCAGGTTTTTTTTAACAGTGTAGCTGTGAGTTTAGTTAACGAACTGGATTGTCTGTGTTTGTGTAGAAAATTAAGTTAAAAGCAACGGAGCCTACTTGCTACTGCTGGGGTTAATAGTGGTGGTTAAATTGTTGTAGTAATCAGAGAAGTCGAGTGGAAGTATCCGGGTTTGTTTTTGTGTGTATTCTGGAGAGTTAAACTAAAACAACTGAAGCCTACTGCTAAGAATATAAGTTATTAAGTGTCATTACTTTCACTATTTAAGAGCTTTTGGGAAATTTAACTTTTTCTGTTTAAGGAAATGCTCACTTTTTGAATACAATGTTCTTTAAAAATTGTATTGGACATTCTTTCACTCTATTAGGCCAATCGCCTTGCACTCGAAAGCTCCTAGGTTCCAAAGTAATTGCGGATTTAAAAACATTCCATATAGCCCAAAATGTCCAGCGAATAATACTCCGTGTGTGCCATGTACGATGTCGCCCTTGTAGTTACGGGGGCTGCGGGGCCCAGTTGTTAAGGCACTTGCCTTGCAATCTCAAGGTCTCAGATTAGGAACCGGGAATTTGCAAAATAACTGCCAACCCATGCCGGTCTGCGCAGCCAAAAAGTCAACATCTTAAAAATAATAAGAGTTACAAAAATAACCACGTTCTTTTTTCAAGGGACTCAGAGTTATCACTTTTCGATAGATATATCTGACATATCCTGTCTTAAACTCAACAAAACTTATATTTTTAACCCAAATTAAACCTAACAATAATTTAAGTGATCTTTTTCACATATCTTAAATATTGCATACTAATTAATGTCTTTAACATCCCAGCAACACCCTGTTGGCGACACTTTGTCGATTAGATCTATCGTTCCCACAAAACTCTGTTAAGTCAGCAAATTATTTTAAAGTTGACCTTAAATCTTTCCCCTTACTGATTTTAACACCTAATTAGTAGACCAGGGAGTATCACCATTTTGTGAACCACTCCGCCACTATCTCCCGAAACGAGAAAACATCCAAAAATCTTTTCCATATGTCTACATAGATTGAATAAAAGCTACCTTACTTTTAACTAAGTTTCCCTATCGACTTATATTTTACATATAATCAATTACACATTGTATCCGTCATGTTAAACTATTAAGCGCTGTCAATCCACCATTGCAGATCGAAAACATGTTTTGGTGTATCTACTCATACGCTATTTTGGGAATGGATATTTTGATTGGCAGGACCGGATCAAAGGGTTGACGGGGAGAAGGGAGGAGGGGGCACTTCTATTGCTGCTACACCTTCCGAATATAATTCAAAACGGACTTATGCCCTGCGAACTTTTTCTTTTCTGACGTGGGAATTTTTGGTGAGGGTAAGTAAACAAACTCCCCGGCGCAACAGCCCATTACTGGGCCAAGGCCTGCCGTGCCCATTTCAGCTTTCGTGATCTAGGACTCTGGGGTGCTAGGCATATGTCCCGGTAAGGTGGTCAGCCCCCAGTGTTTAGTTCCCAGGCATGCTTGGTACCCACTTTATCGACAAACTCAATTGATGAAAGGCTGGGTCAACCTCGTCCAGTCCGGGATTCGATCCCCGGACCTGTGGCGTGTCAATGCGAAGCACTACCACTCGGCCACTGGGCCTCGGGTAAGTAAATAACCTCAACAAATTGTCGCAAACTAAATGGAAACAAGCGCAAAAAAAAACCCATGAGAATTTCAAGAAAGTAGCTAGATTTTTTTTATTATTACACAAAAAAGATGCGGCATGCACCAAGGCATAAGCCACATAACATGCATTAACAGCAGGTTATATAACAGGTGAGACAATCAAAAGGACAAAACAATGAGATACAAGAGTAAATATAAAAATTCGAGAAGAAAAAGTTAAGAGTGAAGGGTTTTAAAAGTTCAGGAATGGAATTTTTTCTAGAAAACTGGAAAACTCAGGAAAACATTCATGGTGGATAAAGTCTTTAAAGTTTGGAGGCCATGGCCTCCAAACTTTAAAGACTTAATCCACCCTGTTTGGAGGCCATGGCCTCAAACTAGTTATGAAAAGTTTACAACTGCAAAAGGAAAGCAGACATCTGGAAAAAAGCTATGTATGAAAGAAACTAAGTTCCCCTAAAATTATGCAAATGCATCTGGTCATATTGATGAATTGAGCAGATTTCTGATGCTATGTTCTTTCTCAAAGACATGTTTTGATATCACCTTGATTTTAACATCATAATTTTGTTTCTATACGTTTTGCTCAATTGAAATTGGTTGACCCTACCGTTTTGGAACGCAGTGTATATGAATATTAGCAAGGCCAAAAAAACTAAAAGAAAGCTCTAAAAATTACTTTGGATGGAAAGCACACATAATCAACAATGCACATAGAATATCATTACAAAAAATAAATCTTATTCAAAATACATTTCAGTTTGTAACGATCCATATATTCTAGTATAATCTTTATAACTACTTAAATTGTTTCAATGATTATATCATCTCTCAAGCCAATCCCATCTTCCTGCAACAACAAAAACTCTTGTCAATTCTACCACCAAGTCATAAATTCCCATCTGAGAACGAAATATACTGCCGACATAATATACAGAAGCGAGGACGAGATGAAAAGAGAGAAGAAGCCCTTTTTGGATCCGTTGCAATTCACAAATGCTGATCCCACGATTTAGTGTATTGCCATAACGTTGGCTTGTGTGAATGTCATAGAGAAGTGTTTTCCCCCAACACAACAGGGCAGCTTTATTGGCGGCTTAGCCTTTCTTGCCATTTCTTTGTGGCACTATCTAGGCGACTCTCGCCACCAATTTTTGAACTCCAGATTACAATGGATCTGAGCTCTCTGTGGATGTTAAAGTATGCCGAGATTTAATTTTGAGGAGAGATTTGTTTTCCACTTGATGAAGAAGTATTTTTTCTCTAAAAAATTCCATTACCAAAACTGCTTGAAAAAATACTTGTTTCATATTTTTAAATAAGAGTTATGTATGTTTATAACACTGGAAAATTTAAATGTGAATAGGAAATCTTTTCAAAACATTAATACATTGTTACCCAATAACAGTTTCGTAGATATTACACTACTTGATCGGAAGATTCATATTTTTGTCTTAATCTTCTGAATGGCCTGAAAATTGGCAAATATGTATTGTTATTTTTACTGCATAAAATTTAAAATTAAATTTATTTAAAATATATATAAACATGCTTGCTTTTGAAGATATGATCTTAAAAATATTTCCAGTTGAAAAAGTACATTATGAATAAAAAATTATCAATCATAAAATTTAAAAATTTAAGATTATTGTAACAAAGACTTACATAAAGGGTTAAATTTCTTGAACTTCAAGTTTTTGAAACAAGTTTTAAAATTATTTTTTTAATCAAAAACCTTGAAAGTTATAGTAAAATAATAGGGGAGAGAAGGGGAATGGCGCCACCTTAAGGGAAATTGAATTTTCATGCAGAATTGTGTTGCAATTAATGTAAATTGTAATGATTATAGCATACTACAGTTCATAACCTATCTTGTAGTGATTTTTTAAAATTTAAATTTTCAATAGAAACTGAATAAAATTGTATTTTTCTAAAGCTCACACAGTGGCGGGATTACCCCGTTATCTGGGGTAATGCCGCCACATCAATAAACAAAGCAAATAATCTATAAATAATGGAAAATTACATAATAAAGCAATACATATAGAACTAAAATAGTTTCAATTAACTTTGGAATGGTAAATTGTACAAGGTACAGCTCTTTTATTAACTTTCTGTGTGCAACTAACTATGCGGGTTTTTTTTTAAAGCTTCGTTGGTCTATTTGACCAGTTCAGTTATTCTTTTTCGGATACGGGGCATCTCTAACGAAAACTAATAGGTTGCTGGGCCAATATATGAAATTTCTATTTTACGGATTATGCCTCCATTCTTTTGCATGTGGCGGCATAACCCCAGAGTGATGTGGCGGCATTACCCCAGGAAGACAAAATGGCGTAGACGGTTGTTTAAAGAAAGGTAGTTAGCCTAGCGTCCAAACTAATGACGTTATAAAATAGTCAAATAATTACTCTTTCAAATGATATATAACTGATTTATCTAACTTAGAGATAGCAGTCACTTATCACTTAATTTCAGACGGCTCAAGATTAGATGAAAATCACTAAAAACCGCATTTTTAAAATAACTTTACACCAACTCACCGCACGGCCATTAGCGTCTATACTACAAATTACTTTGTTTCCTGCTACAGGTCAGCGCTCACAGCCCCCCTCCCACACACACCGCTGGCGAGATACAAGGGGTGGCGGCATTACCCGAGGTGGCGGGATTCCCCTGCTCTCCCCTAATACTCAAATATATGCATTTATTAATGTTATTGAATTTTGAGCAATAAATTCAAAGTGAACGTATCCGCAGCAAAACCGTAGTGGAATCAGTATTTAATCGATCCGTGCTGAGTGCAGACGATAGCAGGGACGCGAAGCGAAGTGAATGGAATAGAGATACCAGTGTCCAGATATCCCCTCAGACGATTAGAGGTCCTCCTTCTTTGATGGGCCTTCTTCTTAGGAGGGGGGAGAGTGGTGTCCGGGAAAAGTCCCGCGGCGATACGAGATATCTCGAGAGATGCCATTTTGTAGCAGGGGATGTTTCCTAAGTGACGGAAAGTGTGTGGGTTCGAATCCCGTCTTTCTGCTCTCTAAGAAACAGGATGAAATAAAATAGAGGGCCAAGACCTCGTGAGCTCATTTCATATTACAAGACCATGCGCAATAATCTATATTGTAGCATATATTCCTGTCAGTAAGTCACAATAACGTGAAACGCCCGTTGTTTAGTTCCTGAGCTATATTGGGGCCTTGTTCGTTAGCAATATGATGATTGAATCTTAGTGGAGAGACGGTACACAAAGGACCAAGACCTGATGGGCTTATTTCATACTAAGAGACCATGTGCAATAATCTACATTTCATAAGATATTCTGGTCAGTTAGTCAAACTAGTTCAGAAGCTAAATTGGACCTCATTTTATCGAACTAGAGAAGGGATTGAAGAATAAGTGATAATTAATTCACGCCGTAAGTTTTCTAGATACAGATGGCATAAAATTTTTCATCACTACCACAAAGCATTTTAAATTACACTTAATATTTGAATAACCATAAAAAAAATCTATATTCATTTTATGTACTTGTAGTCTTGCTACTGCACTTTTTTCTAAGTGTATATTTTCTTATTTAAAATTGACAATTAATTTTTTTCCAATCATCGAAATTTACATATGAAACTCCCAATACAGACCCTCTTCCCCCCACTAAAAAAAGATAGCATTTTTTCATTTCCATAGACCAATGTTCGCATGCGTTTGGCAATCACATCAAATTGATTGCCAAATCCTTCAAATAATCACGCGCAAAAACCCATATCAAAGACTCATGAATGGAAGAAATACAAATTCCTAACCAACCGGCCTCAAATATCTCATGCATTATTACTGCACAAATTCAACTAGAGTCCAATCTTCATCGACCAATTTCCATGTCCGAACAACAAGGACATTCAAATAACCACAATCCTCTTTGAGGAACATATCAAAAACCCAAAAACAAGAAAAAAAAATCCCTACAAATTCCCTACACGAAATCCCCCCTAAAATACAAAATAAAAAAGAATAAATAAATAAAAGTCAGACGATTTCTCTGTGAAATTCCAGTCTTTATCTGTCGCGAATTCGATTCGAAATCGGAGCAACCCGCAGCGCGGTGAGTTGACAAAACGTCCCCATCCCCTGGTTCACAGATTCCCTGACCATCCCTCCCTATTGGATGCCCGGGCTCAAAAGAACATCATGTCCGGATCTCCTCCTCCATCCTTTCTCCTGCTCTTGGGCTTCCCGATGCGAAAGAGAAGAGAGGGAAGTTCTTTGGTACCTGTTTCAACCCTGTAATGCATGATTTTTTTTTTCATCCCGGAAAAATGTATTTGTATCTTTAATACACATACATTATGGGGAAAATACTGACAGAAATTAACAGCATTTGAATTTTAATACTTTCAATTTTTATTATTTTTTTAATTTGGCAAAAACCAACTTTTAAATTCCAATTTTGATAAGAATGGCTAGAAAACTACTAAATATATTTTTACATAAGCCTCTGCATACCGTTACCCTACTCGCCAGAAGTGATACAGTCACAAGAGACATACAAAGAAAGAACGACACAAACACCTAGACAAAACTACAACATTTATTGACAAACACAAACATCCATGCCTTACCTTGATTCGAGCCCGAACAAAGAAGTTCTCCCTAACCGTTGTGCTGCCGCGTCGGCCACTATACCAAGGCAAAACCACCTCTAGACCACGTGATCGTGGGTAACAAGGTTACCAACTATTTACTCCAAATAAATACCTCGTCTAAATGTTTCTCTTTAATGCAAAAATTCAATTCCCAAAATATAAAGTTCAGATTTATAGATTTTTAACTGTCCGGGACTTATTTTGTGACTTTGAATCCTTTTAAGGAGACACAGAGTTTTCGCGGAACAGCTTTACTCATTTAATAATTTACCAGTCTCATCCTAGTACGTATAGTTTTAATAAATTTTCTGTGTTTTTGTTGTTTGCGTATCGTTTCATTTCTACAAACATTTTTTTTTAGAAATTGCTAGGTTGATGTAATTTTACTTTTCCATTGAACATTTTAGGAAAAAAACCTTTTAACCGTTATTTTAACTTATGAGAGCTAACTGCATCTTAACTCATTAAGGACTTATTTAAGAATCGCAAATATACTTTCCTAATTTTAAAGTTTTTAATATAAGATTTTAATGTGACTTTTACCTACATAAAATGTTCAGCACAATTTTATTCATTTGTCTTACATCTTGTTTATTTATTTAAAAACACATTTTAGCTTATTTCCAAAAAATACGTTTTAATCAAAAATCATTAAAGATGTTCTTTATCTTACTCGAACTTCCCCTACAAAAAAATCTTTAATTCGCCAGTATCCAATTATTAAAAAAACTACAAAATATTCCACCACCTGTTCAATAAAAAAACACCTTACCACAAATCTCCTAGCCTAAGGGGGACCCATCCCCCTCCCCCACATCTCCCGTTTTCTATCCGTCTGTCCGCCTCATATCCTGATGTACTTCCTGTAAACGCGTTCCTCCCATCTTATGTGGGTTTTTTTTTCTACTCCGGGTGCTCTCCCTCCTCTTTTTGTGATCTTCCTGCCTCCGAGGATCTTTTTTTTGCTCTTGCGCCTCTTCTAGGGATGGAGAAAGAGAGAGAGAGCGAGGTGGATAATACAGCATAGGGTCAGTTTTTTAGGGTGTTTGGTAGTATGGAAGGGTGTGTGCATAAATTAAGGGATTGAAACTGTTGAATTTTGTGCATGAGAGATACTACTGTTAATAGTTATCCATGCACAAAATAAATATAAGTTAATATAATTTTCTGATAATTTTACAAAAAAAACCATATTTACGGAAAAATATTTTTATTTTTCTTTGACAGCTCTTTCTCCAAAAATATGCTATTCTAAATTGAAAACTTTTTTCTGTGTTTAACCGCGTAAAAAGTAGACTATAAAAAATAATAACTATTTGTTTGTGTATTGTGGAAGATTGTGTCCGCCTCGTAAGCCCAAGATCGCGGGTTCGTGCTCCGGCTGAGTCGTCAGATTTTCTGGATGGGAAAATCTTGGTCACGTATGCCATATAATTATATGCCATGTAAAAGATCCCTAGAAGGATCACCCCATTAGAGAAAAAAATTTGGAAGATGTAAGAGTAGTTTATTAATCAGTATCCTCTCTTGTCACTGAGGTGACCGGGGTTTCGATTTCCTACCGGGAGATCAATTTGCGTCAAAGCAAATATAGAGATATCAATATATATGGTTGTGACCGGGTTAGTTTTCCTATGGGGAAAGATTTCCACCAGGCCACACATTGGGTTGGTTGTGTGGCGGCATGGATAAGAGTAGTTCTTGTGCAGAGGATAACTTCAACCACCAATATTTGTAATATTTGTAATACTGTATCTGTAACCTGAAATTGTATATTTAAACTCCGTTTATTTGCACAACAGTTGCTATTCTCATCATGTAACCTTCAAGTATGTTTTTTATGAGTTTGTTATGTTTAGTTAGTTTATGTTTTATTAAAAGTTAAGTTAAAGATTTGTCATGACTCATTAATAACAATACACTGGGCTCGTGACCTCGGGTCCAGTATATCTGGTGACCTCCGGACTTCGGACATTCTACGTGGAACCTGTTATGATGCAGCTTGCATTATGTTCTGCCAAGCAGCCATCTTCAGACACCATCGCACTGGTAACCAGCGCCTGCACTGTTGACTGGCAGTCGCTTCTTTACTGTCGTGTTCCCAGCGCCTGCGGCCAGCTCTTTGCACTGAAGTATTCCCAGCGCCTGCGGCCAGCTCCCTGCACTGACGCATACCCAGCACCTGCGGCCAGTTCCCAGCATTGAAGTGCTCTCAGCGCCTGCAGCCAGTTCCCTTCGACGTGTGCCTGCAGCCGGTTCCCACCGACGTGTACCAGCTCCTACAGCTAGTTCGCCCCGAAGTGTATGTACCCAGCGCCTACAGCCAATTCCCACCAGCGTGTTCCAGCACCAGCGGTCTTATGCCAAGCGTGCCCCAGCACCTACATCGGACATTGAGCATCTACCGGCGAACTGTCTTCAAGATATTTTCCTACTGGGACATTGGGGACATTTTGGACTTTGTGTGCGGACATTTATGGTGTTTTGTAGGTTCAGCGTCGTAAATTCGAAGTTTTTGACTACTAAATTTTGGCCATTCGGTAAGGTCAAGTATTTTTTTTCTTTCTTTTATAGTTCATGTTCTAATTCGTTTGCCAATTTCAACATTTCAAATTGAATTTCTATTTTTAACTTTCGAAATTTTAAAAATTCAGAATGAATAAAGACAATATTGCCTCCAAAAATTCGTTGCGAAATCAAGTCTCGGAACTGCAAAGGGAAATTTTTGCTCTAAACGAAGAAATTGATGGTTTATTGGAAAGGGGTAAAAACTTTTCTAGAGGCCGTTCCCGTTCCAGGAACTTTAAAGGCCGTAGTAATTATAGTTCCAGTAATCGAAGTTATAATCTTAAAAGTCCAAATGACCAAAATAATCGCAACTCTCAACCTAAAATGTGTTGGTATCATAAAAAGTTTGGTGAAAAAGCTCTTAGTTGTAAAAAACCTTGTTCTAATCGCTTAGCCAAATTGCCGTTGGACAAGCCTTGTAACCCCCTAGAGCCGTCCACGGAAGCGGTAATCCCTGGTTCTAATGCTGGTTTTTATAGTCATCGCCTTTTTGTCACCGACATTAAAACTAAAGTTCAGTTCTTGGTCGACAGTGGCTCAGATTTGAGTTTGCTGCCTCTCTCTTATAGAGGTTGTAGAACAGTTAGTCCGTATGTTTTGAACGCTGCGAACGGGACCTCAATAAAAACTTACGGTTCGAAGTTACTTTCCTTAAATTTGGGTCTCCGTAGGAAGTTTGACTTCCCTTTTGTCATTGCAGCCGTGTCCAAACCTATTATTGGAGCTGACTTTCTGCAGCAATTTGGTTTAATTGTTGACATTAAAAATCGCAAAATAATTGACCCTTTAACGTCCTGTACCCAAAAAGGTAGAGTTTTGCCTACTTTCATACCTGGTATTAAGACTGTAGTTGGCGATAGCAAATATCACCGCCTAATCCAGGAATTTCCAGATGTAACTAAAGCCAGCCCTAGACCCTTAGCAATTAAACATGATACTGTCCACTACATTAACACTTTTGGCCCACCTGTTTGCTCTAAAGTTCGTAGGTTACATCCTGCTCAGCTCAAAGCGGCTAAGGATGAGTTTTCCTATATGATGGAGCATGGTATTTGTCGACCGTCTAAAAGTCCCTGGGCAAGTGCGTTGCACATGGTCCCGAAGAGTAACTCAGACTGGAGACCAACGGGTGATTACAGACTTTTGAATTCACGTACTAAACCTGATAAATACCCTTTACCAAACCTACAGGATTTCACCCAAGATCTTTCCGGTAAAAAGGTTTTCAGTAAAATTGACCTTGTCAGAGCTTTTAATCAAATACCTGTACATGAACCCGATATAGAAAAAACTGCAGTTATAACCCCGTTTGGGTTGTTTGAGTTCATGTTCCTTCCTTATGGTCTTTGTGGCGCTCCCCAAACTTTTCAACGCTTCATCAATGAAGTTCTTTTTGGGCTCGATTTCGTCTTCGCCTATTTGGACGATATTTTAATAGCCAGTACTAATGAGGAAGAACACTTGAAACACTTGCGGTTGGTTTTTCAAAGACTTCAAAATTTTGGCATTACTATTAACTCCGCTAAATGCGTCTTTGGAGAATCTGAAATTTCATTTTTGGGTCATGTTGTCAATGCATCGGGTTGTAAACCTTTACCTGAAAAAGTTGAAACTATTGTAAATTACCCCCTTCCAAAAACGATCAATGACTTAAGACGTTTTCTAGGTTGCTTAAACTTTTATCGTCGTTTTGTTCCAAAAGCAGCCGAGTTGCACGCCCCTTTAAATGCTCTTTTATGTGGTTCAAGAAAGAAAGACAAACGAGTGATTGATTGGTCCGATTCGTTAAAGGACGCTTTCCAAAAATGTAAGGACAGTATCGTCAATATCACCCAATTGTCTCATCCCGAACCTAACTGTGAACTTGCGCTGTTTACAGATGCCAGCGATTTAGCTGTAGCGGGTGCGTTGCATAAGAAAACTCTTAATGGTTACTTACCGCTGTCTTTCTTTTCAAAAAAGCTAAATTCTGCTCAAAAGTCATACTCAGCCTATGATAAAGAGCTTTTGGCAATTTATTTATCAATTATACATTTTCGTTATATGTTAGAAGGTCGTGTTTCTCATGTTTTGACTGACCATAAGCCTCTTGTATTTGCCTTTAACCAGGGTTTTGAAAGATGTTCTCCCAGACGACTTCGTCAGGTAGAGTTTGTTTCCCAATTCACCACTGATATTCGTCACGTTTCTGGTGAACTTAATCCAGTAGCTGACGCACTTTCTAGAATTGAGGAAATAGTTTACCCTGTTCAAATAAATTTCGAGGATATGGCTTCCCGTCAATTGACCGATGAAAAGCTTCAATTTTGCTTGCAAAACCCTGATAAAACAGGCCTTGAACTAAAACTAATTGATTTTCCAAACTTTAAAGCTAAACTATATTGTGACATTTCCCAAAACTCTGTACGAGTATTTGTTCCCGACTCTTTTCGACAATTAATTTTTGAATCTGTACATGATCTTGCTCACACGGGTGTTCGCCCAACTCTGAAGCAGATTAGCGAGAGATATGTTTGGCCCTCAATGCGCAAAGATGTAGCGTACTGGTGTCGTACTTGTGTGGCATGTCAGAAAGCCAAAGTTCACAGGCACACTGTTTCGCCATTGGGCCAGATACCAACTCCAAATGCTAGATTTCAGCATGTCCATCTTGACCTTGTAGGCCCGTTGCCCACTTTTCAAAGCTACCGGTACTGTCTTATCATTATCGACAGGTATACCAGATGGGTTGAAGCGGTCCCACTACAAGACATTACTGCTGTTACTGTCGCCAGAGCATTTTTGTATAACTACGTTTCTCGCTTTGGTGCTCCTGCCCGTATTACCTGTGACCAAGGTAGACAGCTAGAGTCTGCTGTATTTAAACGTTTGGCACAGTCTCTCGGCTCTGAAATCTCTCGCACTTCGGCTTATAACCCTAAAGCGAACGGGTTGGTTGAAAGAACGCATCGTACCCTTAAAGCTTCCTTAAAGTGTAACCCTTTAGATTCTTGGGTCGATCGCCTTCCTCTGGTTCTTCTTGGCCTTCGCACTGCCATTCGTGAGGACTGGAATCATTCTTCTGCTGAAATGGTATATTGTCAAACCTTAAGATTGCCAGGTCAGTTCTTTGATTCCCCTAAAACTAGTCTCACTGAACCAGAATTCATACAAACCCTTTCAAAGGCCTTTTCAACTGTTAAACCTTTAGAGGTTACTTGGAAGGATAAGCGAGCGGTTTATGTTCCTAAAGCTCTTCAAACATGCAGTCATGTCTTTATACGAAACGATTCTGTCAGGAAACCACTCCATACTTCCGTATGATGGACCTTTTCGTGTTCTAAAACGGAAATCTAAAGTGTTTTTTCTGCAGGTTGGCAAAGATTCAAAGTGGATATCTATTGACAGATTAAAGCCTGCTTTTCTAGCTTGCCATGAACCTACTGCAGAGTTGACCCAACCATTGCCGTCACCACTTTCTGTTAATCCAGCCTCTACTAGCAGCTATACCACCAGGAGCGGAAGGAAAGTTCGTTTTCGCTTGCCCTGAAGTGGAAGCTACGGAGGGGGATGATGTGGCGGCATGGATAAGAGTAGTTCTTGTGCAGAGGATAACTTCAACCACCAATATTTGTAATATTTGTAATACTGTATCTGTAACCTGAAATTGTATATTTAAACTCCGTTTATTTGCACAACAGTTGCTATTCTCATCATGTAACCTTCAAGTATGTTTTTTATGAGTTTGTTATGTTTAGTTAGTTTATGTTTTATTAAAAGTTAAGTTAAGTTAAAGATTTGTCATGACTCATTAATAACAATACACTGGGCTCGTGACCTCGGGTCCAGTATAGTTGTATTTAAGGGTGTGTGCATAAATTAAAGGATAGAAGTTATTTGGATATTTGTGCATCTCAAAAAGTACCGTAAGACACCGTAGAATTTATGAATGTTTTTATATGGTTATTTAGACTACTTTTTTTCTGTTGCATTTAATACTTTTTTCTATTTTCAAATTCTACATCTCAGAAGATTTTCAGTGGTATTACAATAATCTCTCTGTTCAGATTCATTGTATGATCTGAGCACCAAAATTGGTAGTGAGAGTAGCCTAGAGGTTGCCACAATAAAAATGGCTCTCAGTGCTGGGAAATATGCCGAGTCTGCAAGGGCTTGCTCGCCAATATTGCAGCCCCATTGGAGGGGAAAAACAATAATATCTCTATGAATTATATGCAGATTTTTTTTCTGGCATGACAATGACAAATGACAGTGATTGCGCCCTCTAGAAGGGAGAGTGTAATCTTTATAGTCCATTACCCAGCTCGCCAGAAGAGACAGTCACAAGAGACACACAAAGAAGGACGTCACAAACACAAAGACAAATAACAACATTTATTGACAAGCACTAACATCCATGTCTTTACCGGGATTCGAGCCCGAGCCCAGCAGCTCCAAAGGCTAGAACACTAACCACTCCGCCGGCGGGTCGGCTTTTTATGGTATACACCTTGATATTTTTTTTAACTGAATACAACACACACATTTTGCAGTGTATTTTTAATAAGTGCTACCGTAAAAAATACTTTATTCTGCCCATTATTTATCATTTTACAATAATTTTTTTTAAAAATATTATACACTCTTAAAACTAAAGAGTGAAATCCACTCCAGATGGAGAAGTGCATTTTTGACACCGGAAAGGCATGCATTTTTACTCAGACTGAGTTAAAATCACTCGTTTGGAGTGATCCTGTCGGAGGTTTAACACACAAAGGATCCACTCCAAAAGGAGAAGTGCATTTTCCAGTCTGGAGGAGTGAAATCCACTCAGGCTGAGTTAAATTAGGAGTCTTTGTTTTAAGAGTGTATCTGTTGTAGCAAATATAAACATTTGAAATCAATAACTAAATTTTGGCAGGGAAGAAATGTAGTAACTCTTTCAGTGTGCGCAAAGCACAATTCGAGCCACAACGACTCCGCTTTGCATTTCAGTCCCAAAACTATATTCCAAAAGTATTAACGAGTTTCCTTTGTATTTGATATTTCAATTCAACTTCCTCGAAGACAAATAACTCTTACAAATGCAAACAGAAAAACGTCGATTTTTACAGCAAAACTTACAACAATGCCAAAGTTTGGCTGTGTCGAGGAAGACAGTCGACAAATGAGTTCGGGCTTCTTCCTCGTTCTAACCAGAGAGCTCAGAATAATATCTGGATGAATCCGGTAAAAACTACTTAGAAGCAGTTTTCCAAGTGAAGCTATTAATCGCGTTCACTACACTGTAAAAACTGTTGTTTTTAAAGTTAAAAGCTGTCAACTTTGACGCCAGTTAATAACTGTTTTTTACAGTTTAAAACTGTAATTTGTTTACAGGAAAACTGTTATCTTTTTACAGAGAAGACCTTAATTTAACAGGGAGAAACTGTTAAATTGGACGTGCAAAGAGTCTCGTGATTGAAATCATCGTTAAGTACAAATATTCAATACTAGCCCTCGAGACCGAGTAATTACTTGGTCGCAGGCGGTTCAGTATTGAACTCGCACACAAGAGGTTCTTGGATCAAAACCGGGCCCGTTCCATACCTCTTCCAGGAACCCCTTGCGAGCCTAATGCTGAATCGTCTGCGACAGAGTAATTACACGGTCACGAGGGCCAGTATTGGGTACTTTATTTTAGCAGGGAGAAACTGTTAAATTAACAGTTTTTACCTGCTAAATTAACAGTTTATCCCTGTTAAAATTACAGTTTTCATGTAAAAAAAATTACAGTTTTAAACCGTAAAAAAGCAGTTATTAGCTGGCGTCAAAGTTGACATTTTTTAACTGTAAAACAACCAGCTTTTTTTGCAGTGTACACTCTTAAAACAAAAGAGTGAAATCCACTCCAGTTGGAGAAGTGCATTTTCGACACTGGAAATCAATGAATATTAACTGAGACTGTGTTAAAATCACTCGTTTGGAGTGATCCTGTCGGAGGTTTAACACACAAAGGATCCACTCCAAAAGGAGAAGTGCATTTTTCAGACTGGAGGAGTGAAAATTAATCAGACTGAGTTAAAATCGCTCGTTCGTTTTAAGAGTGTATAAAACAAAATTTTTATGGTGAAACCAATCACGAAGTTTTTAACAGTGGGTTCTCAAAGTTTTTTCGGTACCTTGAAAGTACATACTAGACCGTCAGAAAACGAGTTTATTCTTTAGAAAAGCCTACACATCAGTTGAGTTGGCCGCGTCTGTAGACAATGAGGTTTGTTTGGGCTTACCATATTGATTTAGTGAAACAGTTATGATATAAGGTCCGATCTCGATTTTTCGATTTGCATTGCGTTACGCAGCAGCGAAAATCCCCGAATAGAGAAAACATTCCCCTTCATAAGAAACAACATCGTTATATCAATTCTACTTTAAATTTTTAAGCTCGCCAAAAGTTGCCAATGAACAGACCTCATATCATAGCTGTACCGATTTGGCGACTTCAACTGTTTTTATCGCTAAGTAGCACCGTCTTATTCATACCTTCAATGGTTCAGAAATCAAAAGAACTTACATTTCTTGTCCTCATTAGCCATAATGACGTGCTGAATTACGTTTTGAAGGACGGGAATAACATTTCAAATCTGTTTCTAAATTAGTAATTAGGAGCGTCCATGGGAAGTTTTCCAAACGGCTGGTTTCCAAAGACCTTTATTCGGTGAACAATGGCGCGTTTTCTGGACAATGGGTGGAATTTTGTTGAGATTTGTTTTAATGTACACTGGGAGGATAAACGTTTGGGATACTTCTTGGATTTGAAATACTTAGAGGGGTTTTGATAAAATGTTTAGTGATTTCAACAGAAATTTAAGTTTATATTTTAAAATCATTACAAAAATATTTCAGTACATTGCTTCTGTTGCTGAAAAAATGCAGTTATGTATTTCTTATAACATTTCGAGAATAACAGTATGTAAACTCAATGTATATAATGCTGTCTCTTAGCCTAGACTGCTTACTATTTTAAAATATTTATATAATATTAACTATTGATTATTACTGCGTTATTGCTACTGTGTATTTTTGTTTCTTAAATTAAAAATACAACTTTCTTCCAGAAAAAGTTTCCTATAGGTCCATATCAATTTGAAGAAAATATAAGAAAAATTATTATATTAATTTAAAAAATGATATTTATTCTTAATTAAATAAAATTATGCTGTAATTATCTTTAAAACGAACTCAACGTTTTATCGTTATCTAAATTATTTTGTTGGTTGGTAGACATATAATTTCAGGCTTGTGTGCTTGGTCAGAGGCCAGCTTTAAACCTTCGTCAAGTAAGACAATCACAACACACACACATACGTGAAGGATGCTGCCATCTTTCCATTTGTTTCTTCCGTGTTGAATGCCTCCACGTGCTCAGGTTCTGATGCCACCACTTTGCTAAATTACAAGAAGTATTCAACATTTTTCTTATCTGTGTTTGACAGCTTTCAAAATAATCTATTCTAAAGAGTTCGATAGTAGGGTAGAGACTGAACCTGGTAATAGCACCATGGACTAACACGCAGAAAATATAAGGTGGCATGTGAGTGTGGCTCGCAAGCAAAAACGCTAACAGTCCGCACGCTATAACGGGTGCTGGTTCGATTCCCGCCTTTGCCCTTGATGTACTTCCTTCCTCTGTATCAAAATTGCAAATCACGTGGTACATTTGTTAAAATTTATAAGCCTTTTAAAATATAGTAAAAAAACCAAAAAAAACTTCGATTCCAATTGGCCTCTGAACCGAAACTAGCTCTATTCCCGCTCCGTAGTGAGCTACGGCTGCCGATTGTAGCGCAATATAGTAGTTCCTCTACCCTACTATTGAACTCTTTGATCTATTCATATACCTTTATAGAAGAAACTTGAAAGAAAGAAGAAAAAACTTTTAGTTTTCAAAAACAGAATACATTTGTTGCCAATGGGCCCCTGGGCCTTTCCAGACAACACGAAAATTATACAATCCAAATCTTCCATGAAACTTCGAGATTCACTGCTTAGAAAATACCAAAAGAAACACTGACATTTCTTCACCAATCAAATCCGAATCCCTTTCCGTTAACTGCATCGACTCTGTAACTGCAACCACTCACGCGGCAGACGATCTCGTTCACGACCTACCGAATAATTAAGAATGTTTAACTTGGACCCCCTCCCTCCCCCCATGTTCGTTTGACAAAGGGAATAAGAATAGTGCAAACAGTAACTGTTGCGCCCTCTCTCCCTTCAGTTAACGCGTGCCCGGTGCAAGTGACTGAATTTCAAATATGGAAGGGAAATATGCGAGGGTTTGTATTATATTGGAGATGTATATCGGTGTATATTGAAATCTAAAACGAGGGTGAGGGTTTATTTCTTAAATTTAGGATTATATTCTTTATTCTAAAGCTAGGTATACAAAGCGAGACAGGATATGTGAAGCTTCGCCAAACTCGTACATCTTCTTCCAAGCCGGTACCGAAAGCAATTGAATCGGTGAGTGAGTGCAGAAACCACCTCAATCAAAAAAATCAGAAAACTTGTTTTCAATGAAAATAAGCGTAGAAAGGCAAGATGCGTGTTGGGTGCAAAAACTACGTTAGTCTGTTGAGTAGTTCCGTAAATACAGGACGTTTGTTTCGAGTGTTTAGTGCAGAAATAGAGGAGGAGTTATCACGTTTTTTCTCCCTCCTGAAAAATTTGTAATTTGTGACTGACGTTGTTTCTGCACTCACCGATTCAATTTCACTTGTTAGCAGGACCTGTTCTTCCATAAAGCCAGTTAGCCCCGGGTCGAAGGCCACCGTATATTAGGGGGCCCTGATTTTCAGTTTCTATTGTGCAAATGCTTTAAATCTCCAAAATATCAATAAACTAAAAAAATTCTAATGCTCCACTTTGTTTTATACTCGATTTTGACTGAGAAATTGACCTAACGTGATTGTTTAGATCGATGTTTTGAAGGAATTTTATAAAATTGTAGCAAAAATTTGATACATAGGTTATATAGCACCATCATTACTGGAAATCATACAAAACAGTCGCCTGTATGTGCCCCTAAAATAAATTGTGCCTATAGTCTGCGATTTTCTAGAACCGGCTCTGCTTGTTAGTGATTAGTTTTGTGTGCCGAAGTAACAAGTAAGCACGTGATCATGCGCGCGAATCTAAGATATTACTTGTGCACACATACACTCTTAAAACAAAAGAGTGAAATCCACTCCAGTTGGAGAAGTGCATTTTCGACACCGTAAAGGCATGCGTATTTACTCAGACTGAGTTAAAATCACTCGTTCGGAGTGATCCTGTCGGAGGTTTAACACACAAATGATCCACTCCAAAAGGAGAAGTGCATTTTCCAGTCTGGAGGAGTGAAATCCACTCAGACTGAGTTAAATTAGGAGTGTTTGTTTTAAGAGTTTGCCTACACTCTTAAAACAAAAGAGAGAAATCCACTCCAGAAGGAGAAGTGCATTTTCGACATTTGAAAGGAGTGAATATTAACTCAGACTGAGTTGAAATCACTCGTTTGGAGTGATCCTGTTGGAGGTTTAACACACAAAGGATCCACTACTCTAGGATTTACTTTGCATTTTCTAGACTGGAGGACTGAAAATTAACTCAGACTGAGCTAAAAATCGCTCGTTCGTTTTAAGAGTGTGTGTAACCAATCAATAATTTATAATTTTTTTTTTCGATAACGTCTTGAAGAAGGAATATGGATGTTTTGCCCTTTGTCCTGTCCCACCGTATAGGACTAGCTAAAAAAAGCCATGCTAAAGTTCGACTGCGGGATGTTTAGCGTCTTAAAGTTATTTCACAAAAAGAATTTCACCAAAAAATCGATTTTATGTTACCAAAAAAATTTCATTGTTTTCATTCCTTACATTCTTACGATATCATGAGCCTTTCTAAAATTGCGAGAATTCGCTAAAACTGCTTATTTTCAAAACAAAAAGATTAATTACGATTTTTTTTTTAAAGCCATCCAGGATAAGATATCCAGATGCTTAAAAATCCGATTCATAACTCGCTCAAATTCACAAGCATAGGATGCCGGTGCAACATAACAAAACTATCAGGATTAAGATAGTAGTGATACCTAAAAATCCCTAATCAGATACAGAACTCTCAATACTACACTTCACTATACACTCACCACATTGAGCTCGGATGGCCGAGTGGTTTGTTCCATTACTCTAGCCGTCTGCGAGCTATAACGGGTGTGGGTTCGATTCCCGCCTTCGCTCTGGGTATACTTTCCTTTCCCAGTGACAGTAAAAATTATTTCTGTGTCTCTCTTACTTGACGAAGGCTTACAAGCGGGTCTCTGATCAAGCACACTAGCCGGAATTTTTCTACACTCTAAAAAATGAATGCTCAAAAACGACGAAATTTTCCTTAATTTTGACGATTCCGTTACTGGCAAATGCTCCTAGTTTTCGTTTCCTCAAAGTGAGGAAATTTGAATCGTTATTTTTCTGAGGATTTTAATGTCGTCTAATCCATAGAAATATTTCGTCATTTTTGAGCATGTGAGTACAACAATGAGATTCAGTTTCCTCAAATTCAAGATACAGAATCGTCAAATAACGATCGTAAAAGTGAGGATTCACGTTTACTCAAGAGTCACGTGATAGTTTGACGAAACAATCCTCAAAATTAACGAAATGTGGCTTGAGGAGAGGATTCATAAATCGTCAAAAATGAGAGTGTTATTTCTGATAGTGTATGTTAACTAACCCTATCCCACTCACCACACTTTGACGAACTTTTAATTCCACTATCAAACAAACTGCCCCATCTCCTCTTGTACCATCCCTCTCTCCTCGTGGGATGAGGATGGGGATGCAAACAGCATCCCACTTCATCTTCCGCATCCCTCCCCTGTATTTAACCACCGCCGCTCGTTAGCAGCCATTCACTCACAAAAGGACTCTTAACTCCTCCAGCTCCGTGATTCTGATGCTGATTTTTTTACGTAGTAGGATGTTGAGGATAGGGATGACTTTTTATTATTCATCTGTTCTTTATCATTGTTAAGGGGATGGTGTTATTGAAAATATTATAATTTAAGCAGTTGAATTGGGTAAGTTTAGCCCGAAATGTATTTTTAATATTTTCTTCGTCTTTTTTCTTTCTTTCTTGCAATGAATACGTATTTTGACTAAAATTTCACTTACACTTACCTTAATAAAAAAAATCCACTTTTTTAGATATTGACAATTCTATCGTAAAGTGTAAGTAATAGTTTAGTCAAAATACGTATTCATTGCTTTTTAACGATTCGGCATTTATCGGAATATAATTTCCCACTTCAAAACTTGTTTTCGTTCATTATTGTTATACCCAAAAACTAAAGACCTTTGAACTATATAAAAAATAATCGAGTAAATTCATACACGTTTTTATTTCTGTCCCCCATCGATATGTACATCGATGTATGCAAAAATGCTCTGGAAAAAGAAACAAAATTTAAACACTGGGAAACTTTTTTACTGGGAATTTCGCATATGACTTGTTACATACCAGAAAAAGTGATCTCTTTCGAAACCAATGTAAGGAGAAAATAGAAACACTAATTTTTTATTCTGTCATTGACATGTACAAAATGATCGAAATGATCATCGATGTATGCAAAAATTCTCTGGAAAAAAGAAACAAAATTTAAACACTGGGAAACTTTTTTACTGGGAAACTCGCATATGACTTGTTACATGCCAGAAAAAGTAATCTCTTTCCAAACCAATGTAAGGAGAAAATATAAACACTTATTTATAATTCTTTCATCGATATGTACAAAATGATCGATATGTACATCGATGTATGCAAAAACGCTCGGGAAAAGAAACAAAATTTAAACAGCAACAACCTATAAGCAAGACCAACAGGGACCAAAAACACCTGCTTTTTTAAGTGATCGCAAATAAAACTCACTTTTTTTTAAGTACTAATCTTCGGTACTAGGGTAGTACTCAGAGTGGTCGTGTGCGTTCCTTTTGGGGTTGGCGCCACTCTTTTTGGAAACAAAAAGGTGGCAACACGTGACCAAGGGATGGTCCGGAAGTCTCTATTCCAAGTGGGGATGGGTAATAGAAATGTTTGCCGTGTAGGGAAGTTTAAAGTTTAAAAGGGTATGTGTGCAACTCGTGGAAAACATGTAAATCATGAGTAAACTATAAGTATCAAAGTAAAGTATTTTGTTTCAAAGAAAAAGTGAAATTGCAAAATGTAGCAGAAAAAACTAGCCTTGAAAATTGCTGCTTACATTCTTCTTAGAACAATATTTGTCTATGACGGTTGCATAAGGAAGAAAACAAATTTGTTTGAGCTGGAAAAATGTTACAAAAATATATACTTACTCATTTTTCTTGTCGTCAAGAATGATTTTTATTAACTTAAATTGTAAAAAAAAATACTCTTGGCGCTTGTAGCACTAGATCGCATTTAGTACCCCTCACTAAATCAATACACTTTTAAATGTAATTATATACCCTAAAAGAAAATTTCAGTAACTTTAACACCTAAAAAGCTTTATGGCAGTTACTTTATATTTAAAGCGCATTACGTTTCTTACGAAAACCTTATTATGACGGTCGACACGTATGTATTTAGAAATACCAAATTTGCAGTCCGTAACTCTTTTAGCTCGAGCTGTCGCGGGGTTTCAGACACAGAGTCTGACAGATAAACAAAGGTTCTTAAACTACATCTTTGGAATCGTCATCCGTCAAAATGTGTAGAAAACTCAAAATCTCCATTTCGGATTTTTGACCCTAAAGCAATAATTTCATTATCTTGCATTTCATATTTGGCAATTGAAATTATAATTGAAACAATAATAATGATTTTATAAGTGAATTTTGTACTAGAGTAAAATACTGACATTGTATCTAATGTTGTCATTCAATTTGTAAACCTTCTATTATTTTAATACTTATGGAAATTTACAATGCATTTTGTATTGGACAAACAAGTAAACTTGGCATTATTACTGGCAGTTCTGCTGTCCAAACAAAGTGAGAGATCTAGGGAGCCCAATAATAATTCGATTGCCATGCATATGATATGTCCCACGTTCGGTTCCGGTCATTGAAAAAATAACTGCCGACTTATAAATGGTCTATGCAATCCAAATAATTCCCGACGAGTTATACCCCTTGTTGAAGAAGTGAACGCCAAAAATATTCTAACTTCTTGACGCCGACTACAATTGGCGCGTTCACATTAGCAATCGAATCCGTGGTATGTCAAACCCTCTATTAGGGGAAAAAAGGGTCGAGCACGATTTTTAGCCCAAATGACAGTCTGTGGCCCAATCCATGAAATGAAACGTTAAACCCTCCTTCATTAGAGGGTTTGCGAACCCCCCCTCACCCCCAAAGAACCCTGTAATTCTGGTTCTGATGCCTGGGAGAAAATCCGCAAGAGTGAAAAATTGCGGAGTTTGCTCTTCATTCCATGGATTCAATGGCTCTTGTAACCGCGCCTAATGTCGTCTTTAAAAGTTGCGTGCCTTTGAGTAACGATTCAAGTGTCAAATCGTCATTTGACTGTGGTTCTAAATTACGAATTCCGTTATCAACAACCCTCGTGTAGCTCTAGTGCGACGATGTTTTAACTCAACTAAAAGACTGTACTTCAACTTGAAAACTTGCACCATTTTATTACTTAATATTTTGATGGATTTTGTATTGGGTCAAATAAGGAAACCAGACATTATTCCCAGAAATGCTGTAATCCAAACCAAGAGTAAATATATCCCCATGCTGTTCATCATCTTCTCCTAACGAAAAGCACTGATTCAGGGCCTTGATAAAGCGACGGAGTGGTCATTAAAGTGACCCCTCCGTATCAGATCTTGACCACCCTCTAATGGGTCACTCATCCCTACGCACATGGAAATGGGTCAGGGGGGAAAGGACTGCCAAGAAAGAATTGCAAATGTCCGAAACATCGCCAAGCAGAGCCACTTGGAATGACTTTATCCCTTGAAGCATGATGATGCCATTTGGCATCATCATGTTCTAATCTTAATTTTAAGAAATCGGGCTGACATCTATTGCGATTTAAAAGAAATATTGTCTAATAGAAAAAAGTTGGAAGAATCGAATGATGTGCTTTTTGGTATCATAAATGACTATAGCCGATCATAAAGAAATTTCTAAAGTGAGGATGCCAAATTGTCATTGGGACTGAAAGGTTTAATACAAGTATCTGGCTGACAACTGACTAAATAATTTTGAAATGTAAATCCCTGCTCTACATTGTGACTGGTACAATAGCTGCAATAGTAGCCAGATTGCGAAATTTTAAAGGATCTAACTCTGTAGAGGTTAAACAAAACTAGAACTACTAAACTGTACAAACTACTAACCGGAAACAAAATCTAATAATTTACAGAAAAAACATACATTTGCAGAAAAGTATGTTGTTGGTTTTTTTTTCAAAAGTTTTTTTTCTGCAAAAATAAACGGTTTTAATTAAAAACTTTTCATGTTTTTAACTGCGTAAAGAAACTAAAAAAAGCATTTAACTTGTTTGTAAAAACCCCGTTGACCCGGGTGACTGGGAGGAACTAAAATTAATATTTTTCTCTAATTTGTCTGTCTAAAAACACCTTTTGAACAAAAATTAAAAATTGTTTCTATAAAATAAACAGTTCCCCTCTGTAAATTATACGTAATTTTTCTGGACACCAGGTGACATTTTTTTTCGTAACAAAAACAGACTTTTTTACTGTGTTGGAACTCATTTTGTCTCACTGTAAAAAAAAAAACAGTTGATTTTACAATTAAAAACTGTCAACTTTGACTCCAGTTAATAACTGTTTTTTTACAGTTTAAAACTGATATTTTTTTGCAGGAAAACTGTATTATTTTTAACAGGAAAGCTGTAATTTTAACAGGGAGAAACTGTTAATTTAGCACGGAAAACTGTTATTTTAACAGTTTATCCTTTCTAAAATGAAATACCCAACACTAGCCCGCGTGACTGGCGTATTATTTGGTCGCAGACGGTTCAGTATTGGACTCGCACGCAAGAGGTTCGTGGATCAAAACCGGGACCAGTCCATACCTCTTAAAGAAACCTCTTGCGTGAGAGCCCAATACTGAACCGTCTGCGACCAAATAATTACTCTGTCGCAATTGATAGTATCGGGTATTTTATTTTAGAAGGGAGAAACTGTTAAAACAACAGATTTTCCCTGCTAAATTAACAGTTTCTCCCTGTTGAAATTACAGTTTTCCTGCAAAAGAAATTACAGTTTTAAACTGTAAAAAAACCATTTATTAACTGGCGTCAAAGTTGACAGTTATTAACTGTAAAAAAAAACATTTTTTTACAGTGTAAGTATAAATCAAACATGCAAATAAACGCCAACTGACATTTACTCGCCAAACCAGGACTACCCCTTTCACCCAAGTGATACCCAAGTACTGCCCGGAAATGCGTTCTGCCGGGGGGAGGGGGGGGGGTCATTGTACGGAAGCCACTGACCATCGGTCAAAAGCCGTCCCTTTGTGAAGATCCCCGTACTAATGTTCCGTATCCGTCAATGCAAGCCAGATAGGAGAGCAAATATTTTAACTGTGACCGGGGGTTGGGAGGGGGACGGTAATTGGTTCGGTAGGGAAGGAAGGGTTTGATCGCGGGTTGACTCTTTGCGTATTTTTAGTAAGTTTCAATAGTGGAATGGGTTGATGATGATTGGAAATGAATTGAACTAGATTTGTAAAAGAGAGTAGAGATAGCTTAAGGTTAGTTACAGAAGTCAATTGAGATGCAAACAATTCTAGACCCAGTCTTAAAACAAAAGAGTGATATCCACTCCTATAGGAGGAGTTCATTTTCGACACTGGAAAGGAGTGAAAATTAATTCAGACTGAGTTAAAATCGCTCGTTTGTTTTAAGAGTGCAAACTACCCTACTGTGACCTTAGCAAACCTTTATGCATATCTCAACATATTTTGTAATAACATATTATAAAGAAAGTTCTTCAAATAATTTTTACGACTATTAGCGTTTAATATTTGCTGAAGCTCACGTCAGTCATCTGCCAGTAGGTCCCAATCTCGCAGATAATATTTTCTTTTTCCATATTACATACAAACGGATCGTGAAAGCAGTGATAATAATAACTCAGAACTAATTAAGTTTATATGGAATTAATGAACATTAAATATTCTCAAGGTCAAATGTCTTGATCCAGGGTTATGCTTAGTGCTTCAGGTTTTGACCTTCTGGGTTAAAATTAGGAAATACAATTTAAATTGATAATCGCAAAACATTTTACGGTTACGTGCTTTTATTTAAGAAAAATGGTCATAAAATGCTAATAAATGATTTTATTTGCATTTTTATAAAATATGCTTTAAAAACAGTTTAAAGTATTGCTTTTAAAAAGAATAAACAGATGAAAGTAGCATTTAACCCACCTCTAAAGATACTATCGTGCATTTTGTTTAACTCTTCCGAAAAGTGGGGTTGAACAAATTACCCCTACAGCTGTTTACATAGTTAAATGGGAAAAAGGATTGGAGTAAAAAGGGTACTTGAGTTTAATTGACGTGTTTACCTTTGCAACCACTTATTTGCCTGTTTGTTATTTGTCGGATAAATAATTTTATGCATTTAAACAACAGAAGGAAAGAGAAAGTTCGTAAATAGTAAACGACAAGATCAACGAACTTCAAATTTGGAATAAAAGTTCCTAGTACTTGGCGACATCATAACGTTTTCGAGAAATTATGCTTGCAAAAACAACTTTTAATGTTTTTTTTTTACGTGTTTCGGCGGAACGAAAAGCGATAATTAAAAAAATCGCAGTTGCGGAATGGACAGCTGAATACTATATCATCAAATATCTATTATTGAGTAGTTATTGAAAGTCGTATAGAGTCTCATACCAATATAGTTTATTCTAAGAATTCAAAATTTGTTTTAAATTGCTTTTCTACATACTAAATTTTTTTTGTTACTGTGATCATTAACATTAACCTATGCGAAGTCAGAAATGGTATCGGGACAGTAATTAAATAAAGCAATAGAAAAAGCATAGCATGAAAAGCTCTTTTATTTTTTCCACAACAACTAGTACTATTTAATTCTTTTTGTGTTTTACTAACAAATTACTACCGTATGTCCATAAACCATCCCTCTCATCAGAGGTAAATAATGTCACCTCACCGTCATCCTTCAAAAATAATGAATAATTTCTATATGCTATACTTTCATTATAATACACTCTTTAAACGAATGAGCGATTTTAACTCAGTCTGAGTTAATTTCACTCCTTCTGTCTGGAAAATGCACTTCTCCTTGAGGAGTGGATCCTTTGCGTGTTAAGCCTCCGACAGGATCACTCCAAACGAGTGATTTTAACTCAGTCTGAGTTAATATTCACTCCTTTCCAGTGTCGAAAATGCACTTCTCCAACTGGAGTGGATTTCACTCTTTTGTTTTAAGAGTGTAATAAGGTTTTAATCACTCTAATTGGGTACTTTATTAATATGTGTATTCGACCAATATTGCTATTTCCTCATTTCTCTACTTCAACGGGAAACAAAAATAACAACTCCACCTCTCATCCTTCAAGAACAACTTGCAATTTCGATATATACTATACTTCCATTATACTATAACGAGTACTTTAGATATCCTTCAACAACAGGTATTTCATCAATATTTATACACCAATAAAACATCATTCCATCCACCAAAACCCTCCACTCTCAACTGGAGGTAAATAACAACACCGCCTTCAACGTCAATCCTTCTACAACAACAACCGAGTATTTTCATGTCTCGAGAAAAAAACATCCACGGCATGGAGTAAATTCTTTTTACACGTTACTTATACATATATTTCATTGTACTGCAGTGATGAGTACTTTAGCCATCCTTCAAAAGAGATATTTTAATAATATTTGTATTCCAATAACATATTGTTCCTTTCTAAACCTTCCATTTAAACTGGAAGTAAATAACACACCTTCAACGCAATCCTTAACAACAACCGTGTATTTTCATGCTTTTGAGAAAAAAACATCCACGGCTTGGGGTATTATCTTAATACTTCTATTATATTTCATTATACTGTGATGAGTACTTGAACCACCCCTCAACAATATCTGTACCTTCAATTATATTTGTAAATTTCCAAAATATTTGTATTCCGATAACATTTGTTCTATCCTAAACCCTCTACTCAATTGGAGGAAAATAACAACACCGCCTCAAAGTCATCCTTCAAGAACAACAATTTCGATATATACTATACTCCCGTTATAATGAGTACTTTAGATATTCTTCAACAACGGGTATTTCATCAATGTTTATACGCCAATAAAACATCATTCCATCCTCGAAAGCCCTCCACTCTCAACTGGAGGTAAATAACAACACCGCCTTCAACGTCAATCCTTCAACAACAACGACCGAGTATTTTCATGCCTCGAGAAAAAATATCGACAGCACCCCTGCGACAATGCGTGGGAGGGGGGGGGGGGTATATAAAGATAGGTGTGTTCGAAAAGAGGGGGGGGAGGGGTATGTTCTCTTAGATTGAGGAAATCCCTGGGTATCCGGAGTCCCGTATCCTGAGAGGAAGCCCCCTTTTTCCTTTGGGGAAGGAAGCGGAGCACAATTCATTAGCATTTCTTGGGGCACAAACATCGGGGGTGGGGGTTGTTTGGGGAAAGCTGTTGTTTTCAGGTTTCTGTTTCTTTCCATTTTTTCTTTGTAACTCTTTCTTTTTAAAAATTTTGTTTCTTTATTTTGGCTGTTTTTTGCTCCGATTTATTTATTCTGTTTTAGTTTCTTTCTATTTTTTTTCCTTTTACCCTATCATTTAAAAAAACTTACTTCATTGATTTCTGTTGCTTTGTGTTCTTGTTTTTCATCTTTTTTAATTTACTCTTTTTCCCTTTACTTTTTCTTTTAAAAAGAAACCTTTTTCCTTATTTTCTGTTGTTTTATGCTCTTGTTTCTTACCATTTTTTTTCTTTTTCTTTTTAACTTTTGTTTTAAAAACTATTTTCCTTACTTTCTGTTACTTTATGTTTCTTTTCCCCCTTTTTTTTTGTTTCTTTTCACTTTTTTTATTTGCCTTATCTTTCTCTTTCCTTAATTTCTTTTGCTTTATCTTTCTGTTTTTTCTGTTTTAAACACTTTCTGTTTATTTCTATTTTTCCTTTATATTTTTTATATATTTAAAGTATTTCCTTAATTTCTTTCGATTTATATTCTTGTTCCACTCCCATTCTTTTTTTTTCCTTTTTTTTTCATTATTTCGTCTTTGTCCTTACTTGAAAAAAAAACCCTAATTTTTTTTTTTTTTTTTTTTTTTTTTTTTTTTTTTTTTTTTTTTTGCTGGAGTGTGAAAACACGGTTGATAAGGCGGCAGGGTTATTTCGACTTAAATGAATATGTTTTAAATTTATTGATCGATATATTTTACCCGGAAAAATTGAAACACAATGTTTTATTTCATGTAAGATGTTATGTCCGAATATGACTTATCGTTACTGTTTTTTTTTTTTTTATTTTAGTAAAATGGATGCGTTTAAGATTAAATTTCAACATTTAGCATTGTATTAAATTTCTTTTAATATTTATTTACGGTTCATTTAACTTTATATGTAAAAGATTCGTTTTTACTTTTGTGATGGCATTCTTATTAAGATAGATTTGGAGGTAACGTAAAACCTTTTTCATTTTCAGCTATGCGAATTTATTATTGTAGGGCAATTATGTTATGAAGGTCAAGTTACAACATTTTTACTTAATAATTTGTAAGTATGTTAGCATGGTCGACAAAATAATCAACGGTTGTGGTTATTGTGCATTTACAAGAAACTGAAACAGCGTTACACTTTCTGAATAAAAGTCTGCAAATGCATAAACTTTTAATGGACACAAAAATATTGAATAAATATTTTAACAATAAAGACAATATAAAACTTTTAACGTTTCAAGTTTTTTTAAAAAATATGTATGAGATATAGTAAGGTAAACTTAAAAAAAAAAGGGGGGGGGATGAAAAGGTAAAAATATCGAAACATCAGTTCACTATAAAATGGGCGATTGAAAAAAAAAGCGTCATTGTTAAGAATATTTTAAAGCATTTAAACATGATACATTGTATTAATTAAAAAATAATCAGTTCATTATAAAATTAGACAGAAAATTAGTCTACGAACAATATAATAAAAATAAACATTTCGTAAACAAAATTCATTATAAAATTAAATTGAAAATTCGTCTTTTTATACAACTTAAAAAAAATAAACAATTTTCAACTTAAAAAAAAAACAAGTAAAAATATCCCACGCGTTCTCTCCCATCACCACCCCCCCACCCCCGCACAACGCAGACGATAGAAAATCCCTGCTCGCTGATTGGGTGGAGAGGGGGGCACTTGACATGCACATCGGGCGCTCCCATTGGCTGTCGTCTGCGGTCGTGATTAACAGTTGGAGGGGAAGCGGGACACGGTTTCAGAATTGTTTGGGAAAGGAGAGAGCAGAGAACGTTTTTGGGAAGAGATCGATTTGTTGAGGAGAGTGTGTGCTGCTGCCACCCTTTTACTGCAGACGATATTGTGAATGGGGTGCACGAGGAGGTATTTGGGTGTTTTTGCTTGATATTTTGATGTTTATGTTTCGTGGATTTTGTCAGACGATATTTTGAAATTTGACAGTTGGTTTTTGAGGTGGACGAAATCGAGTATTTGGTAGCGATTGTGGAAGAAATTATGATGTAAACGAATACCATGAATATTTTGCTTGTGTGATATCTAACTGATAATTATTTTTAAAAAAATGATTTGGTTTTGTTGACAATTATACTTTTAAAATACGCATAAAAGTTTATATTTTTCATGAGGCTTAAGAATATATGAATATCTGTTGTTACTTATTCGTCTATAATATGTTGCTAAGTATCATAATAGCTATACTGGATTGAAATTTTGCATGTTCAATGTTCTGCAATTTAGAAGCCATAAAGAGGATGTTAATGAAAATATTTGAAGGTAACATTTCTTTTAGCATAGAAATTTTAAGTTTTTCTAACCAATTACGGTGCGAAAAACTGCATTTGAAAACTATTTGATGTTGCAAAATTGATAGTTAGATATATAAATTATATATATTTTAAAGGCTACGCTTTCTTTTAAACAAGCAGTATTTTCTACTCGCATGTACTATTTCTGCATTAGTTGCTTTCAATACATATTGATTTAAAGTACTATAAATAAAAAAAAAGACATTCGGAAGAAAAGAACATTATTATCACAAGCAATAAGTAAATTATTATATTGAATTTTACGAAGAATTGAAACAAACCTTCAAAATTTGGCCATCGAATAGATAATCTATCAAGTAGCCAGAGTTAAAAGGGACTTCTTGACTCCAAAATACCTAACCATAGAAACCAACAACTGAAGTCAACTTCAACCAAAACAAGCAAACTTCTCCTGTGATCAACAACTCACCAAAGAGACCCTTTACAACTGGACATCTGCCCAAAATTAGAGACCCACTGCTCGCCAGAACTCAGTAGACTCCCTTAGCTTTTTACCTCTGCCCAAAATTACGAGACCCACTGCTCCACTAAACAGAGAAGACCTCTCCCGATAGCCCTTGACCCCTGTCCAAAGTTACGAGAAACATCTAACTACTGCCCAAAACTACAAGAGAACAACTGATTGAATTAATCATCGAAGACCCCTCTAACAGCCCTTGATCTCTGCCCAAAATAACCAAAGAACAACTGATTAAGCTCCACAAAGCATACCTTCCAATAGACCGCGCAACGATGCCTCGTCTCAACCATTGACGCGGCAGACGGCAAGGGGCAGTGCGGCAAGGGTGACCTAGCCCTGCCGTGCCGCTACGGGACCGCAGCCGACGTTTACCGGCTGTGGATGCAAGGGAAGACCGCGGACTTCTACGCTTCGCCTAACCTGCCCGCCATGCTATTCACAGGTAAGCACATGGTTTCTTAGTGGCATTGTAGGAGACAGCATTGGTTTATTAGATTAAGATTTGTTAAAAATGGTAGCATTGGTTTATAAGCATAAGCATTGTTGAATTGGTAGCATTGGTTTATAAGCATAAGCATTGTTAAAATTGGTAGCAATGGTTTATATGATTAGATTTCTGTGGGATATGAGATTGGTTTATAAGCATTGTAGATATGGTTAAAAAAAAGTAGCAATGGTTTATTTGATTAGATTTTCTGTGGGAGATAAGATTATGAATTATTTGCATTATATATTTGGTAGTAAGATAGTAAAGGTTTATTATCATCATAAATATGGTAATGGGATATAATTTGTTATTGACTTTATGATAAGGAAAATAATTGTTTTATTAGCATGAGTGTTCGTGAAAGAGGTAGCATGATTTTAAATGATAAGTTTTCTATGGGGAGATGGTAGTGGTTAATTTTCACTAAATTTGGTAATGATATTGCATTTATTTGTTTGCATCAAATTTGTTAATGCTATAACAAGAGTCAGCATATTTGTAAAGGAGCATACGTTAGTTTGAAATTTAAAAAAAAAAAGTTATTTTATCAGAGAAGTGTTCATGATAATGCAATGAAGGTAAACACATAGTTTCGAATATTACCATTGGGTTATCATAATGATAACGCCATATGATTTACAGGTAAACAAACTAACAATATTAGCACGATACTTGGTAACGGGGGTACTATTGGTTTTTACCAAGTTTTTGGAAGTATGTGATTTTTCATAAGAAAATTGCTAATCCTTGTGCTCTCAAAAGTACCTTGAAAAAATGTCTGTAATGATACTTTAAAGACTATGTAACATATGCATCCAAGGGTTATTTAAGGAGTAGTTCATTCATTTCTTTACACATCTGAATCTTGATACACATTTATAAAGAATGACTGCATGTTGTTTTTTTAATTGTATTTTTCATGTTAGCTTTTAATGTAAAGCTATATTTTTGATGTGATTATGATAACTTTATTTATAAACCTTATTGGATAAATTGATAAAATCTCATTTTTTTACTGCGATGAGTAATACAATTAAGCAATTATTTATTATTAAGAAATATGCAAGATGCAGTAGTGGAAATTTTTTATTTATAAGTATAAACTTATATTGTGAACTTTAGGAACAATTGAAATTAGATACAACACACTAGTGATATTATTTGTATCGATATTATGACGTTTAAAAATAACACTAATTGTTATACACTTGTGCAACAGTTTAAAAATAAGTTTTAATTATGAATATCGATAGAGTTGTTTTGGATTTCAGGACTTCATACAGCACTGCTTTTGATTGAAAAATTGATATTATTCTATTCGGTATAAGAATCTTACACATATAGTTTCAAATGGCATAAAACCAATTTGTCAAATAAAACTAAAATGAATCCTGAAACTCAGGAATATAAATAGAAATTTCAAAATAAATGACGCTAACACTGTATCTAGCGTATGATGTGTTTGAATAAATGAAAACTTCTTTTTTCAAGAGGGGTAAAATAAATAGTATCTATCATTTTTTTAAAATAAATTATAGGGAGACATTACTATTTTTGAGTTTGCTTTGTGCAAGGCAATTAGGAGCATTTAACAAGTTTAGTCCCAATGAAAATTAGGCATTATCATTTAAGAAAAAAATTCTGATCGTCTATAGCCATTTATGATATCAAAAAACACAACTCATTCGATTCTTCAAACTTTTTCTATAAGAAAATATCTTTTATTAATCCCAATAGATGTCAGCCCTGTTATTTTTTTTAAATTATGATTAGAAATATGATGAGGCCAAATCACATCACTGGGACTGAAAGGGTTAATTTTCGCGAAAAGGATAAGTTAAATGTTTTACATTCTTGGATAATAAAGGGTATTTTTCACTCTGCTGTTCTATTTTAACTTTTATGCTGCATATTAGATTTAAAACACAGTAATGTGGATTATGAGTCGTATAAAAAGTCGGAATTATGATAGGTTTATAGTAAATTTAGGTTACAGGGAATTTAACTGACATTTTAACTAATAATTCGTTTTGTATTAATAAGATATTTATACTCTGATAATAATATTTGAATTACTGGTGTTAGTTGAATTATAGAACAGCTAGTGGATATAACATTTCATGAAATATTCTACTAGAAGACAGCCTAATTTAAACTAAAAATTTCATTATTACAATAACAAGCGGAAGGAAACATCTATCGGAAACAAATGTTCCATCACTAATTTTTTCAAAACATCTTACCAAACTCCAAATTTATATGAAACCTAGATATAATTTTTAATTTTTTTTTTGTATTTAAAGAACACTTTTTTAAACTTTACTTACCTTAAATTCCTACCCATAAAATATCAGTTGTAAATAATTCCTTACGTTCTAAAATATTTATGATGTTTAAATGCGTCATGAATAGCATTGACCTGAATTTTTCTTATCAAAAATAAGATTATTTTTACTTTTATATACTATTTTATTAAATAATAAAAGTTTTAATCATTATCATATTTTTAAAAATATTGCATTAATAAATTTTCTACCTTTTTTTATCATCCTTAGCTTTTTAAACTATTATTTAAAAAAAACTTGATTGTAAGAACTCTTTCCGTTAACCTTATATCATTGTTGTTTTCCAAATGCTCAATGTAAAAAAATATTAAAATGGTATTTGTTTTTATTACTATGATTCAATTTTTTAAACGATTTTTATTTTTATCTTAACATATTTATGTTTATCTAATCTTTTATCTTTATCATTAACCTTATTTTTTTATATACACTTAAACAAAATGTGAGAACAAATTTTCCACGTTTTTCTTACTATTATTCTTAGTATTTATTATATAAATTGGCTACTTATCTAAAATTTTCGATATTAGATAATTATCCATCTATTTATTATCCAATGGAAGTAAGAACAAAATGTTAATAACGTAAAGAAACAGTGTCTATGTTTTAACTTTAATAAACACCAAATTTGAAAAACCTTATTCAAAACGATTTTGCAACTATGTATTGTGTTCCTGGTATTATTGTACAAAAAATTATTGCATTTATTTGTTTTAAATTTAAAAGACACACTTAAATAAATATAAACTAACAATTTAAAATAAATCTAAATATGTTTCATATATTTTAGGCTTCAAGCTCTTTTTAAAGTTATTTTATCTATTATAATGTAAAACATTGATTTAATATTAAATTACAGCCAAATGCTGAAACTAAACCATTCCACCAAACTAGCTAAATATATAAAAAGGGTTTTAAAATTTCGGAAATTATTCTGCAAGTTCAGGACATTTATTTTTAATTTAGATTGATTTTTTAATAACTAAATTAATAATAACGAATATTTAAATTGTTTAATGCTGAAAAGAACTCTTTCAGCGTTTAACTCCTAACACATCATGTTTTTTTTATTTGTTTTTTCTAATCTCTGTGAAGATAAACTAAAACAAGTCCAAGTGACCATGTAATAAAATATAATTGAAGCTATTTCATTATAATGTAAAGGTTAACATAAGATGTGGCACATTTTTAATGCCTTAATTAAGCAATAACGAAGGTACTAAAAGAAAATTTAATCATCAATTACGTTTGTATAATAGTGAAATATTAGTAAAGTATAAAGTAATAACATATATTACTATGAAAAAATATTTAAAACTTGACAGTTACCTTCCAAATATATTATTAATACTTTTAATTATTATTTTTCTTCATTAATAATTCCTTATGTTGGCTCCTAACATGTAATGTCAACATTATAATATTCATATTTCTCAGTCTTTGCACAAAATGAATAGCATTTTCCTAATCAATAAAAATAAATTATTTTCCTTTAATTGAAGAATTTGAATCCTAAATTCGGTGTTTAGCACTTAAAATATATATTAAAAAAATTTCATGTCTCAACAGAAATAAAGATTTTACTCTTATGGAAAAATAAATTGATACTAAAAATTCCTTTACGTTATCAAACTGAAGTGTTCTTCCAATTTAGTACTTGAAACTTTATCTTACAAGCTGCAATAAATGCATTGAAAAATCAATGTGAAAAAACAACTAACTTCACTTCGATTCAAATCCAAAACAATGAATTCCAATTCAACAAAAACTACAAAATTTTCATTCCGAAAAGAAGCAAACATTAATTGTGCATCCGTGGCAGCAACAATAACTCGGACGACAAAAGTAAACAACAATAACTCTCAAAAGAGGGTGCAAAAGAAATTATTGTTTTGACATAAATGTAACTGATTTACAACTGCTTTTACTTGAAAAGTTCCCGAAATCTTACCTTGAAAGTTGCCGCGAGTATCCTGCTGCACTCTCAAAAATAAATGCTCAAAAAACGACGAAATTTTCCTTAATTTTGATGATTCCATTACTGGCAAATGCTCCGAGTTTTCGTTTCCTCAAAGTGAGAAATTTGAATCGGTATTTTTATGAGGATTTGAATGTCTTCTAATCTAAAGAAATATTTCGTCATTCTTGAGCATGTGAGTACAACAATGAGATTAAGTATCTTCAAAACCAAGATACAGAATCGTCAAATCACGATCGTAAAAGTGAGGATTCGCGTTTACTCAAAAGTCACGTGATAGTTTGACGAAACAATCCTCAAAATTAACGAAATGAGACTTGAGGATTCATGAATCGTCAAAAATGAAAGTGTTATTTTCTGAGAGTGTGGTTAGCGTCTCGTTCTTGGAACCGGAAGGTCCCGCGATCGAGTCCTGATACCACTGACGATCCACCGAGTATATGCGGAGTACGTGCTCGTTGAATCTGTGGGTGCGAAAGATCTGTGAACGGTTATGGCGCAGTTTCCCACGGGTACAGGTAACTAGAGACTATTTCCCTTTCCTTCAGGGACATGTTTAAATTGGGGAGTTGGCGATATATGGCAGCTGTGTGTGTGTTGATGTGTCTGTCTTACTTGACGAAGGTTTATAAGCCGGTCTCTGACCAAGCACACAAACTTGAAAATATATGTCTACCAACCAACCATCCTACTTTCAACGTGCAAAAAAGCTTTAACGCATAGAAATGTGCGCATAGAAATTTTGAACAAAAGTCAATTGATTCTAATTGTTTTTTTGTAAAAATTGGATATAAGGTAAGCATAAACTTAAGAAAAATGCTTATCTTTTTTCATTAAACTTTTTGTGTTAATTTATAAAGGTTTTTTCTACAATTTTTAGATAATTACTTTTTTTTAATTACTTCTTAAAAGTATCGGAAAGATAAAAGTGTGCAAAACATTCGACGTTATAATACCAAAACTATGATGAAACATTTCACCACAAGGCCAATGCAGCTACAATAATCCGTTATAATGGTGAAACCAAATGAAAAAAAACTAACACTGTTATGAGTATAAGTGAACCCAAACTCACCTATCAAAGTTTATATAAGTGTGCCTTGCATGGCAAAATTTTTTAATTTTAAATTGAAAGCAATTTTAAGTTGCTACCTAACATGTATCACAACATGTAAAGTAAAACTTCTTAAAGGCTATGTTTAAATATTTACTGTTAAATTTCAACTTCAAACATTTTGTACTTCGTTTCACCCTATTAAGTATTTCTAACAGCTGCAACGGGTATGTGGTGAAACGTTTCACCATATTTTCGACGTTCGGTTCAACCAAAATATGGTGAAATATTTCAATACACAACCGTTGAAAAACAAACAGCCATATTTTTAGCGAAACTACGCTTCATGCTTTTACAGTGTAAGATTTTAAATAGGCATGCGGGTGTGATATTTCAAAAAAAGTCATTCCTTCTTACTTATACTACTTCCTGCAACTAACCCAAATTATGAGCATGTCACTTACAACCGTATCAATCCTACATCCAAATAAATAGAAGAAAAAAACAGTTTTCAAGTGCTGGGATCCGTATGCAAAACCTTCTGAATACTCCCATCGGTCGGCTTTAAAAAATATTGCAATTCTGTCTCGTTTTTGAAGCTTTATTGGGAGTTTCCTGAGTGTAGTCGAGAGCGGCATATTAAAAGTTGCGCTTGATAACATCGATTTTTTACGCTTTAAAAGCACTGCAGCGTGAAATTTTTCGATATGAAGGCTTTAGCAGTGACAGTGGGTGAAACAGGTTTTTGGTAATAACTCCATGTTGCTCTTTTAGGAAAAATTTCTAATGTAATCAGTGAGGACATTCAAATAGAGTTGCATTTGTGCTTTTATTTAACAGTGAAGAAGAGACAATGTATTTCAAATATATTTGGAATACGATTTTCCTAAAGTAATAAGTAAATGCTGTAGCATGAAATTATTATTAAAAAAATATAGTTGGAGTTTTTTAGTAAGGAAAAGATTATCAGAAAAGACCTTTATCATCGATTTGCCTTTTAATTTACATTCTGAGAGAACAGCAAATTGGCTGAAGCGTAAACTTGTTATTACTGCACGAGATTAAAAGATTTTTAACTGAAATTTTTATTTCTTTTAATTTCAAAGAATTATATTTTAAAAGCAGATTATTATATTTTACTTTCCTATACTTAAAATAATAAAATATAGTATACTATACAATTCACCCATATTTTTCAAATTTATATGTGTTGCTGGAGCACCTGACAGTCATGTGACAAGTTTATGTCTATCTCTTGGAGGTTTCATTAAAATATTGCATTTTGATTGAGAAAAAAGATCTTTATACTATTTCATAACAGGAAAACCTTTTGAGGAACATTGATATTGTGAGAAAAAAATAAACATTGCAAACAGAAACGATTTCATATTTGCTTATTTTTTCCTTGTTAAAAATACATAATTCAACTAAAAAATTTCTATACATTATTATGCTTTAGCATTTGCTTACTTTATCCAAAACTTGAGGTAAGCTTGAAAAACTTACGTTAAAAAATATTACCCACTAAAATATTTTTAATTGAAATGAGCTTTACACTATAAATGTTTTCTTGATATTCAAATTGTTTATGCTGACTTAAGGTTTCTATTTATTAAATGTCATCTTTTTATTTCAGAGCCCGCATACAAAGGTGCCTGGGGTTCTCCCTCGCCTACACAAGCTCAAGGTAAGATCTTACTTTTATCAATTGACTTAAGTTTATGTAAAATAATACTTATTGTCTGTCGAATCATCATTTTTTGATTAAAAATATGACTTAACTATGCCTTAGTCAGTTTTCCAACTGTAATTTACACTCAAATAAAACAATACAACATCACCACAACAGTTGCTCATGATGTGAAAAGTTAATAGGTTATTACATAGAGTCCATACGAGTGATTGTTGAGAATGGCAATGGTGATCTAATAAAAATGGCTTTTTGTACTTTTTTTTAAGTGGGAATTTAAGTATTCATTTATTTTATTTCAAACATTCATAAACTATTGTTATATATTTTTTTTAAAATTTATATTTCAAAGAAAAAATAGGGTATATTCCAGTCCTTTTATTAGAATTGCAGCATTTCAAATCAAAATAAAATTATATAATTTCTTTGCGCAATATATTTGACCTCATTTCAAACTGATTTACAACACAAAAATAAATTTATTTTAATTTAATATTTAAAAGAAACAATTTTTTGAGTGATTGGCAATTTTGATTTAATTCTAATAAAAAATTTTATCTTCTTTTGCTTTTTTCAATGAGCTTCTTATTTCGATGAGCTGAATTTTTTTTGAAGCATCACACTTACCTGTAGTATTTATTTGTAGTTTGGCTTTACAAACAATTTTTTGTAAAAAAAAATTACGTTACAAGCGTAGTGTAAAAGCTATAAACCAGGTCTAGCTACTCTAACGCAACCCAAAAAGGGCGAATCCCTTGCAATCGATCCCGTCGCAGTTCGTAGGAAAAAGCCGCAGGTGCCAACCCCGTACAGCGGTCGGCAAATTCTGTTTTGTTTACAGATGATTCGCTCCAGCCGCAACTATACGTTACAAAATTGGATTTTATTTCGTGTTTCTGTCTGTCTCATTGCGGATGGAAATCACTGGCTTTGATGTTGCAAGGTGGGGGAAGAAATGAGGTTACAGGGGCCATTGGATTAGCAAGGTGTTGGTGTTGAAATCGGTCTAATGGGCATGTTTCAGTGGCAACAGAAATGTTAAATGAAAATAAATTCGTTATTGAAGGGATCCCGTGGCTGAGGACGATAATGTAGAAAGTTTCTCGCCGAGGAGGTTCCCGGTTCTTATCACAGCCATACTATAAACGCATTTGCGCTGGAAAAATTCCTTAAAATCTCATATGGGGTTTTTTGAGTACACTGCGTTATAAGTGTCTTTTATATCAGGGGAGTCCTTTGTTTCAAAGTGTACGATGTATCTCCAAGTTTTGTTTGGCACCCGTGCAGGTGTCATACTTGTCATTCAACAAGGTTCTAAATTACGAGGTGAAATTGACTGTGTTTAAGCTCCCCAAGGAATGCCAAAAATAGACAGCCGGAGGTAATGTAGGAATTAAAACTTGAATGGGTATGTCACCTGAAAGTAGCCAATTCTATAGAAAGCTGAGGTTTCATTGTATTAAAATTGCACTGCAGCTTTTTTGAATGACCATTCAAACAAAAGCACGAGAGAAATTGTTGATAATCTTTCATTTAATTGATTCTAAGGAAGTTTTTCGCCATTTAATAGTTATAAAATGACACGACATTTCTTCACTAATAAAATATATCTATTAAACGCGTGCGTAGAACAAGTACTAACCAAATAACGTTCAACTATTTTTGCGTTTATTTCGCTTTTGCATTTACTTAAAAGGTTGACAAATTTTGCAATAAACCAAATGCAGTTTATCTTGATCATTCTCCTCAACTAAACTTTACGTCACCTGACCAGGGTTATAAATTACAAGGTGCAATTGGGCTGTGTTTGAGATCCATGGAGGCTAGAAATTGATAACCGGAAAACACAAAACCGAACCGAACCGGACTTTTTACTATAATAGTAAAGTATAGTATTTTAGGTATGTCGTTAATTTCAAGCTATGTGTGTGATGTATCCACAATATACGCAATAAGCTTGGTGTGGATTTATGAAATCCACTAAACTAAAAGACATTTTCTCAATATAGTTTGTCTTTTTGATAAACATCCTCTTTTTTATGTTCTACACTTTTAATCTGAAAGAACTTAATTGTACGACATAGCGTTTATGATAAATATGATATCTCTAATAGTTAAACTGTACTAATACTTTTCCGCAATAGATCTACTATAAAGGTGAAACAGGTTTTACAGCAAAATAGAATGCACAAAAAGTACCGCTAAGCATATGCGAGTAGTTTAATTTTGAAATATGTATATTTCAAATAACTCCAGTTCGTTGTTCAATACCTGATTAAATTATATTTTAAGAAAAATAAACTAACTGCATTATAGCTGTTGAAATAATAAAAATGAATAGCAATCTATGAAAGTTCTAAATGTACTTTAAATGAAACCGGACAGTCATGCAAATAGTCTGTCATATTAAATGGACGCCTAATGCCCCCTAATTGTCCATTAATGTATTCAACAAACGTAATGTAAAATAAATTCCATTAAAACTCAACCGCCGAAAAACAACGCACCTCAGACCAAACTTGGCATCCTTCCAGAAAGCCTAACAAAGCCCCCTATCAGAAGATCGCGTAAATAAATTCATAACCATCTCCTCTTTTCGAACGTTCAATTCTCAAAATTCGAATGTTGACGAGTGCCAGCCATTGTTCTCGGAACAGCGGTTCCATTTCCCGTTCTGCCGCCATTACGCTAAAAATCAGAACAAAATGGCCGAACCATAACCGGTCAGTTTCCCTCAAAACCTTATCGCATGCATATTTACTACTGCGAATTGAGCTCAGTTATTGTCGGAGGCATCCCTGGAGCGGCCGGGCAAATTGAACGACCCCGGCGCTTCCTGTCTTTCAATGCGAAGTCTTTTAAAAGTCCCTTGTGTTAGGCTTAATGACCGCTGCGATATTTGATTAGGGTTTGTGAGCGTGGGCCGTTTTAATGAGTCGTGGTTTGGTTTGGATAATTTCGTTTAAACTTTCCCCTCTTTCTCGATTTCGGTGTTATAGTTTGGTAGAGTTGCAAGCATCAATTAAAATTTTTACTGTTTAAGAATTTTGTTGCCGCGTAGCATATCATAAGATTAGCATTAGTTCATGGCCCTCTTGCTCAACATCAGCAGAGAAATTTTTTTAGAAATTTGGGTAAAAAATTGTTGCGCAAAAATTCATAAGACATCTGTATTTTACATCTGCAATATACATACATATTATAGGTATATTTTACATAGTTTGTCAAATGATTGTAATCGTTTATTTATTTGAATAAAATGTGTATTTATAAACAATATAAAACGCAAGAATAGACTGCTGCTTTCTTTAATTGCTTATATCCTTAAAAATTCTGATGAATGTTAGTTCTTTTACAGAAATTAAAACTTTTGGTTTTATTAGTATTTCATTTAAGTGACTGATTTTTGCTTACAGATTTTTAAGATGAAATTGGTATAATTTTTTTATATTAGTTTCATTCTTCGTGTCAACCTAATTACATTAGAGACAATATTTTATGTCTCTAATGTAATTAGGGACATAAAATATTGTCATTAATTTGTACACTTATTCTAGATTTTTGCTATCCGAGGACCAATTCAAAAAATTATCAACTTCTGCAATTATATATCATAGAATCAGTACTACAACTCATAAATTTTTCTATAAAAATTAGCTAAAATAAAACGTAACTATCTTTCACAGTTCATTTTTAATGTAGAATATAAAATTTTAAATTTTCTATGGAAATGTTTGAGATGATGAAACGCTCATTTTTCTCTTCTTGGTCGATTCTTTCATTGGTTACTTCGGTTTCTCTCCCCTAAAATGGCCGATATTGATGAAAATAAACTGTTCTTCCTATTCAAGCTTTCCTTTAACAAATGTTTTATACAAAAAAACAGCACAGGAAGAAGTTGATTTGAAAAAAATTAATGATTAATGAATACTTAGAAAACTCATTTTCAAACACCCAAAACAAAAGTAATGTCTGCTAACAAATGACAACAAACAGTTAGTGTTGTTGCCATCGACGGAGGGAAACAACCAAATTGAAACAGGACTCTCATTTGTGTCATAAAATGTCAGTTAAGACACTTTCAAACCAGTTTAAAGCTTTTGAGATTTATTTCGCCGAAATTAGAATTCCCTCTCTAGCGGTTCATTAAGACGTTTATTTGATTAAAACCCAAGCAGTGGGAGGGGACAAGTTGAGACTCCCCTATTGGCCGCCGCTAGCTTGGCGTTAATTATGCGGATTGGCTTAATTGGCGGCGTGTCTTGATGCCAATTCTTTAATTAGCCCTTATCAAAATCCATCGCAGTTGTTAATCATATTAACCAAGCAGTAATGAAGCAAAGGAGCATCCAGAAATATGCTGATTTAATTTTAATTACCTTTTCATCCGAGTAATAATATCTGTGCAGTGGTCGGTTCATTAGGTATTGTTTGTACGTTCTGTTTGTTATCAAACAGTGGGTTTGTTGTAATTGCGTTAATTTATAGTTATGAGAAAGATATATGTTTTAATTTGATAAAGGCTTTGATTGCTGATTACAGAGATCAAAGCTTTATTGACGATTGTTAATGTCATTAAAAACTGGTTCTTATTCAGAAATTACTAAAACTATAGATTTGGTAGAAATTTGTTTAGATGAGAAAGCCTTTTATTTCGAATTAAAAAACATATTTTGAATAACTGCGAAAATTTTCCAGCCAATAAATTTATATAGTATCATTGCTGTTATTAATATGGCACAATTATGACAGCTGAAGTCTTCCCTTCAAAAATTTTCTAATAATTTGTAATAATTGAAAATGAACTGATGTGTATATCGGTTCATATAAGGTAAATACATTGTTAGTACTTTTAATTAGAGAGAGCTGGATTTCGGGTAACAATTTTGAAATAAATTCCCTTTAGACGTAAAATGCCACATTCATTTTTGCTGAAATGCTGAGTCGAAACAAGTGTTGTTTGACTGTACAAGTAAATGCATAGAAGCATTACTTTATTTGATTTCAGAGATAGTTTTCCAAGAATAATTGCACGATAGATTTAAGAAAAATCTGCATACTTTCTGAAGCATTTAGTTGATTAAAAAAGTTACGATTTTTTTCCTAACATCATCCGAAATATAAAGTACTGTTTACCTCTTAATGTTAATGGAAATTAAATGAAAAATCTTAATGTAAATGAAAATTATAATAACTATTATACTTACAATGAAATCATTGTACTTCGATTCATACGAATTTTTTGGGATATTGAGCTGGTCACTATCGAGGCATGAAACTCTATTGAGATGGCAAAAGAACTTACAGTCTCAGCAGCATCTGTGATAACGTTCCTTTACACCAACATATATTTTTGACTGTCTCACCATTTTAAGATCTTTGGTTCAGGTTGGGAAATGAGGGCTGGTTAGTCCAGTCGGTTAGGCATTCGTCTAGCATGCAGGTTCGGGTCCGGGCATCGTCAAAATAACGGCCGACCTATAAACGGCCCGTGCAGCCAAAATGTCCTACGAGTAATACCCCTTGTGGAGAAAGTGTACGTTAAATATCCTTCAAAGTCCTAACGCTGCGTACGACGTCGCCCTTAACGGTTGCATGTTGTGCATACTCAGGTGACGGCTCGTCACTTGACTGTGGTTCTAAAATGCGGCACCCGACGGCAATAGCCCTCGTCTAGCTTTAGTGCGACGATAATTCAAACTAAAACTAAAAAAACTCATTGAAATCTATAGTTCTCCCCAAGGATACGACACCATAAAACAACCAACCATCAGGGATATTCCCTAACTACAGTTTAAAAAAATGCTATGTAATAACCCAAACACATGGACACCATCCCTCCTCCCGCATCCCGAAGAAAGATGATCCTTTCGTCCTCTTCCGAGCAACTTGCTGCAGCATCCGAAAGTGTCATCCGCCGCATCCCATTGATCATTTTGCTCTTGCGCCTCCCCATCCCACAACACAAAAGAGAAACTGCATGCAATGCTGTACCTGGGATGGGGTCTTGGTAGATAAAATGTGTCTGTGTTTTGTTTTCGTAGCATAACTAAAGGTTTTCATTAAGATGAGGGAAGGAATTAAGGTTAGTCGGATGGTTCTATCCGGCCCATGTTTTATTTTAGTAACTTTAGGAACATTTGTCTCAGGAAATATATGAGATATCATTATGAACTTTTTTATATTTTGTTTTATACGTATAGCTCTTTGATTTAAACTGAGGAATGGTAAAATATCTTTACTACAAAAATATAAAAATTTATTTGTGTTCTTTAATACATATTTACAAAATAACTGCAAAAGTTCTCTTTTATGCTTTGAAATATTCTCAGTTTAAACCAAAGAACTATATGTAAGGAACAAAATATGAAAAAAGTCATAATGATATATTATATAGTTCCTGAGAACAGTGTTTCTGAAGTTAGGAAAGTTAATATGGACCAGATAGAACCATTCGATTATCTCTGAGACTGTATTGCATATGTAAATTAATGTTCCTTTGCCACAAATATACACTTCACTATTACTTAATATTTTAACAGCTCTATTTCTGAATAAAAACGTTAAATTTAAGTTTTTAAGATTAGTTTTTTTTTTATGTTTAAAAGTTAATAATGAGAAACATTTCGGATTATTTTGCCCCTGCTTGTTTGCTTTGCGACTACAAAACTGCCACAAAAAGAAAGCGGGTTTTACAGTTCGGTTACACCCCACAATTTAGAAGTAGAGTTGGCGTTGTTGAGCATGCATTTTTTTTCAACTGCATATTTTTCTTTTTGTTTTTTTAAAAGCCTATATTTAATTATTATTGATTATAAAATAAAAATTATGTTAATTTAAAAAATATTTTTAGAATTTTTTAAATTAAAATTCTTTATCGTTTACAGAAATTATTTATTGTAAACAGAAGCTTACGCTTACTCTATTTCGTTCTTACCACGAACTTATACCTTATAAAAAGTTCCAAACCAACGCCTCTTCGATAATACCCCGAACGAACAAAAGCCAAAAGCGCAACAGTGTTTAAATAGACCACGGGGGAGGAGGGAGTACCAACCCCTCTTGTGGATACAGGGGTGTAGGATAACGCGGCATATTGACGCTGGAGGGCGGTGGAGTTATTTACTAAGTCATTACCGCTTGGTGTTTGATGTCTTACACCCCCTCTCCTCCCCCCGAATGGACAATGGAACCTGCCGTCTATGGAAGAAAGAGAACACCAGGATCAATGTAATAGAATGAGGAAGAAGATTTGGTTTCGTTTCTATTGGATGTAGAGACATGACTACTAACTCCAGTATTGCTTTCCCAAACGCTTTTTTTCCTACAGTATAAACATTTGAATCTGTATACCTTCAAAGCTTGAAGAAATAATTTTAATCAAATCAATCATTAGTTATTAATCAATGTAATATAACGAGGAAGAAGATTTGTTTTCGTTTTTATAGGATATAGAGATATGACTACTAACTCCAGTATTGCTTTCCCAAACGTGTTTTTTTCCCTACACCTACAGTATAAACATTTGAATCTGTATACTTTCAAAGCTTGAAGAAATTATTTTAATCAAATCAATCATTAGTTATTAATCAATGTAATATAACGAGGAAGAAGATTTGTTTTCGTTTTTATAGGATGTAGAGATATGACTACTAACTCCAGTATTGCTTTCCCAAACGTGTTTTTTCCCTACACCTACAGTATAAACATTTGAATCTGTATACTTTCAAAGCTTGAAGAAATTATTTTAATCAAATCAATCATTAGTTATTAATCAATGTAATATAACGAGGAAGAAGATTTGTTTTCGTTTTTATAGGATGTAGAGATATGACTACTAACTCCAGTATTGCTTTCCAAAACGTGTTTTTTTCCCTACACCTACAGTATAAACATTTGAATCTGTATACTTTCAAAGCTTGAAGAAATAATTTTAATCAAATCAATCATTAGTTATTAATCAAGAATGAGGAAGATGATTTGGTTTCATTTCTATAGGATGTAGAGACATGACTACTAACTCAATTATTGCTTTCCCAAACGAATTTTTTCCCTACAGTATAAACATTTGAATCTGCATACTTTCAAAGCTTGAGGAAATAATTTTAATCAAATCCATCATTAGTTATTAATCAATGTAATAGAACGAGGAAGAGGATTTGGTTTCGTTTCTATTGGATGTAGATACATGACTACTAACTCCAGTATTGCTTTCCCAAACGTGTTTTTTTCCCTACACCTACAGTAGAAACATTTGAATCTATATACCTTTGAATCTTGAAGTAATAATTTTCTATACAGTTATTGTGCCTAGAGGTCTGTTATTCAACTTTCCAGCCATAGCAGTTCTGTGGGTAGTCTCTTTTAAGTTTTCCCCTAGATTTATAAACAAAAAGAAAGTAAATAAAATATGATTTATGAAAACTTAAAGAGGATTTCATAGTTAAAAAGTTAACCATAGAAATAAACTAATGTCAAACTAATGTAGCAACAAAAAAGTTAAAATTATTATTGTAAGTATAATTAGTAAATATCTAAGAAAAATTATTATTGTAAGTATAATTAGTAAATATCTAAGAAAAATTACTTTTGTAAGTATAATTAGTAAATATCTAAGAAAAAGTATTATTGTAAGTATAATTAGTAAATATCTAAGAAAAATTATTATTGTAAATATAATAAGTTTTTTAACTGCAAAATAATATTATCATTGAAAATTCTGGACTTAAACCAGGAATTTGGTAATTTTGCATTGGATACATGATTGAAAAGCTTGTAATGAAATCAAAATTCATTTGTCATTCACGGAAAAATCGTGTACATCTCCAGTTGGACGTAACTAAACTGAATAAAAAATTTCATCTATAAGTTAATTAATTTTTTTGATTAGTTTTAAAAAACGCAGCTTTAAATTTTAAGAAAATATTTTTAAAAAATCAATTTCTTCAACCAAAAAGTCAGTTGGATGATGAAGATACTTTTAAAATTGCTCTTTTTACATCACTTTGAAAAATTGTCTTTTGTCGTACTTTGAACTTCTTTGCGATATTTCGGTTGTAGGATTTGAAGTTTTCCGCCAAAAAAAATTCAAAATATAATTCAAAATTAAATTTATTTTTTCAAAATCTTTGCATTTAATGTCATTAGCTGACAAATTATAAACTTTTTTTTTTTGCCTTTTCCAAATTCACATCATTAAGTCTTATCAAATCATGGTTTCAGCTGCAACAGATAGATACATAATATTTCACTAAACAAATTTACTTTTTCAAGTATTTTATTTCTTCAATATTATAGGTCATTAATAACATTACCGCATCCTCAATTCCTCGCGCTTTTATCATCGCTAAATTAAAAACATCAAACTCAGAATATCGTATTTCTATTAATCCAAAAATCGGATGCACTGCAGGAAATAAGAATCGCATCATCAGAACATTCGATAATTCGGCACTTCCCTTGTTACCGATATTCAAATTATCCCAATTTCCTTCGAACACGGGAGATATAGAACATTCAAAAGAAAAGACCCTATTTTTCAAAATAATATTAACGACTGTAGTCACCTTTGCCGTTTGTGTTTGGATCCCACTGTACGATTCCACGAATGCATCATTTGCAAAAATGTTCAATCTATGATTTATCTCTAAGTGTTCACATATTCTGGTAAATAGTTAGTTTGGCGAAATTTAATTCAAATTTTCAACCTGTCCAAAACATTCAATCTATGTTTATATCTAAGAGTTCACATACTCTGGTATGTAGCTAGTTTGGCAAAATTTAATTCAAATTGGACTTTTGAACTACAAAACCTGTTATTTAGCAAAGTTTTAAAATATTTATGAATTAAATGTTTTGTTAATATTAAAAAGTGTTTTACAAAAAAAAAATTAAATAAGACACAACTTATATAATTTTTAAATACTTATAATTTTTTTTAATACTTGGATTGCTAAAACTAGAGAGGACAAATTCTATGGCATGGCGCAATAGAATTGCTTAAAGCTGAAATCATACGAAATGTTTGCATAGTTTTGTATTTAAATAGCTATTTATATCATATGTTATTTAATAAAAATTGCAGTTAATATCTCATACACTAGAATGATAGTAAATGTATATATTTTTGGGGGGAAGATAGTATATTTTCTTTGATATTTTTGATACAATTATCTATTCTAAGTAGAAAATTGAGAATAGAAGCTGGTTAACTCCCGTGAAATTTAATGTATGAAATAAATTATACACGAATATCTTTACAAAATACACTGGTAATTAGAGAAGCAAAATTAAAGACAATGAACAAAATACATTTGTGATGGAAAAAAAATTATTTTTTCTCTTTGGAACACTGTAAAGCCTATGTAGTCTTAAGAGTAAATAAAATGCATATATAGCTCGCAACCTAAGTGGGATTGAAATTTCAGTCACCTTTTCGAGATTTATTTGAACTCGGAGGATTATTTTTTGGCAGATTTCTCCTGCATCCGTTTTTTGGCAGAACTAGACCCAAGGAAATATCTTATCCCGGTTTTTTTTCTCTCCCGATTTTCCCGATTCGTTGGAGAGTCTACGTTTTCCTCTCGGCGCTTCCGCTTCCTACTCTCATCATCAGATCTGTTACGAGGATCCTGATTGGTTGATTCGACGCCTCCGATCGTTAAACCCTCCTATGAATGACGACCTTACAAGAGTGGAGGAGTTTTCTTTTTCGGATGCGATTTCGGGTTGGAAGATATATATGGGAAGGGTTGCTTTCTTTTCCTTGAAATAGGTTTGGGAATATTTGAATAAAAATGTTATAGTTGTATGACAACTTACGTGATACGTTGTAGTTTACATACTCATTGGACAACTTAAGGGGGACCAGACCCCTAACAATTTTCAAAAATGACATTTCAATGTTTTTAGTGTCTCGTAAAATATTAAATCTTAGCTTTACAAAGATATCGTTCATCAAAATTTTCTAGTATTGAGGTATTTTTAAATATATATATTTTTTTAATTTCAACGGTAAGAAACCACTATTGTATACTTAAAACGCTTATATCCCAAAACTTACTTTTTCTTGGTTTCTAAAAAGCACTGGCGGTATTTGAGTATAACTATCTTACTTTTTTCTTTTTTAATATTTTTGTTGTTTTTTAGGTAAAAAATACGTAGTATCACTTAAATATTAAAAATTTAAAAACCAAACATTTTTTTTAAAAAAAGCCCCCAGTAAAGTTTAGTTAAACATACATTTAATAACTAGTAAAAATTTTGTTTAAAAGTATCCAACAGATTTGGAGAAAAAGTTACATTTTAACATGGGCTTCAATGAAGGGCTCCGGTCCCCCTTAAGTTTTAAAAAAAAAACTTATTTAATTCCAGGTCAACAACATTCGCTATTTCTTTCCAAGAAAAACCTCCACACTTATCCATATTTTAAAACAACTTTCAATTAATTCTTAACCTTTCAGAAATATTTGATGTTCTTGTAAACTAACGTGTTAGAATTTAAATGGAATTCGTTAAAATGAACAACAATGGCTCCTAGTAAAAAAAAATTAAAATATCAATGGAAGAAAAAAAGCAAATGCTTAAGGCTATAGTGACTGCATTCAAATACATATTCACTTTCATAAATCTGGTTAAAAATTATTTACAAGTTAATAACGAGAACAAAATTTCAGATTATTTTGCCCCTGCGCGTTTGCTTTGCTACTACAAAACTACCACAAAAGTAAAACGAGTTTTACAGTTCGGGTACACCCGTAGAAGTTAGGTTGGCGTTGTTGAGCATGCATTATTTCTTTTTTCTTTTCCTTTTTTTACAACTGCATATTTTTCTTTGTAATTTTTTCATTTTTGAAAGATCGTATTTAATTATTATTGATATATACTAAAAAGTTATGTTATTTTTTAAAACATTTTTGTAGTTTTTAAAATAGAAATTCTTTATCGTTTCTCGGGTATACATACTTTAATTGCGATTACCCCGGCCTCATTCACCAATGTCTCATGGAAAACAATATCGAATGTCACTTTTCGATATCATTATGCGACTACGATATCATGCAGAAATCTAGTGGCGTTAATGTTCCTGTTTATTTACCTTATTATTCCAATTTATTTCTCTTATCATTATGGCAGTGCGATATCGTTTCAACAGCGAAAGTCGATTGCTTTTGCTATCAAATATTATTGATATCATTATGAAATTAGAATATACCTTTCGTATGGTGATTGTACTATTCCTTTTATTAATCCACGTGATAATTGTATAATATCGCGAGTTTTGTAAGTAACAGGACTTTCGGACCCGCAGATTTAACGATCACGAACTCCGCATATACTCGATGGGTCTTCAGTGGAATTGGGACTCGATCGCGGGGCCTTCCGAGACCAAGACTTTAACCACTAGGTTCCCCATCAAGAGGGGATTTTAAATGCCTTCTACATATTTTTATGGAAACACTTTCCTATTTCAACTTTAGCCCAATTTCATATTCTTGATACTTTAACCTGTCGCACTCGAGAACTGGTTAATGGTATCTTTTTCTAATCCAATAACTTCTAAAACTCTCATTCAACGATATCACGTCAATATCAAAACGATATCATATCAATATCGAGAAATGGTTAATGGTAGCATTTTTCTAAATCTGATAACTTGTAAAACTCTCGCAACGATATCATGTCTATATCAAAACCATAACCATATCAATATCGAGAACTGGTTAATGGTAGCTTTTTTCTAAATCTGATAACTTGTAAAACTCTCACAACGATATCATGTCTATATCAAAACGATATCATGTCCATATCAAAACGATATTATGTCAATAGCAAAACGATATCACGTCAATATCAAAACGATATCATGTCAATATCAAAAAGATATCATGTCAATATCAAAACGATATCATGTCAACCGAGTTCCAGCATCCTCTCATGACCCCCCGTACTAATCACCCACCCCCTTTTCGTTAAATAACCAGCTAATCTCCGTCCCCTGTCCAGTGAACCGCAAACTAATCTCTACACGTGGCCCTCTACACACGATAGGCCTTTTGGCCCAGGGTTAATAGACCTGCGATCGTATGAATAATGAGGCCTAGGCCGGGGTGGGCCTAATCGAGCGAGAATTGGTTATTAGGTAGGATCATGATGTTGGTATTAAGTGTGCTCAACTGATTTGAGGGGTAAATGTGAAAAGAGCAACTTGGGTATGTGGGGGGTTAGATTGTTCAAATATGAGAAGAGTTGCATGAGTAGTTGCATAATGCTCGAATCTTTTTCATGTTTACGGGATTTACATTGTACAACTGAAAAAATTTGCAAAAAATCAGAATCTTATTGTTATTTTCTGCAGAAAGTTTAAGGTTTTTTTTTAAACTCCAGTCCGTCAGTTTTCCATCCTGTGGCTTTGCACATTCGATTCTTAAACTACTGCATTTCTCTGTAAAATTATACCTCCGTCAATTAAAAATCCATCTTCTCTGTAAGCAAATAAACTCTGCAACCACTATACAGATTGCTCCTGCTGAGGACAGATTTTTGTGTTCAATTACGAAAAGAAAATTCGATCTGTACAAAGTACTTCTGCTGGCTTGATGGTGTAGTGGTCAGTGTTCCTGGCTCCTTTGCCATCGACGATTGTTCTCATACTGGTTCTGGAATGACATTTTGATTTTTTACGTACCCAGCAATACAGAAAATATATCGTCGATTAAATGACAAAACCACAAATGTGCAAATTCTTGGGATTGGCGTTTTTTGAAAATTGTGGGCCTCGCACTAACATTATCCAGTTTTCTATCCCAGTGGCTTTGCATATTCGTGGTTTTGTCATTCGAGCGACGAAATACAAGGCAGAAATATTTTCTGTGTTGTTTGGTTATGGAGAAATTGTGTCGACAAATTTTGTTCGTAGCATCACATGTGTTTGATGTTCATGCAACTTTGCTTCCAGAAAATATCTGTAATGTGACAGGAATATTTACGGTGTAGAAGTAGCAGATTTCAAATATCAGTAAAAGAATTACAAAAACGCTTGATTTTACAATGGTGTTAAGTGTTAATAAGATATGAAATCGACTATGGTTATTGACTTGAGGTGTCAAGCATTTTGTTAATTTCCTAATAGTGTGTACAAAATTAGTTAAATAGTATTTCACATACTGATCGTACGAATTCAATAAATCAGTATAAAAAGAAATACAAATTATTTGTTACACACAAAGTGAATGGTGTAGCATTGAGAAATATTTATTTACACTTCGAAATAGTGAGCCCTCACTTCAACATTCCTAAAACAAGGCTTATTCAAAGTACAGATAAGTTTAATAATTTCATTTTTTTAAAAATAATTATCTAATTTTCAAAAAGATGTACCATGGACCAACACGCAGAAAATATAGGGAGATATGTTTTGCCTTATGGCCGAGTGGTTTAGATCGCAGGCCATAACGATAGCTGTCTGCGCGCTGTAATGGAAGAGGGTTTGATTTCCGCCTTTGCCCTTGGTGTACTTCCTTTCTCAGTAATAAAATTTCAAATCTACTGCTCCATTTGGTAAAATTTATAAGCCGTTTAAAATATAGTCAAAACCCTCCTAAATGGCTTCGATTCCAATTGGCCTCTAAATCTAAACTAGTTCTTTTGCCACTCTATTCCCCCTCCGTAGTGAGCCATGGCTGCCCATGACAGCTCAGTACGAGTCGTACCTCTACACTACTATAGAACTCGTTGAATATTACCTAACGGCTTTTTTATAAAGTTCCCAATTTTATTTATTATTAATCCCTACATTTTTAATGGCATTTTATAATTATTTCATTATTGTCTTTGCAGGCTACCCTCACAACACAATAGGAGGGATGACGAAATCCTCACTAGATGCTCACCCGCACCCGCACATACGAAATATGCAAGGTAAACTTTTTTTTTACATTCTTCGAGATTTTCTTTGTCTGAATAGGGCATTAAACGACCTTAATTAAAAACGGCTGTTTTAAAAATGGTGAATTAAATGGTAGAAAACTTTTCTTTTATGTATTTGAAGAAAATTTTGTTTTTTTTTCAGCTTTCAAATTCTATGTGCTTTTCTTTCACATACAGAGTATGCCTTTTTTTTAGAATAAACTGACCATTTCCAACCATGATAATTTTTGATGCTTTGTGTCTCAAAATTTCTTAGTCACGTACCTTGTAATAAAAGTCTTTTTATAGTTTACTTATTAATTATCTGAAAAATGATTTCATCATCTGCTTTATATACCTTGTTAATAATTTTAATTGAAACAACTACACCTCAGTAGTTTCTTTCTTACGATTTTTTTATTAATAAAATCAAAATAATGAGGACATTGCTTTTTCCTATAATCAGTGTGAATACTATAGACAAGTACCCGTGAATGCTGTAGACACTTACCCAGAAAAAAAAACGTTAGGGTCAAGTGGGGTAAGTGTGATAGGGTTTCTGCATTTTTCATTAAGAAAATTCGTTCTCTGCTTCAAGTAAATTCCAAATCCTAAAATTGGTAGTGAATTATTATAAGAAACATACATATGTAGAAAAAAAATTATATGTTTGAATTCCAATTTTAAGTGTACAAAATTTGCATTTCAAAATCCATTGTTGTTTTATCACACTTACCCCACATAGGAAAACCCACATAAAAAGAAGACAGTTGCACTTAAATTCAAAAGCTCAAAACTTTCTTTAAACAAAAAATAAGGTCAATATTTCTTTTTAGTTTAATTATAAGTGGTCTAATGTTATATATTGCAAACTTTCAGATTTTTAGAATGATTTCCAAAGTTACAAGAGCTGTTTATCACACTTACCCCCAATCACACTTACGCCACTTTACCCTACCTTAAATGCACTGAGAGAAGTCTTCTAATAATAAAGAAATGCGTCGCGTTTCTCTTTGCATGGGGGTCACGTTTTTTCCCGACCCCAGGTCATGATCCCCGTGTGATCATTTGTGTTCTGTTTCCCGGACTTTCGAATTAAGTAACCCTCGTCTCCCACATCCCCACAATAATCCGAGGGTTACAGCTTCTATGAATGTTGGCGAGCTGATTCGAACCCAAATCGTCGCCAATCAAATTTCATTAACCTCTTAAGTCAAGAGCACAATTCCACACGTATATAAAAAATGTTAAACACACTTTTCCTTCAAATAGACACTAAAAAGTATGTTTTGCAAACGAATTTTTTTAAAAGAATGTGTTTGATAGTTACTGAAAGATATGCTCAAAAATAAAAAAATTTTATGTGCTATAAATGCAAAAAAAGGCCGTATCACTTATTTGTAGCTAACAGCTTATTTTAACAGTTTTTTTAATGCCTTTAAAATTATCTACTATAATAAATTTTTAACACGAAATGTAAAAGAACAGTACTGTGTAAAGGCAAGTAAATAGTTGAGAGTAAATGGTTGGAGTGGTGTGGTCGAAATATATTTTTAAACATTCTGCATATGCTTGCGTTCAATTCCTCCGTTGCGATTACGCAATTAAGTAATTGAACAAACGCCTAAGCTGGAATTGCGTACGAAATAAAGTTCTTTTTTTGTTCAAATTGTTATTTTTGGCGAACTGTTTAGAAAATTAATGAAACAAGTGTTAGACGCAAAAGCTCCGTTTTCTAATTTTTTTGGCTTGCGTATCATTATCACTTTTTTGCTTAGTAAAACTCCAATATGAAATATGCATGACAACTTTGCATGGCACATTTGCATGACAATGATTAGCAAGTGAGACTTATACTTAGACCCCAAGAGAACGAAGTGGTGGAAGTTCATCTTTTTTCAGTTGTTACCCCTGTAATTGCTATGGGTAAATGTGGGCTGAAACTTCTTCTTACCTGGCATTACAGCCTTGTGCAATCCTCAGCTTCCACCAGAAAGGCTCTCCACTTTGCCCAATTCAAATCCAAGCCTTTCTACTTTTTTAAGCTTCATTTCGGCCAAGACTTTTCTATATGTATCCAATTCAAGTCTCGCTTGGTCTCTCTCCTCTCCTGGTATAACGTAACTTGCCCTTTGTAATTATCTTAGTGATATTATTTTCATCTCTTCGATGCATATGTCCAATCCAGTGGAGTCTTTGCGATTTTATGAATCGTGTAATATCCTTGTTTTTTATAAGTTGGTTTAGTTCGCTGTTCGTTCTTCTGATCCACACCTGATTTTCTTGTTTTGCTTCTTATATTTTCCTCGAAATTTTTCTTTCAAATCTTCTAATGTATTCTGAAACTTTGGCGTTCAATGTCCACGTTTTTCCTGCATAAGTTACAGTCGTTCTAAGTTTTTCGGCGGACTAACTACACTCCCAATTCCCCAATCATTGATAGTTAAAAGTTACTTTTGCACCATTTAACACAGGTGAACTCATCCAACAAAGACGTTTTACCAGCAAACCCGAAAACAAATTCACCAAATCAGCACTAAACTTCCAAACACAGCAACCCTCCCTTTTCAATGCATATTTAAGTGACCAAACACCCCCGTAACACTAGATCCGAAGTGATAAAAACAAGCGGACCCTTAATCCGCCTAGTCCAAGCCCACCCAGTCGTAAAAAAAGGACAAAAAAGCAGTCCAAGCTGACCACTACTAAAGCTGTCCACTTACTTGGATCGCCCTACTTGTAGGGACTTATAGCGGATTAGAGGGAAAATACCGCTGATTGTTTCTCAGGATTTAGGGATTTTCGGTCTAAAATACACAGCGGAGAGGCTGCTGGTGAATATAAATGGAGAGGGGAAAAAATATAGATATTGGGGAGTTTGTAAGGGAATTTCAACATGTGTGGTTTTGTATTTTTGGTGTCAAATATCGCTCTAGAAATGGTCGGCACCTATTGCGTTTGTTGACCATTTTACATTATGAAATTTGCCCACATATTGTAAAAGCTCATGTTATGAATTTATATTTAATTCATAAAATAATTTTTTTCCAAATTGATAATTAAGTCATTATTACATATAATAAGTTGGTTTATCTTTTAAAATAACATTGTAAACTAGGAAAATCTGTAGACTTGATATACTATTTGTACGATAGCTGGATATGTTGCTTAATAAATCTATAACTATATCTGTGGCTTGGTTATAAAAGTTACTATAAAAGTCATTAGTCAAATAATTGACATTGGCCCTTTTAGAACAAAGTCACAGATATAATGAAATTACTTTAATATAACTTTATTTAAACATATTCAATATATTAAGTCCGTAATTGTTTCAAGCGCTAAATAAAATAACCAAGCAATTTTAACAAGCAAAAAAATCGCATCTTGCACAGTAATTTAACTTTAAAAAATCTAACAAATGGTTTTTTTTTTCAATATTTGAATGTTAAAATGTAATACAGTGTTAATTCTAAGTCAATTTTTTCTTTAATTCACCATAACGTAAGCTAAACTCGCATTCTACTATACCAACATATATAATACATTTCTCCGTAAACATTTCTACCAAAGGAACTCTTCAATAAATATCAACTCTAAAACTGAAGCATTCACTTCAGAAATCCGTCAACGGCGATACCTAGACAATTCCATTCAGGTGGCTTTCTGAAATAAAACTTTTCTTCCAATGCAGCCCTGAGAAAGTGAGTTAAAGCCAACATTTCGAACAACTTTCCCCGTCATAATAGAGCAGTACCGCAGGGAAATTTAGAGGAGACACTGGGTGAAAGTGCATCTCAAATCTTTTTGCAACCTGCATCACGTATTGAAGAGAAAATACTTTTAGATTTTGAAGAAGGAGCAAGAATTTAGAGTTAACTTTTGAAGTCCGGGGCATGTCTGTGTTGAGAACTACGTTTTTTTTATATATAAATTTGTTTTTAGACTCTTACGTAAAAGGTTTCAATAGGTTTCTGTTATCTTTACTGGTTTTTTTTGTGATACATAAAGGCAAATTGTAAAAATGAAATTTTTGCAAAAGATTTATTAATCAATGGAATGCTTTACTAGATTATGTTGTTTTGTCGAAGAGAATAGAAGGATGTAAGAACTGTATTGAGAGCTTTTGAAGACAGTTAAATAATTATTAAACTTATTGCCCTACTAAAAATGATCCATAGAGATCAGTACCAGTAGGCCATTTCCACATACAAAAATCTATTGACATAAGTACATCTTTACTGAAGTGTACTTATTTCTATGGATGTCTCTATTGTTATCAGTAGAAGCTATTGATATCTGTAACCTACTGATAATATTTCTTATTGATATTAATAGAGCTCTACCGACACCAGTAAGAAAAATATCAGTAGGCTACTGATCTCAATTGACATCAATAGGCCTGGACGTATGCCTATAGAGATCAGTAGAGATTTGTATGAATATCAATAGAGATTTGTATAGATATCAATAGAGATTTCTATTAGTACCAGTAGGCCATTTCCACAGACAAATTTGCTATTGATCTCTACTGACCATTTTTAGTAGGGTGACCAACCTTGCTGGGACTCTGGCCTTTCGTTGGTCACCAATTGTTGTATTTGTATTTTAATCAATTAACTCCATTGTTACGTGAATTTCAACTGAGCAAGAAAAATGAAATACTTGAAACGAAATCGTTACTAAGTTTGCATAAAACACTAATGATTTCACCTACAAAAAACTTAGGAAAACGTGTTAATGTTGTACATATCTATAGTTTCCAAGATAAGCTGGTTTGTTAGACAAGTTCAGTTTGTCCAAGGTGGGACTTCAGAAACCAAGAAGTTACTAAACACTCTAAACAAGAAATAACATTAAATTTTTCCTTAGTATTGTAGGTTGGTTCATGTATTTTCCGGTTTGTGTGCTTGATCAGAGACCAGCTTATCGTTTGGCAAGACAGACACAGAAAGAATTTTTACTAACGCAGAGTGAAAGAGTACACCCAGAGCAAAGGCGGTAATCGAACCCGCACTCGGTACAGCGAACAGACTGTTAGCGTAATGGGCTGTGATAAAGCCCACTAGGCCGCCCCTCCAATATAAGCCAGACAGAGACGTCGTAAGTCTTCTTCCATTTGATCCGTCGTCGCCGGTCTCCCCTCTTCCGCAATTTCCGCCAATACTCCAAGCCTCACTCGGCTTCTTCCGCATTCTTCTTGCGGACAGAGGACGTGCCTAGCGGAATGGCTTACAGTTGCTTTGCGAAGGTAGTCTTGCTTAAAATGTAAGAAAAAATTATATGGAATTACATAGAATTACAAATGAAAAAAGTACCTAGATAATTAGTCTATCACTTTTCTTACCTATATTTATACTTTTATACCAATCTATAATAGATACCATCGAATGGTTGTATTTCCTGCAAAAGTGAGATTGCGTAACTTTCTGAAGAATACATACTTTTAAACCCGTAACCTGGCGGTCAGGTTTTCCAGCAACATTCATAGTTTTTTAAAATTTATTAATTTAATAAACTTTGAAATTAAAAGTAATCAGTAGCCATTTATAAACATCTACTGTCGAAACATATTTTTTTTAATTAAGAAATTAAATTTTCATTTAAAATGTTTTAATTAAATATCATACTGTGAAATCAAGTTTAAACTTTAGCGAATTTGCTTATCCCCTTAGCCTTAGAGGGTTAGTGAAACTATTAATGTTTTGCATTTCTGAAATAAATTTAGATTAAAAAAACATATGTTTGTAGAACTGCTCACATCACACTTTAGTCACTTCATCATTTCAAATCTGTTAATCTCAAATTTCTACTTCCTCAATTTCTTCGATCACAAATCTCGAGAGTCATACCTTTTATAAAAGTCAGACATTGAAAACGTTAAAACAACTCATGAAGCGCCTCTGAATAATGTCATACTTCTTCTAATGATTTTCAAAAATAAATGATACGAGTACTTGCAAAAGAAACAGAATTTTTTCATGTTTCTTCTTCGTGTTTAAATTTGAAATATGAAAGATTTTCAATAACAGCGAAAAGGCACACATCAAACCTTCATCTGAGAAGCACAATTCCTATTCCTATGCCTTCAATTTTCGCACCTCTCATCAACTTACTCGACGAAAATCTTGATTACTGCCACCTGCGACATCACCCATTCTACAAAGGCAAGATGAATTCTCTGGCTTCAAATTGCCTCTGCCTTCCCCCCTTCATCTTCCAGCAGAAAGAGAGATTGATAATATTATTCCTCCTCACAAACTCTTTTAGCGTTCGCCCATTCTGGAGGCAGTGTTCGTTCGAAGTCAAAATAGAAGCAATTTCCGCTCTCTGGAACACTCCCTCTTTTCCCGCGCTTTTCCTTGAGTAAAAATCATCATTCATTTAATTATGAGATTTCGCCTTGGATGCCGTCGTAGTAAACGCTTTCGACGTGATGGTAAAAGACTGGTGGAAAATCAATTTGGGCCTCGGGTTGTCGTCAGGTGGCTGACGATTGTCACTTTTCCATCAAGTGGCAATCAGTCTGGTCTTTAAGTTATTAGGGATTGCATTAGAAATAATTACTGGAAAATACGAATTTTCTCATGCATACATTCTTCTTCTTGTCGAAACAGCCCATTACTGAGCCAAGGCCTGCCGTGCCCATTTCAGCTTTTTTTCTCTGGGGTGCTAGGCATATGTCCCGGTGAGATGGTCAGCCTAACACGGAACCTCCAGTGCTTAGTTCTCAAGCATGCTTGGTACCCATTTTATCGACCAACTTAAAGAATGAAAGGATGGGTCAACCTCGCCCAATACAGGATTCGACCCTGGACCTGTTGGGTGGCAATACAAAGAACTACCACTAAGCCACAGGGCCTCTGATGCATACATTACCAGAAACAAATACATTTAGAGATTTATGTTACTATCTAAAATATTTCTGAGTGATTTTCCTTTAGTTTTTCTGATATTTATGATAAATAAATGCAAACGAAAAGTTCTTACTCTCAATAAAGTGCTTGCAAAAGTTTACAAAGTATTACATTTAACAAAAAAATAATGTAGTTGTTAAAAAAATGAAATTTAAAAGTTTATAAATAGTAAAATAAAAAAAACTGTAAAGGCCACATAATAAATAGTTTAAAAAAATAAAATTGATCCGTCAAAGGTTTTTTTATACAAACCATAAAGTGAGCATTAGGAAAATGTAAAGAGTTTAGAAACTCCTTTACTATTTATTTTCTCATAAAATTTTTTAAAAAATTAATCAGTCTATTCTGCGATATTTAATATAACAGTAAAAAAATATCAATAAAATTTAAATCAACCATTTATAACGGAATGGAACCATCATAACGAAATATGTAACAATTAGTTGGTTGGTTGGTAGGCATATATTTTCAGGTTTGTATGCTTGGTCAGAGATCCGCTTGTAAACCTTCGTCAAGTAAGACATATACAACACACATACACATAAGTGCCAGGTGCTGCCATCAATCGCCACCTCCACAATTTAGACATGTCCCAGAAATAGAGGGAAATAGTCTCCAGGGATATGTAGCCGCTGGAAACTGCTCCGTGACCGCCCATAGGACTTTCGGACCCACAGATTTAACGAGCACGTACTCATTCTGAGTCCGAGACGCTAGCCCCTAGGATACCCACGGCCCCACGTAACAATTATTAACCCTTCACTATTTTTCATTTGTCAAAACATCCCATTCTCAACCCAGCCTTCATTCAATTATTGGTGGTTCCCAATAAAATAAGTTAGTGTGAAAAAAGGCAGTCGTTTTACCCCAACTTTCGTTCTCATTTTCTCATAAAAATTGTTCCCCAAACTATGAGGGCAAATTGGAAACAAATTCGATTACTGTGGTTCTCTGTTAGTGGACAGAAGATAGAAAAATGCAATGGTATTTTTGTTATGTTTTGTTTTCGACTTTTTGGAAAAAAAATTGGTGCCTCACTGAATTGCAGCTTATGGAATGAAATGTAATGTTGATTGATGGATTTTTATGAGTTAAAATGTTCAGTTAATTCAGTTAATGTTCAGTTTATTCAGTAAATTTTCAGTTATTTCAGTAAACGTTCAAATAATTCAATAAATATTCAGTTAATTCAATAAATGTTCAGTTAGTTCAGTAAATGCTCAGTTCATTCAGTAAATGTTCAGTTAATTCAGTAAATGTTCAGTTAATTAAAAAATGTTAAGTAAGAAAACTTAGCAAAATGATTTTAAGAAAAAATATTATCTTACCGTAACAAGGTTATTATTTACCATCGTTTGTAGTTTAAATTTTAAAAAAAGCAGGTCTGTATTACTGACTAATATAATTTTTTTAAACTTAAACACCAACAAATGTGTTGCGCTTTCGTTTAACATTTGCCCCTTCAAATCAAAGTTTATCAACTAAAATAGACTATTCTAAAAAGGCTGGGCGTGATTTGCTTTTGGGAAAGAAGACAATTGTTTGATTTAAATGTGGCATCACCGCTGGTGACCGTTTTAGTTTAGGCGAATTACCTGCCGGGTTGTTCGTTTGTGGGGTTTCAGACACCTCTACTATGCATGAAACGCCTACCATGCATTTATTCATTCTACCTTTCCACTCTCAAATAAACAACAGAAAATTTTAGACAAAAGAATTTCATTTATCCCTCCTGTGCCCTCCTTGATAATAGTAAGAACAAAACGGGTGATTCATTGTACGACATCCGGCTCCTTGTCGACGGAGATTCTAAGAAACTGGCTGCAAGGAGGTCTTGAATGCGTTTTCTGCCTGGTTTAGTCTTGCTCATTTTGGGATACCTCCCAGGGAACAGGTTTTGATTGTGTTTCCGTACCGAGGATTTTTAGTTACACTCTTAAAACAAACACTCCTAATTTAACTCAGTCTGAGTGGATTTCACTCCTCCAGACTGGAAAATGCACTTCTCCTTTTGGAGTGGATCCTTTGTGTGTTAAACCTCCGACAGGATCACTCCAAACGAGTGATTTTAACTCAGTCTGAGTAAATATGCATGCCTTTACGGTGTCGAAAATGCACTTCTTCAACTGGAGTTGATTTCACTCTTTTGTTTTAAGAGTGTAAGGGGACTCGGTCCCAAAAAAATTAAATTCAGTAATTTTAATGCTAGCACCTAAATCAAACTATTTTTACGAAGAACTAACATTCAATAAACATTTACGGACAAATAATAAATATTGAAATATACTTTTTTTTTTAAATTAACGGTTTTCCAAAATGCTATTCTTCTTACAATTAAAATAATTTTGTGATAGATATTTTTTCAAAATGTTCCCACAACATCGATTAATAAAATTTTGTATAGATATTGAGCTAACAATTAAACACGAGTAGTTATGTAGCTTTATGTATAAAATTGCCGATTATTTTGTAAATTTTCTGCTTCATTTAAAAAAAATCTATTTACACGAGAGCTTATCCCACACCCAACTTTTGCTCATGGTGCATATCTTAACACAGGAAAAAAAATTTGGATCACTACATCAATTCACCTAAAAGCCACAGGGTTTTAACCATTCACAAGAAGAAAAAATTAAAAATTTAAAAAATCTCAACATCAATTTCAAAAACCATTTTACCAAACCACTATATCATTATCCCTAAACCTCTACTTTTGTAACGGATTCCTATTTTTTTTCAATATCTTTATCTCACAGCATTCATGCATGTTTAATTTTTTTTCTTTGCAGACCTAAATTTTGGGTATCGCTCCCCCTTAAAAAGCGTTTTATGGAATTTCATTTTAGTTTTAGCTTGAAGTTTTATATTAGAAGCAGGACTTTTGCTTCTGTTTGTCTACCGGTGATTATTTTTTTAAAAAAAGTTAGATGTTTTAAAATTAAAGTAATTTCTAGTTTTCATTTTAAAAGCATTCTCAAAACCATATATTAAATTTGAAGACATTGTGGAATAATTTAGGGCAATTGTTTCATGTATTTGGATACGCTTTCCTATGATTTTACTAGTCATATTTTAGACCTGCTAGCACTTCGGATTTTACTCCTCGACAATACAGGACTTTTATCTACTTTCTAAATTTCCATGAACTATGAATCAATTGCCGGATTTTTTTTAAAAAAGACACATTATACTTTCTATTAGCCCATGTAGTCTGGAAAATTCATATTAGGGAGTTCAATTCCGAGAGATGGCAGATTGATTGAATTAACAACGCACTAGAGCGCAGGTCTGATATTGTCTTACGGGAAACAGAAGCAGAGCAACACATTTACTAAGGGCATGGAATGGCCGAATGGTTTGGACCATTACGCTAGCAGTCTGCACGCTGTAATGGGTGCGGGTTCGATTCCCACCTTCTGGGTGTATATTCCTTTCTCTGTGACAGTAAAAATTGTTTCTGGATCTGTCCTGCTTGACGAGGTCTTTATAAGCGGGTCTCTGATCAAACACACAAGCCAGAATATATATGTATACTTACCCCTACCCCCTACATATTTACTATTTAGTCGTGAAAACATTTGAGGGAACAGAAAAAAAGAAGAAAATTAGTAGTTACAATATTTATTATAATGAATTTGTAGAAGAACATATAAATGCATTGCTTTAACACATTATATTCCAGAGTTATATTTTCTGTTTCAAAACGAAAATCTTCAAAACTCTTCTCCATGAATATTTCACACTTTGCAAACGAACCCTCCTTTATCCCCATGACTTATGCTTCTTCCTCCAACAAACTCTCTTCCAACAAATGACGCTTTCCCCAGCTTAATCATTAGTCAAAAGCCTTTCACTGCTAATGCTTTTCGCGAGAGATTTTTGTTTACAGAAATCCGGCCATTTTTCTTCCTTTGTTCCTACGCGCATTCTATCGAATAAACACATTCGGAAGTTGATACTTAGCTGGAGTTGATTTGATTTTCGGGGGATTTTTCTGCTCTAACGAAAAATTTGTTTTCAAAGCGGTAAGTGAGTTATGGAATGCTTTATTAATGTGCAGAGAGGTCGTTTTTGGGGCTCTGTGTAAATTGAGTAATGAAGTTTCGTTGTTTGATTTGAAGCTGAATAATTTATTTGAATAAAAGATCTTGAATGAACAATCAAATTTTAAAATTTTAATTTATTTTCAGTTCTAGCTATTGTTCGCAATTTGGTTAAGAACTCACCATTATAAGATACTTTGTATGGTATATCGATCTTTAGCAAACTATGGATACGCACTGTAAAAGCTCGGGTGTAATACCGCACCGTAAAAGCGATAGCAGCAAGTGCTGTCTTTATTTTCACGGAGGAAAAATCAAGCATAAAGCGAGATAAACTTCCAAAAAGTTGTGGAGCTTTCTACAAAAAAAGAGTAAATTTACACCGAAACAACGGAATAATTTAACTCCATGAAAAAGACGCAAAAAACAAATGGCACTAAAGACCATTCCTTCTTTGAAGTGGAATTTAGCTGTACCGTATATACGTCAAGTAAACTCTATCCTTCTTGTTTACAAACAAATTAAATAATTTCTATCGTGCTTTTCATCCCTATGCAGTAAAACAACACAATAATAAATAGTATACCATAAATCTATAACCCTGTATTTCAACTATAACAAAAACAAATAATACCAAATCTTGATCTATATACACACAGCAATATCCCCATGTATATGCTGTGGATATATAGATCGTGTGTATTCACTTCCAGAATACTCCATCTTCGGTGTTGTTTACAAACAAGTTAAAAATCAGTTAATCTAACATTCATATTTCACACCTCTACACAAATCTGTGGTAAAACTACCCTGTAATAACAATAATAAATTGTATGCTAATATAAAAATTATATAATACACAGTAGTAAAGAGTACTATAAATCTGTAATATTTCAACTATATCTCGGAGTACACAAAAAGCTCCCATATCTCTATACGTATATACCAACAGCAATATCTCTTGATGCCCGTGTTAAAAAATCGGTTGCCTAATCGTACATTTTCTACTCCAATACACTCTTAAAACAAACACTCCCAATTTACCTCAGTCTGAGTGGATTTCACTCCTCCAGACTGGAAAATGCACTTCTCCTTTTGGAGTGGATCCTTTGTGTGTTAAACCTCTGACAGGATCACTCCAAACGAGTGATTTTAACTCAGTCTGAGAAAATATGCATACCTTTAGGGTGTCGAAAATGCACTTCTCCAACTGGAGTGGATTTCACTCTTTTGTTTTAAGAGTGTACACATAAACTCAGGTAAAACATCACACTAAAAATTAGTGCACCATAAACATGTAACCCTGTATTTAAAACTACACAGAAATAAATATATAATAAGTATCTGCTTTCTGTAACCCTGTATTTCAACCATTAAAAAAATCCCCATATCTCGATCTCTATACCCACAGCAATATCTCCGTATATATACGTCAAGTATTCTCCATCCCCCGCCATCACGGCGTTATGGCCAAGCAAACACACCCTGCCCTGACATGAAGCATATGACTAATATTGATGCACCGAGTATTAATGTTGGGAGTGCGACGTTTAAACGTACGCCCCCGAGCGCGTAGATATGCGCGCGTATGTTTATGCTGAGTTATTGGACCTGGCGGGAATATATCATATTATTCCCGTATTCAGACGGTTTTGGAGGTTTGGTGGGTATTTTTTTATGGACGGTTGGATTTGTTAAAAAGTATTTTAATTTTAATTACATAATTTGAGATAGAAAGTATTGCGGGGGGGGGGGGGGGTTCGAAAATTAAAAATGGAAATTTTGAGGTTTTTTTTGCACGTTTGTTAGGGTCCTGATTCTAAAAAAAAGTGGTTTTTGAACGTAAGTCTGTCTGTTAGAAACTACTCTACAACTTGAACTAAAAGAAGCACGGACTTTGAATTGGGTACATGAGTTCCTACACTCCTTGCCAACCTGAGTTGCGTAAATAGAAATATGGCTATGGAGAAGATTCTTCCACGGATGTAAAGAGTTCCACAAATTATTTGTGAATCCATCCAGATTACATGTTTTAAACATTAATTTCGTAAGGTCTAACAGATTTGAATATTATTTGTGAAAATTTGGCAATTTTATCAGAATGAAAAGTGTATTTGGGTTAAATGTAATTCAGATCATTTTGTATGTAAATATTACCCTAAAAGAGTTTAAAACTAACGGTCCAACCGTGCTATCCTTCTGCATTTTTACTATTTGTTTTTACCCAAGTTAAGTTGACATGGAGTATAGTACATTTCGGACCTAATAATAAGGTTTTCCCCGAATAATAGTGCATGAGCAAAGGGTATCTTTCAAAGATTTTTTTGGTTTTATAGAGAAATTGTTAAAAAAAGAAATATGCTACATGCTTCAAATTTGGTACACTAGTTCCCATTGACGGCCTGACGTTATATTAAGGTTTTCTATAAAATTGTACATGAACAAAGGGAAGATGCCGTGGAACTTTTTACATTTTAAACTTATCGAAATATTATTATATGGTATATAATTGTCTTAAAATGTGTTCATTTATTTATTGGTAATTTAAAGTCAGGTGGAGTTACAAACCATTAGTTTTCTCTTTAAATCCCTCCAAATAAGTCTTTCTTCAATTAAATTATCACTTGCTTGATCTCTTTCGATTGTTTCGTTAATATTAGTAGGGGAGAGTGTTGTACCTTGGGACGTTTGTACCTTGGGACACTGACAATTTCTAAGAATCTATTGGCAATATTCATACATTGTTTATTTCTTATAGTAGCCTTAACCAACATACACCATCATAACAAAATTTAACACTGGCATAATTGAATTGATGAAATGGTGAAAAAAAATAATATTTCATTACCCCAAAGTAAATATTTTTCTCATTCTAATATAATTTTTTACCTTAGTACTTTTACAAAAGGTCAACTGCATTTTAGTTTCTTCATCAAAGAGAAGATTTTAAAATATTTTGGTCATGAGAAAATAATGATAATGCATTTGGATTGGCCACTATCTTGCTTTTATTTAAACCATGTAGTGTGTTGTACCTTGGGACAGTATTAATAATTTGATTAAATTCTTAATAATTTGGATAAATGAAAATATCTTTATTATTTATTTTAAGAGCAATTTCACGAACAATGTAAAATACAACTCAACTTTGTTTTGGATATATTTTATAATGATTGAAGTTTGAAAATATAATTCTGGCAACACCTGATAATTTTTTTTCCTTCCGTGTGATGAAATGTTCTAAAGAGCAAATTTTCTAATGTATTTTGAAATAAAGTTTGTTTTCTGACCCAAATTAGTTCAAGTGTATGACTATTGACTGAATTATAAAGCATGTCCCAAGGTACAACATCATGTTGTACCTTGGGACAGTTTATCCTCTCTACTTTAAATGAGTGGCAATTTTTTTAATTTCAAGCTGCCAGAATTTAAAAAAAAAATATATTATAGAGGAATATATTGGTGTGTTGAAATGCTGCTTTGAAATTTTTATTTTGACAATAATTATCGAAGAAAAAAATTAAAATGTAAAAATTGTCCCTAGGTACAACACTCTCCCCTAAGTAATCTCCTTTTTTTTCTTTTACAGATCCTTATCAAATGTTTGGCCCAACGAGTAGTCGGTTGGCGACCTCCGGTAAGCAACAATTCTATTTCCTTCTGTATCTTTTGTCTCTTAAAAATACACAGATTGCAAATGAAAGCTGGTTAAGCAAAATTCCGGTTAAACAATTGACATAAACTTAATTATGATTTAGGAGTATACGTGTTGCACGTGCGTACATTGATAATATTGACTTAATAAATCAATACACAATTAAAGTAATATGACATGTTATTTAATGTATGAAAACATAACAGGTTAGACACTGTTAAAAAAATTCATTATTATTTTTTTTTTTGTTGAAACCTAGGAAATCGGAAATTTGCAGCATAGTTTCACCATTTATTTGCTTCAGCATATTATTGATGAGCAATTGATAACAAAACTGGTCCTGTTTAGCTTATTTTTATATTTTAAATACTTGAAAAAATTAAACAGTGGTTAAAAGGGAGTCCGGTTAAGAGAGAGCCTACTTCATTTTCATTAACACTTTAGTGTTTCTAAAATACGACGCCCGTCGCCAATAGCCCTCGTGTAGCTCTAGTGCGAAGATAATTCAAACTAAACTAAACTCCATTAAACTTTACCTGTGGAAGAATCCTTACCAAATCAGGAGCTAAGAATTCAATGATGTTTTTCTCATGCCATGTTTCAAGGCAATAAAAATTAAAGCAGCAAAAACTTTAAGATGCAAATTTAACCTACAATTCTCTAGTTCTACGGAACAAAAGGTATTTTAAAAGTTTAACGCCCGTATTCACCGCCTTTTTCACCCGAGAGTTACCTCCAGAAAACCGGTCCAAACACCTCGTTTGGAGAAATCCGTATTCACCGCTCTCAATAACCCCCAGATGATCTCAACCCTAGGGTAACAAATACACCCGCCGAATTCGGAGCGTTAACGTGGATCCTTCCGAGTTACGCATGCGCACAATCGAATTTCTGTGTTGTGATTATCGCCATTTCTGGTATTCCCGATTTGTTTATTTTCGTATTTTTTATCATCAAAAATGGATCAATTCGAAGTGAACGCCTTGAATGTGTTAAGGGACCTCGAATTTTTGGAGAATCTCGAGAGCAGAAAATCTAGAGCAACTCGCATAAGAAGAAATGTTTTCATCGAACTGACCGATAAAGAATTTCACCGGAGATTTCGACTTACGAAGAGCACCACCCTGGAAGTATGTGATCTTATTGAAGAGAGTTTGGAGCCACCATCCCACACGAACAACGCTCTGGTTCCACTGGAACAGTTGCTAATAGCTCTTCGCTATTATGCAACTGGGACTTTTCAGCTTGCCATTGCTGATTTGTGCGATGTCAGCCAGGCAACAGCTTCCAGGGTGATTCACCGCGTAAGCAAGTGCTTGGCACTTATGAATCAAGAATTCATAACTTTCCCCAGCAGCGCAGAAGATTGTAGGAAGGTATGTTATACTTTGTCTTAAAATCTTTCTACAAAAAATTACTCTTAATTTTATTTATAATACTGATTTCTAGTGACCATATGGGTACCTAGTAACTGTCCTAGAGACAAAATACAAAACTTGGTAAGTTAGGCGATAAATAACTTACAGCATGTACACTAATCTATTCTAAAGAAGGGGGACTGTGGTTCTAAATTACGACGAACGTGGCCAATAGTCCTTGTGTAGCTCTAGTGTGACGCTAATTCAAACTAAACTAAAGAAGGGGATGCTTAACTAACGTTGCATGCATCCAAAAGATGATAGAGTTCAGTTTAGTGTTACCAAAAAAAATCTCCAGCTAAGACAGTGTGGAAACGTTATTTCCGAAAAGTCGCCTGGACAGTGACTAAGATTTGACCTTAAAATTGCCCAATTAGTGTTTCCGTTTGATTTGATATAGTTTTACCTATAAAAAACAATTCATGGTTCTTTCATTGTCGCAAAATTAAATCCAAACAAATGTGGTCAGGGTGCATGTACTTATCAAGAGGCTAATGGAAACGAGCACTGCCTCATTGAACAATAGGCTATGACAGACATTATGTTTATTACTAAATTAAAACTTAGATTGTTATGGTTCAAGCTTCAGCGCTTTACTGTTTTCAACTCAAACACATGGTTTTCTTTTGCAGGTAGCAGAAGGTTTTTTTGAAGTCGCCCAATTTCCTGGAGTGATCGGTGCAATGGACTGCACACATGTGCGCATTGCATCCCCAGGCGGAGAGGATGCTGAGAGGTTCCGAAACAGAAAAAATTTCTTTTCTCTCAATGTGCAAACGATCATTTCAGCAGGTACACATGCTTTTTCTTCCACTATAGTACGAGATTCATACCAATTGATACCGTATTTGAAAAAAAAAAGATTTTTTATAATATAGAAAAATAATGATCCTCTTTTTCTGACTTGGAATAGATATTGTGTCAAATAATTTGTTAGCTCCTACACTAGGTTTATAAAGTAAAAACTGGAGACTATGTTCAGTTGTCTAACTGTCACCTACTTCCATAGCCCAAACAACAAATGTTACAGACCAGTGTGATACGTCAACAAAACCAATGCATCAAAACTAGAAGTCAGTAAAAATTCAAATTCATGTATGATTCAAATTAATAAAATTGAATCGCCATTGCTACTCGCAGTTAGAGGCATGAATTTTGTGTGAAAGCAGCTCTAAGTAACAGTTTCTGTCACAAACTTGTATTTAAATACAAAACTATCTTGGATTGGGGTTCTACAATAAAACCGACATTAAGTTTGTAGTACACAAATTTTCTACGAGAAAAAGGGTAAATAGTTCTCATTTTCGAGTGCGAGAATCGAATAAAAAAAGGTGTCATTCAATAAACAATTTTATTTGTTATTTCAAGACATAAATTTATTATTTTTATTAGTTTAACTTCAGTTAGAGTGTAATTTTAATTATTTTTTCCTTCGATTTTGACGTAACAGGGCGCATATCAGGGTAAAAAAAGCAACCAATCAGAGTAGGCGAAATTTCGGCGCCAGCTGCGTTGTTTACCCAGTTTCCTCCGCGCAGTACATTTCTCTGCTGCAAACTTAAGTTTGGTTTTAGTATAGTGTCCAAGTCTCACAACTCGTCCTTTACAAAATTTGCAAAGAACATTCTTCGAATTACATTGCTTAGTTCATTAGATTTTTATTATTAGTTATTAGACATTTATCAAATTTTGAAACCAATAAAATTAACAAATAATATGAATTAAGATACTTTATTTATCTTTATTTATAGATTTAGTAATTGAAAATGTTGTGGCGAGATGGCCAGGAAGTGCGCACGACAGTACTATCTTCAACAATAGTAGTGTTGTGGCTCGTTTGCAAGGCAGCACTGTACTCAGAAGGTACCATCTAATTGGAGACAGCGGATATGCTAACCAGCCTTGCCTGTTGACCCCACTTCTAAATCCGTCTACTCCAGCTGAAGAAAGGTATTTTGTAAACATTTTAAGTAAATCTAGCAGTATTTTATGGGTAATATTATGTAAATTAGCAATTTACAGATGGGATGAGGCGTTACAAATCTGAGGAAGGACAATAAATTATAAATAAATCATCCATAAAAAACTTCAAAATATAGCTAAAAACAATGCTATAATGTCTGAAGCACATGTTTATGAAAGATTGGTAACGGAATCAAGCATGCTTATTTGGGCAACATATATATTGTTTTCTAAACTTTAATCAATCTAATTTCTAAGTTTTATTATATAAAAATAATTTTTTATTCATATATTGTCCAACTGAAATTCACATAAAGTTTAATTTGTATTTTAGGTACAACAAATCACATATTCTGACCCGAAACACAGTGGAGCGCAAATATGGGATTTTGAAACGTAGATTTCCATGTTTGCGCTTGGGTCTAAACTGCCACATAAAAAATGTCCCAGCAATTATTGTGGCTTGCTGTGTTCTTCACAATCTAGCAGTAAAATTTAGTAAGTACAACCTCTTGAGATATAAGCAAAATCCTACACATATATTCTTAATCTAAACATACTTTTATACAAATATATGCTGAAAAGTATGTTTTGCAAAGATTTTTAATTTTTTTTTGTTTAATAGTTATTTAGGGACACGCCTTAAACTCTAAAAATACACACATTTTGTGCTATAAATGCAACAGTCAAAGGCCGTATCACTTATTTGAAGTTGGCATATTATTGTGTCATAGTTTTTATTTGAAAATGCTTTTAAAATTAATTACTAAAAGAACGTTTTGAAAAGTTTGTAAAAATAAAATATATATATTTTTTTTTTGAGAACTCCAATATCGTATTGACTTTTGTTCAACTTCATTTTTTTTATAGAAATAAATAACTGATACTTGTAATCAAGGGCTGAAAACTGATATTTGGATCTTTTTCTATCGTACCAGGTCAACAATTTCAGAACTAATTAACGTGTTAATTGTTTGTCGGGAGGTTTTGAAAATGTCCCCACATGGGGACGCCAGGTCACTAGAGGATAAAACATTTGCTTTCATTTTTAATTTCTATTTAAATTAAACAATTGTATGGCGAATAACATAATTGGTCTTAATTTTACATACAATGCATGATAAGGGTTTTATTTTCTTTTGCTAAAAAATTAACTAGTGCATTTCATAAGTAAAAATTCTTTCACGATTACCAGTATACATTCTGTGGTGCAAACTAAATTATCTTCTATATTTTAAGATGATGCAGAACCACCAGAAGATTCTGAAGTTGCAGAAGTACTCCGTCAACTTGCAACTGGGGAAACAGCATCTTACGTCACTCAGGACAATGGCAGTCAAGGAACCGCTGCAGGAGAAGCCAGGAGAAGGCTAATCATCAATCAATACTTTTCGTAAACCTGTAAAGCCCTTTATATTCGTGATTGGAAACCTTACAGTCAAACCCTGTTAACACAAACTCGAAAGGAGCACTGAAATATTTTGTGTTTACCGAATTTAATGGTAATCGTCCAGAATCTTATCACATTGAACAGTCAATAGTTTTTTTTTTAAAAAATAACCCTCTAATGCACACTGCTGCCGTTTGGCAACAAGTAACATAATCCACTTTATTCTATTAAATTAGAGCTCCCTCTTGACGAGTTTGTGTTTTTTCATGTATTACATTCCATTTTGAAGTTTTAGTTACTAATAACCCTCATAGATAACAGTAGTAGAAGTGTATTCAAAATTAAGAGTGAGGTTATTAACTGTTGTGAAATAAAGTTTTTGGCAGTATTCAAAGTATAACATTAGTACTAAATACAAATAAATTGTTTTGAAAAATTAATTATTGTTAAAAAGGGTAATTTTAAAATATATTTAGCAGTTTTCTAGTCATTATTATCAAAATTGGAATTTTGTAGTTGGGTTTTGTCATATGGAAATTTTTTTAAAAATTGATATTTAAATTCTTACGCAGTTACATTTTTTTCAGTATTTTTCCATAATGTACGAGTATTAAATATACTTATATACTTTTTTGGGGTGAAAATAAAAATTCATGCATTAGAGGGTTAACATCGATAAATAAAATTAAAAATTAACATCACTTCAATTGTATTCCAATGTGTATAAATCGTTTTAAATGTGCCTTTAGCACACCATATTTAGATGAAATTTAAACATTTGTTATCAATTTAATTTTTTAAATGTTTCTAAAGAAATAGACTGCTTTTCATTCATTTTGAATGAGAATCAATGAGTTTAAATGCTAAACAATTTTAATTTCATATGTTCTTAATCTTTAGACCTCTGTAGAAAAACAGCTATGCTTTTCATGGCGTAATGGAATATCCTACACTTGCCAAATCATTCATTGGTTAAAAATTGACAAATCATGGACGATCTCGTGACTTTCTCAGAAGTAGAAGAATTTATTTTTTTAATGTTTGCTGTAGTTTTCTATGTACTGTTTCATTTGTTATTTGGAACTTTGAAGTACTAAGGAAAAAAGTGTAAAAATCTGAAATATTTGTTTGAGTAAAGCAGGATTTCGCTTAAAGTGATTTTGCGTTCCACAATTTTTAAGCATTAGAAAGTTTGTTAGTCAGAAGAAATGCTTTCACTTCAGGTTAAGCAAGCTTGCGTTAATGAGGTTTGACTGTACTCTGTAATTGCAATTAAGTTGTATGTGTTTGCAATAAATTATAGTTTGAATTTAGTTGCTGTCTTTAATAATAAATAAAATACCGTTATAAAAATGCAAAACTTGTAAAGAAAAACAATATTAACTATGAAACATTTTAAAGGTTTATTTATATTGATCTTGCATATAGATTATTAGCTGTATGGTCCAAGATTACCTTAAGCAGTTGTTGTCGTCCTAAAAAGATTCTAAAGTTAATATGGATGAGCTTCAATTGATTATATTGTCAGAAAATATATCAGAATCCGTTTGCATTGTATGGTTCATAAACATGGTTATTTCCACTTTTGATATTGCTACATTTTACTTTCTTTCGTGTTCTTCCTTTGGAGGTTTATCGGGCAAGATTACCAAATTTAGTTCAGGAGATATATTCCCCCATCACTAATTTGAAACTGTTAAGGTAGATCTCCACTTTGGAGGGCTTAATTTTTTTTCTTAATATTTTCAGCTTTGGTGTAAAAAAATAAATATTAGAACTGTTTTTAAATATACATATATTTTAGTTTATGGACAAAAAGTTTGACAATAATTTACCCTGATTTTTTCAAATATTTAAAGCCTTACTCCTCCCTTAATTTTATGTATATTCATGTTCTGGCTCTTCATTTGGTAAAAGTTATAGACTTTCAATTAGATGGTATACCTGCCCAATGTGTTTTGAAGTTCCTGTTTCAATGCTTCACACTTAGATAAGACATGTGTTTTGTATATTAATAAAATTAGTACAAAATGAAAAACTAAGCTTCAGGTACACACATAGGTATTAAAGAGTATCAATAGTATAGGAATGAAATTCTTTCAGAAGGTAGCTTTTTTTTTGTATATTTTTGGAAGAATAAATAGCACAGAATTGCTAAAAATTTAGAAAAGGTTAATACGAGACCAAGTTTCCATCTTTCACAAAATGCAAATCAAGTCACAGTTGCCCCAATCTGTGATATATTATAATGGTCAAATTGCATATTTTAAAACAGTTATATAATCCTTAATCTAGCATTTTAAATTGGCTTTAACTTATTATGATTAAAGGCAAAATAGTAAGTAACACATTGATGACATTTAAAGCTATATTTATTTATTTTTAAAAAAAAGGAAAATTACATATTTTTATCCCTCCAATTTTTTTTGTGCTTCTTTGATCTGAAGATCAAGAAGGAGCATCTTCTTGGCATGCTCCTCTCGTTCCCTTATTATCCTTTCTTCACACAACTTTATGTGAACTGCATAATATTGCTCGATAGCAATTGCAGCTGATGTTGATGCAGGAGGGGCTTTTTTATTTTCTTTTCCTTTGCGGAACATTTCCAATGCTTTGCGGTAAGATGGAGTCTAAAAAAATTAAAGAAAATTTATTACTTGTTCATTTGGTACTTATTTTATTTACGCATATGATTATAGTAGGGGAGACCGGGGCACAATGGACCATCCCTTATTATTTATTCTGTTTATTTTCCAAATTAGTTCATATTATAAGTAATAAATGACATAACAGTCTTGATCTAGTTATTATAAAAAACCATGTTGTTAGCTCACACATTTGCCATTTTTTATTCTTGATGTGTATTAACCAGGTGAAAGTAAAAAAGCTCTCTCCTAGAAATGATCTTATCATTAAAGTAACATTAGTAGGGCAAAGTGGCTTAGCATAGTTGAAAGGCAAGATATTTGTCTTTCTATATAATCTTAAAATTAATTTCTGAAATCAAAATACCGCATATTTTAATTATGTTTTTTGCTCAAATACAATGTGGGGCACTATGGACCACAAAATCTGGGAAAAGGCTTAGAAATTTGAGTTGGTGGCAAAATAAATTTACACCTTTACATAACGAAAGTGCAAGCACAAAATGATAAATTTTTTAATTGGAATTTGATTACTGTTGATTTTTTTATTAACAAAAATATGAGCTATTTGTTGCAGTTATAAATAATTAAGTAACAAACAAATTTTCTCAAAATTGGTAAAATGCACAAAGTGAAATTTTGCTAGTAAAATTTTCAACCACATTGATTAAGGGAAGACTTAAAAAAGGTTAAACAAAATTGATCTCGCATAAAAACGAAGTTTCTTTGATCCACAGTTTTCCCCTACACTTTTGGTGTTGTTCTGTATAGTAATAAAAAAACTTTAAAGTGATCTTATAATTTTGAAGATAAAATTTAATGCTTTTACTCATTTTTTTTCCGAAATGTCACGTAACACGATTGGAAAGACTAGTGAAGGAACAGTGCCAAAAAAAGTGATGGAACAGGCTTTAAAACATGTTCTTGATGATAGTCGTTCTATCTGTTCAGTTAGCAAAGAGAAAGGCATTTCAAAAACAGCCGTTTTGTGCTTCATAAAAAAAGTACAAAACCTCCCATAAACCTGTTAGATTTTTCCATACCCTGACAGTACTGGTGCAATTTATAATTTAAACTGATTAAAATAAGAACTTACACTTGTTGGGGTAGAAGTTTTTAACTTCTTCGCAAAAGGCACTCGGAAAGTCCCACCTTGGGCTAGATTCTGTGGGGGGAAAAGTTCATATTTAATATGTATTGTTAGCTTTGATGGTTGTTGTCAGAGTACCATACATTCTACAGTTTTGTACATAGGTTGCTTGGGAAGCTAACAAGGAAACCTAGACTAGACACTTGAGATGGACAATTTCAGTCCAATGGCTGCAAAAACAAATGGGCAGCGCCTCATTGGCTTGGGCAGAACTAAGCTATGAATAAATTTCATTTGGAAGGCACATGCATAGGATTTAGAGTAAGGCATAGTGCACATTGGATTAAAAAAATAAACTACTTGATAATATAAAAAAACAAAGTGCTGAGAGCCAAAAAATTGTGCATAAGATTATAAAAATAAGGAATAGGCAACACATGCAATTTAAAATACTTTTCAAAACTCAATAATTTTTTCATGTCCAATACTCTATGAAAAAATATATACTATTAATATGTAAACATTATACAGATTACTTACACAATCTTTTGAAGTTCCAGCCTCGGAAGTTTGCGCAGCCTCAGAAGTTTGTGTCGGTTCTTCAACCATGCCCTGCAATGATGAATGTTAATATATTTATCAGGTCAATGCAATATGGTCTGCGAATAAAAAAAAATGGGGTTTCAAAATGATTTTTTCTTTTAAAGATCTAAACAGAGGAAACCTGAAATGGCTATATTTCTGTAGGTTTATTAATGTAAGTTTACAATTAATATACATAGCCAAGATCTTTTATTAATTTTACAGATATTCATTTTTTAAAGATGTATAAGGACAAAGATTAATAAAACTGGAATATCCTTACGAATTATCCTTAAACAAAACTAAAAACTTGTACATTGGTACCTGATAATGACACAAAATAAAATATATATTTCTAACAGTGGCGGCTCGCGGCATACAGCAAGTGCAGCCAGGCTGTACCTAAATATTCAGTGAAAAGCAAAATCCCAAATCCTATACTATATTTTGCCAAATTAGCACATTTTTTAATGTAACGCTTTCAAACCAAAAATGAAAATTCCACTCTTAATAGTGGGATTAGTAAAAGTTACCTATTTGGGTATCAAATTAATTGCATGTCCATAATCCAATCCTACTAAACTGCTGCCCGGTTAGAGAAATGAGAAACGGACTGAAGGACAGAGCGGGGTTGCCATGACGACGAAGAATATGCATTGCTTAATCCACGTACAATTAAATGGATTCAGGCACGGAGTGCAGCCCAAACCGATGTTATGTGTTTCGGCTGCAGTTGAAATTCGCTGATATGATTGGTGGCCGCCAAACACGTGTTCGGCCGTGTGTGATGAAGGGGAAATCAAGAGATTGAATTCCTCATCGCTTCAGCCATAGACTAGCGTTCAAACGGTTATTAAATATTGAATTTCGGCGCAGAATGCTGTTGTTTATTAGTGTTAATATTTTACCTGTTCTTTAATAAAAGATAAAAAACCCACCGCTAATGATAAAATATACTTAAAGTTATACACTGTGTTTTTATAAAGTAAGTTTTTCCATTTTATATAATCTAATATACTTTTTTCATTATATACTTTTCAATTTACGCTCAGCTAATAGAAGTTTGTGTGCGTGGGGGGAGGGGAGGGGGGTTTCGCGTTGCTTTGGCTGCACCAACATTTTTGACCACGGGCCGCTACTGATTTCTAACATAATAACAGAAAGTAAAACTTACCAGCCTCATTATCTAATAGTAAGAACTTCATAAATTAATTTCATAATTAATAAACATATCAGTATAGATTGATTATTTAACAAGCATTAATGCTTAGCTCAAGGGGTATTTACAAAGTAGTGATGCAAATCTGGTGCAATTTTTAGTGAAGAAAAGACTCTTAAATCTTATTTAGTTCTCTTGTATTACAGATACTTAATTAAAACTAAAGCTGTCAACAATGCCCCAATTTCTCTAAGATCGAAATAAACATAAACTTACTAATAAATTTGAAACATCACCGAACAATTCATTTTCACCTTCGGTGCTATCACCATCGATAATAGTTGATTCATCTGAAAAATGCATGCATTCGTTTAAGTACATGTTATTTACTTATACAGAAGAAATAAAAACCATCAATGTAATCATTGGTACAGCTATGCTATAAATGACCAGTCTTTACATTGGATACTTCTGGTGAGTTTGAAAATGTAATGAAGGGCTACTTACAAACCAGGTTGTAGAAAATAAAAGGTGGAATGTTTACCCTATTTGTGCATTTTCGTTGCTAGCCAACGTAACACCAGTCGCCAAATCAAGATCGGCCATTATATCCTAGCTGTTCCCTGTCGTATCAAACTAATAATTTTTAAGAATAAGCTCATAATTTTAAAGCAGTGTCTCGGTAGACTAAGATCACCAAAAGAATAAATTGGTGATCTTGGTCTACCAAGACAAAATATTAATATTTACTTTAACTATTTCAAGAAACCAATTTTGGTGCATTGCCATGTGGTTTAAATTATGATCTATCAGCTTTTAATTATAGCACCAACAATAACATAGGATTTTTTTTATTTCCTATCTATAAATAATTAATAAAACTGTGGCAGGCACTATGGTTAGCTAATTTTCAGTTGCAATTCAAATTTCATTACAATTTTCCTAGTAAGTAAAAACCATATCAGTTATTCCGAAGCATTGAATGGAAAATTACATTAATTTTTATTTTTTGTTCCAGCATTATAAATTTAAAAATAGTAATAAAAAGTAACTTACCTCCCATCTCATCCTGCATCGAATCACTGTCAAAGGGGGTTGACAGAGGTAGGGTAACCTGGCTGATCTCCATCAGCCGGTCTTCAAAAGTAGATACAGAGCCTACAGGAACTTGTATCTTGTTTCCTGTCTCCCTGTAGGCCTGTCTACACCGTGCAAGTTTTTTATTCGTGGACTTTTTGGAGTTTTTGTACCAATTTAATAATTGGGAGGCATTTCTGTTTGTCGTTTGAACATCCGCGTTGAATAAATCCGTTATCTCCTGCCACGCTGCCATTTTATTAACGTTACTTGTTTTGTTAGTTTCCTTGCATTCCAGAATATTAATTTTTGGTTTCATCAAGTTTACGATAAGTTCTTTTTCATAGTTAGAGTAAAAAGCTCGGCTTTTAACGTTCCCTTGTTCCATCTCAAATTTGAAAATTAAATACTCTTAAAATACAATATCAACAAAAACAAATGTAAAGTAACGATTATAAATAATAAAATAAACGATTAAAAATATAAATTGTAAATAATAACGAATAAATAATAATATTAAAATAACTAAAAACACAGAAATTACCACGAGTTTGCACGATTGCACGGAGAGAAATATCAAAACAGAAACGCGAAGGATTGTGGGTAAAGAAAGAGTGAGTTCTTTTTAACCAATCATATGCCGCCCTGAGCAAATAACGTTCGCTAACGTCGCCAACTCCTGAGTCCATACACTCGCTGTTGAAAATGCGTGGTGAATAGCGATTTCGTTAACGCGGGTGAACTCGTTAACCCGAGGGTGTATCAACCGAGGTTTATCGCCATTCACTCGCTGTTGCGGTGAATACGGGCGTAAGTTATGTCCTAAATCTTTGCAACGAAATTCTTAATTCGCCATTTCCTGCTTTTAATTACCTTCGCAGCTGTTAATTCTCCTCTTTCAACTTCTCGCATTATCTCCCATTAACTCGGCTTTACCTTAATTCAACTCCACCAAGTCTCGAGTTAAGACCGGCCTTTGACGAAATTACATCTAAAACAATGCGCAAGGGAAAGAGTAGAAACTTGGACTGGGGTTTAAATTATTCCTAAAGGAATTTAAAAAAAAAGCCAAGGATTCTATTTCAGAATGTTCCAGTACCGAAACAAATTCATTTGATTCAATTTAATTAATATTTTGTTTGTTAATTTTTCATTTAAATGAGTTTTCTACCAAACAAGTATTTTGACTGATAACATGTAAAAAATATATATATATGTTCATTATCGTATGCCCAGGAGTTCTTGGTGCTAAATCATCGCAGAGCTACGTTTAAGATTAATGATTTCAAACCACAAGGTACTAGTTGATTAGTTTAGTTTGAATTTTCGTCGCACTAGAGCTACACGAAGGTATTGTCGACGGACGTCGTATTTTAGAACCACAGTTAAGTGACGACCCAACGCCTGAGTAGGCACCAACGCAACCGTAAAGGGCAACATCGTACGATGAGTTAGGACTTTGAAGGATATTTAACGTTCACTCCCGCCGCACGGGGTAATATTAGACGGACATTTTAGCTGCACGGGCCGTTTTAAAGGTCGGCATGTATTTTAAATGCAGCAATAAAAGATTTGAAAGCAGTTTAAAAGTTCCTGAAGTCATTCCCTTATCAAATGCACATTTCCAATGATAAACTTATATAAAAAAATTTATTGCAGAACACAAAACCATCCCACCAACTAAAATTACTACAAGCCCCCTTAGTTCTCTTCTGGTTAACGTGCATCACTTAGGCAGTCGCGACATGCTGCTAATGGTTTTTAGTTACTTCTGCCATACTCTGTTAACCCTGCCTACACTCATTGGGTGAATGATACCATCCAAGTGAAACTTACAAAAGATTCCCCCTAAAAGAAAGGGACCCAGAAGAGCTTTTGTCTTGTGTTCTCCACAGGTTTGCTCGCTGCAGAGTTAAACCATCGCCAAGTAGTCGCCAAATGTTATATAGTATTTTCCTTTTGCCTTAAAATTAGAATCCTCTTAGAAAAGCAGTTTAACTACACATGATCATTAAAATACATATAAGTATTGAATATAAATATACGGTTTGATAAACATACGATTTGAATATCAATATATCCGGTTTGAATTTACGAGACAGACATTGCAAATGTTACAGCTCTGTCAACTCTATGCATTAACGTATTAGGCAAGTAATTAATTCATGAAAATAAATTACTTGGTACAATTTTATGCATGGTCTTTGTCTATATGATCTTTTTATTTGCAATTTGCTTGCAAACAAAACCTTTTACTGCTATAAAGGATTACACTTTGAATGTATTTTCAATGTATAAAGCTGAACGTTTGAAAAAACTATCGCTTTGTGGAAATAATGTAGGGAGACATTTAATATCATTCAGTTTCTGGAAAGTGCTTGGGAGAAAATTCAAAGATATTTTGTATTCTTTGAAATAAAGAAAAAAAACTTTCTACACAATACATAATTGTTTTTTTATAAAATGTTTCGATTTTAAAATACGTGTGACAAATAATACTATACGAAACATGATTTCCAATTACAATTTCAAAATTTAACCCAAGATCACAAAGGACCAAAGGAGGGAAATGTTGCCTAAAATGGATTCCGGTAAATATAGGACTGCCGACGTCTAATTGTCCCTGCATGTTGCCACGTGTCCTTTTGACGTCACCGCAGTTTTCGTTGTTTTCGTTTTATCATTGGGTCTTTGGTTTGTTCCGACACTCCCTAAAAGGGGAAATGGGGTTGGGGAAAGTTGATGCATATGAAAAGTTCAAAAGTTACAACAAAATGAATATACTATACCTAATAAATAATAAGAAGAAATGGTACTGTTATTTATATACGAATGCATCTTAATCAATAAAAGCAGTCAGCCTAACCTTATTACGCTAGCAGTCTGCACGCTATAACGGATGCTGGTTCGATTCCCGCACTGGCCCTGGGTGTATATTCCTCTCTTTGTGACAGTAGAAATTCTTTCTGTGTCTGTCTTAATTGACACGCAACCCGGAATGCATATGAACTTGACATAAAACATGTAAAAAATATATATATATGTTCATTATCGTATGCCCAGGAGTTCTTGGTGCTAAATCATCGCAGAGCTACGTTTAAGATTAATGATTTCAAACCACAAGGTACTAGTTGATTAGTTTAGTTTGAATTTTCGTCGCACTAGAGCTACACGAAGGTATTGTCGACGGACGTCGTATTTTAGAACCACAGTTAAGTGACGACCCAACGCCTGAGTAGGCACCAACGCAACCGTAAAGGGCAACATCGTACGATGAGTTAGGACTTTGAAGGATATTTAACGTTCACTCCCGCCGCACGGGGTAATATTAGACGGACATTTTAGCTGCACGGGCCGTTTTAAAGGTCGGCATGTATTTTAAATGCAGCAATAAAAGATTTGAAAGCAGTTTAAAAGTTCCTGAAGTCATTCCCTTATCAAATGCACATTTCCAATGATAAACTTATATAAAAAAATTTATTGCAGAACACAAAACCATCCCACCAACTAAAATTACTACAAGCCCCCTTAGTTCTCTTCTGGTTAACGTGCATCACTTAGGCAGTCGCGACATGCTGCTAATGGTTTTTAGTTACTTCTGCCATACTCTGTTAACCCTGCCTACACTCATTGGGTGAATGATACCATCCAAGTGAAACTTACAAAAGATTCCCCCTAAAAGAAAGGGACCCAGAAGAGCTTTTGTCTTGTGTTCTCCACAGGTTTGCTCGCTGCAGAGTTAAACCATCGCCAAGTAGTCGCCAAATGTTATATAGTATTTTCCTTTTGCCTTAAAATTAGAATCCTCTTAGAAAAGCAGTTTAACTACACATGATCATTAAAATACATATAAGTATTGAATATAAATATACGGTTTGATAAACATACGATTTGAATATCAATATATCCGGTTTGAATTTACGAGACAGACATTGCAAATGTTACAGCTCTGTCAACTCTATGCATTAACGTATTAGGCAAGTAATTAATTCATGAAAATAAATTACTTGGTACAATTTTATGCATGGTCTTTGTCTATATGATCTTTTTATTTGCAATTTGCTTGCAAACAAAACCTTTTACTGCTATAAAGGATTACACTTTGAATGTATTTTCAATGTATAAAGCTGAACGTTTGAAAAAACTATCGCTTTGTGGAAATAATGTAGGGAGACATTTAATATCATTCAGTTTCTGGAAAGTGCTTGGGAGAAAATTCAAAGATATTTTGTATTCTTTGAAATAAAGAAAAAAAACTTTCTACACAATACATAATTGTTTTTTTATAAAATGTTTCGATTTTAAAATACGTGTGACAAATAATACTATACGAAACATGATTTCCAATTACAATTTCAAAATTTAACCCAAGATCACAAAGGACCAAAGGAGGGAAATGTTGCCTAAAATGGATTCCGGTAAATATAGGACTGCCGACGTCTAATTGTCCCTGCATGTTGCCACGTGTCCTTTTGACGTCACCGCAGTTTTCGTTGTTTTCGTTTTATCATTGGGTCTTTGGTTTGTTCCGACACTCCCTAAAAGGGGAAATGGGGTTGGGGAAAGTTGATGCATATGAAAAGTTCAAAAGTTACAACAAAATGAATATACTATACCTAATAAATAATAAGAAGAAATGGTACTGTTATTTATATACGAATGCATCTTAATCAATAAAAGCAGTCAGCCTAACCTTATTACGCTAGCAGTCTGCACGCTATAACGGATGCTGGTTCGATTCCCGCACTGGCCCTGGGTGTATATTCCTCTCTTTGTGACAGTAGAAATTCTTTCTGTGTCTGTCTTAATTGACACGCAACCCGGAATGCATATGAACTTGACCCCCCCCCCCCCCCCCCAAATAATAATAATAATAATTAAACCTTTCTGACCTATCGGAAGTTCAATATAAATAATTTTGTTGATTAAAAAAAACAAAAAAAAATGAGGTCTCAAGATTTCCCCGAAATCCTGGGACTTTCTAGTTGCTACCACTATTACGGTACGGTATGATACATATATATTCCAGCTTGTGTGCTTGTTCAGAGAACCGCTTATAAGCTTTCGTCAAGTGGGACAGACACAGAAAGAATTTTTACAGTCACAAAGAAAGGGATAACACATAGACAAATAACAATATTTATTGACAGTCACAAACATCCATGCCTGACCGGGATTCGAACCCGACCTCAGCAGCTCCAAAGGCTAGTACACTAACCATTCAGCCACCGAGGCGGCCAGTCGAAAAGTTCTACGCTGTAAAAAAAACCTGTAAATTTGAGAACATTTGCCTTTCAATCTTTATGGGCAACAGCCTTATTTGATGGAAAATTGTCTATGACCCACTTAATAAACGGCCTAGTCGGCAAGGCTCTTCCTATAGTTTTAGTTCATATATTTGCTATGAGAAACGATTGGCATGAGTGTTTTTTTAAGGGGATGTGAACTGGAATTTCTGCTGCCGTTTCCTGCCCATTATTTCACAGGGATTTTTTTAAACAGTGTAGGAATCCATGGCAATTCAACACCAAACTTTTTAACAGTACACTTACGATTGATTGCTATCTGTTTTGTTGTTAAATACTTTATGAATTTGTACACTCTTAAAATAAAAGAGTGAAATCCACTCCTATAGGAGAAGTGAATTTTCGACACTGGAAAGGAGTGAAATTTACTCCTAAATCACTCGTAATCGCCCGATATAAATCCTAATTGCCTTAAAATCACTCGACTGTTGCTAAGATTGTTGGAGGTTTAACAAAACAAAAGTGTAAAATCCACTCCAAGAGGGAAAGAGCATTTTCGACACCGAAAGGAGTGAAAATTAACTCAGACTGAATTAAAATTGCTTGTTTGTTTTAAGAGTGTGTCAGTCGCTGCCTGTAGCCTCACGCTTAAAATAACCACAAGAACGACAAACGCAACTTTAAACACCAGGTCGCCATCTTTTTATTTTTCCTCCGAAGAAATTCGAAAACATACAATAGTAATTCACGCAGCTTATAGAAAAGACCAGGCGTCGTGCTGCGGAATAAGGAATTTTAACAAAGTTGGAGAGCGTGCAATAATTAAATATGAGCAATTATATTACAAACCTTACACCTCCCCCACTAGAGTTATATTAAATTCAAAATTTAAAATAACTAAACCTAACAAAATAACAGTACAGGAGCAATGTGCTACGGTTGAGTTATGAAGAAGAAAAATACTACAAAAGAACTAAATACTACTAGCACTAAAATACTTCAAAGTTCAAACAGCAAAAAGTTATCATCATTGGTTGTACTGTCTTCTGTTCAAAGTCTCGACAAGGCGTCAGCATTGATCAATTTCTGTCCTTTCACATAATTTATTTTAAGATTAAATCGCTGTAGAGCCAATGCCCAACGCTGGAGCCTAGGGCTTTGAGGAACAGAGTCCGAAAGAAATACAAGTGGGTTGTGGTCAGTCATTAAAATTATTTCCGCTCCAAATAATATTGTCTCGAACCGTTTGAGAGCCCATATGATGGCAAAGGCTTCACGTTCGATAGTGGACCACTTCTTTTGACTTTCATTCAGTTTTTGACTCGCAAATGCAATTGGATGGAGGTTTTCTTCTTCATCAGGCTGACTTACACAGCTTCCCACGGCGTATTGCGAAGCGTCGGTGTATAAATAGAACGGCTTGCACACTTCTGGCACTTTTAATTGAGATATTGCACCTAGCAGCTCCTTTAGCTGATGAAAAGCGTTATCGGCTTCTTTATTCCATGGTAGTTCATTGGGAACTCTCTTTTTTGTAAGTTCGGTTAACGGCAACGCAATGGTCGCAAAGTTGGGTATATATTGCCTGTAATAGTTGCAGAGCCCTAACGCACTCCGTAACTGTTTCTTGGTTTTGGGTGTCTGTAGGCTGCTTACCCCTTGGATTCTCTCAGGATCTGGTCCATGCTTACCAGACCCAACTAAATGTCCCAAATATTTCACTTGAGACTTCGCAAAGCTACACTTCCTTAAGTTAACTGAAAAGTGCAAGTCATTTAGCCTGTTGAAAATGAGCTTCAAATGTTCAATATGTTCCTTCCAGCTATCCGAAAATATTGCCAGGTCATCTATATAAGCACACGAAAAGTCGGAGTAATCTCGTATGGCCTCCGATATCGCTCGTTGGTAAGTGGCAGCTGCATTTCTGAGACCGAATGGCATCACCTTCCAACGGTATTGGCCTCTGTGCGTTCTAAAAGCTGTAAGCTCCTTGCTGTTCTCATCCATGGGTATCGCCCAGTAGCCTTTTAACATATCCAAGAGAGTAATGAACTTTTTCTTTCCCACCAGAAACGTTAACTCTTCTATATTCTGCATTGGATAGGCGTCTGGAATCGACACGCTGTTCAAGCTTCGAAAGTCAATGCATAACCTCAAAGAACCATCCTTTTTGTTAACGCATACTATAGGGTGCGCAATCTCACTTTGGGTAGCTTCAATGAGATCCAACTTCAACAATTCTTCGATTTGCTCATCGACTTTCCTTTTTAATGCCTCTGGAACTCGGTAAGACTTGGGTTTAATAGCTTCTTTAAAACCTTTAATTTGAATGGTATGCTTCCCTACTTTAGCTCTTCGAATTTTCCCTGAGAAGAGATCCTCATTTTCCAGGATTAGTTTGACCAGTGCACGCCGTTGCTCTTCTGCCAAATGGTCCAATTCTGCTTCCTTCAGAAAACTGTTACCACTAGCTTTCTTAAATATGGGGGTTTCATAAAGTTCCCCAAAATCTTCATCGTCGTCAAACACGATTCCCACGGTCTGGGTCCTAGCTATGTATTCCCGGAGCTTATTGGCATGTAGAAGCCTCAGGTTGTTCTCTGGCATCCGTACATAATATGAATCTGGGTACTTCCGCTTCACGATTTCTACTGGCCCGATCCATCTTGCATATAACTTGTTGGTCGAGTCCGGGACCAAAGCCACCACCAGATCCCCCTCTTTAAATTCTTTATACCGCTTTCGGAGATTGTAATGACTCACATAGCCATCTTGCTGATGCTTTGTAATCAGTTCTGCTCGTCGTGTTGCTGCTTCAAGTTTGACCTTTAGCTCTTGCAGGTATGTGGTGCTAGATTTGCTGAGGCTGTAAGGTAAATGCATACCCCCTGCCCATGTAGAACTGAGTATAGCTAGAGGCCCTCTAGGTTCCCTTCCGTACATCAAAAGGAACGGGGGTACTCCGGTAGTAGAATTAGGAACCTCCCTGTACGCCCATAATAGAAAAGGGATATGACGATCCCAATCTCGCTCATATTCTCGAATTACATGATGTAGCATGCTCTTAAAAGTTTGATTCCATCTCTCAACCACTCCATTGCTTTCAGGATGGCCTGGAGTACAAAAACGCGGACAGGCTCCCATCTTCTCCATGAATTCTTTAGTCAATTTTGAAGTAAAATTCGTGGCATTATCTAGGACCATTACTTCAGGCACGCCAGTTCTGCAAAATATCTCTAAAAGAGCTGAACAAGTAGCCTTTGCCGTCAATGATGTCAATGGGACTGCCTCCGGCCACCTCGAATGTTGATCTATAAGGCAGAGTACATACTTATGCCCCCTAGATGATGCTGGTTCAATCGGCCCAATCAAATCAACATTTACCACTTGAAATGGTAACTCAGGACGAGTTACTGCACTTATAGGTATTTTATCGGTAGCACGGGGCACTTTCCGCATCTGGCAGCCATGACAAGAGCTACAATGTTCCTTTATCTCCTTACTCATATTTGGCCAATGAAATGAAAACTTAATCCTTTCCGCTGTTTTCTTTGCTCCTAAGTGGGCCCCAAAGACTGATTCATGAGCTATTTCCAAAACCTCTCTCCGTCTAGTTAGAGGTAACACCAACTGCTTTAACTGCTGCCCCATAATCTTTTCGTCATGGTACAATAAACCGCCCACTGTTGAGAATCCACCTTTACCTTGTCTTGCTGATTCCCATCCCTTCGTCAATGTTTCACACGAGCTTTGTTCTTCTTTAAAGATCTCGGCTTCACTTTTGATGACTCTCCCATTTCTATTTCCTCCACCTTTTTCCTCAACACTTGACTGTTCTACCTGGAGGTCTGCACCTGACTGTTCTTCTTGCTGGTCTACGCTATTTGCTGCCTCGTCAATGATAGATTTCTTATTCAATTCTGCCATAAAAACCGAGCTTCCCGTGGTATAACTTTTGGCCTGATTTGTTAACGCCTTATAGGTTTCCGTATCTAGCAACACGTCCGCATTCAAATCTTTACAAGTCGCCACCAAGACTGTCATAGTAGGAGTGATCTGTCCAACATTTTCTTCTACTAAACTAATATTGATTTCTGCTAGATTTGCTTCTTTTGCTTCTCCGAAAGCAGGTTTCAACCGGATTCTTCCTTTAACAACCTCATTTTGTTCTTGCAACAGGTCCTCTCTAAAAACGGTAATTTCTGTACCTGAATCCAAAATTGCATTCAATATGCTTTTTCCATACTTAATCTTCACTATATTCATTCGCGCCATCCTTATCTTGTTGTTTGTTTGCTTTGGTTTTATTGCTAATACTTCCCCGCTGACTCTTGCCGTGATAACGTCTGCATTGGCTTGTGTATCTACAGCTGTATCGCTTCTTTGTCCACCATTCTGTGGCTCCCTGTCCCCGTAGCCTGCCCTATGAGAACAATTGCGGGCTAGGTGAGATGTTTGTCCGCATATAAAACATGCTTGTGGTCTTGATCCCCTGAAATCTCCACCTCTATAAGACCCTCGTCGAAGCGGTGGTGGGCTGTATCTTCCTGTATTACTGTCTGAATTGGCTTTATTGCGATATCTGTTCGCAGGATACTGATTTTCTCCATCCCTTGATAATTTTCCCTTGGACTCCAAGTAGATGTCACACTCCTTCCCTAATCTAGAAGGTTTAAACCAATTTTCTCCTTGTTGAATTCTTATAAACATAGCAGTTTCTGGGTCTAAAGTTTTGAAAAGTTGATCCGAAACAATTAAGTCGTTTACGGTCTGAAAATCTTGCGCCTTTCTTCTTTCACAGTAGTACAGCCACAGAGCATTTAACCTCGATGCGAATTGCAGGAAAGTTTCATTCACATACCTCCTAGCCTCCGTAAAATTTTGTAAACATGCTTGTGGAGACGGTTCATATTCTCGTAATATCATCTCCTTAACGGTATCATACTCTTTAATATCATCTCCCTTGAGATAAGTAAGTACACTCAAAGCCTTATCACCTAATAAGTTAATTAAAATTTCAGAACGATATTCCGTTGGAACCATTTTAGTTTCAAACGAGCGCTCCAAAGACTGGAAAAATAACACCCAGTTTTCTGCTTTTGTTGGCACTGGCATTGTGAGTATACGGATACTTTTAACAAAACCCTCAATCGAAACTTTATCTCCTTCATTGCTTATTTTAATAGAACCGTCACTCACCGCGCTGTTGTCGCCAATACCCTGTCCGTGATTCAACTGCGCCAACTGCAGCTCATGTTCTCTCTGCTTTTCCTTTTCAGCCGCTATTATCTCCCTTTCCTTTTCCTTCTCGGCCGCTATTCTCTCCCTTTCCTTTTCCTTCTCGGCCGCTATTCTCTCCCTTTCTTTCTCCCTTTTCTCGTCTTCTTCCCCAGCTTTCCGGTCTTCAATCGTTGTAATCAAAAATTCTCGCCAAAATTCTGGATCTTCAGTATAGCGCTGGCTACTTTCAATTTGTTTTCGCAAGTCTACTAGTTTAGCGGCAGCGCTTACCGATTCTCCCATTTCTTCCAATACCAGCCTCAAATCTTCCTTTTTGCTTCCTTTAACAGCAAACATTTTCTCTTTATTATTAGAAATTGGTTTCCCCGCACAATGTCAGTCGCTGCCTGTAGCCTCACGCTTAAAATAACCACAAGAACGACAAACGCAACTTTAAACACCAGGTCGCCATCTTTTTATTTTTCCTCCGAAGAAATTCGAAAACATACAATAGTAATTCACGCAGCTTATAGAAAAGACCAGGCGTCGTGCTGCGGAATAAGGAATTTTAACAAAGTTGGAGAGCGTGCAATAATTAAATATGAGCAATTATATTACAAACCTTACAGAGTGTATGTTTTTAAACAATGCGATTTCTCTCTCCCTGCAGGCAGCGGCCAGATCCAGCTGTGGCAGTTCCTCCTCGAGCTGCTGTCGGACTCGTCGAACGCCAACTGCATCACGTGGGAGGGGACCAACGGCGAGTTCAAGCTCACCGACCCCGACGAGGTGGCCCGGAGGTGGGGCGAGCGCAAGTCCAAGCCCAACATGAACTACGACAAGCTGTCGCGGGCGCTGCGATACTACTACGACAAGAACATCATGACCAAGGTGCACGGCAAGCGGTACGCCTACAAGTTCGACTTCCAGGGGCTGGCCCAGGCCACCCAGCCCACCGCGGCCGACCCTGCCTACAAGTACCAGTCGGACCTGTTCATGTCGGGGTACCACCACAGCCCGAAGCTGAACTTTGTCGGGGCACACGCGGGCATCCCCTCCACCACGGGCAGCATCTTCCCGGCCCCGACGTCGTACTGGACCAACCCGAGCGCCAACCTGTACTCGAACATCGCGGCGGCGTCGCAGCATTCGATGCCCCACCACCCGGGACACGTGACGTCGCACATCGGGAGCTACCCCCACTACGCATGACGTCAGCAGCAGGAGTCCGGCTACCACCTGCCGGACTGGCTGCTGCAACCCCCTCCCCCGGACTGGACCCAGGTCAAGGCGGAGATACAACTGCCGGACGTATCTGTGTGACAATGTCTTTTTACCTCAACAGTGAAACTTAGATGATGGTGAACTTCATGAAGTTTGTCTAGGTTCACGGCCTAGCTGCAAAAGGCTTTATGCTTACACAATTAAGCTTCTTAATGTATAAGACTTAAGCTTCGTGAATTCCAAAACTGCCTTCAACCGCTAAAAAGAGCTTTTCGATGGATTTGAAAGACCCTGATGGAACTTTGCGTATGCTGACGTCAAACCAAGCACGGCCAACTCAAATGCCAAGGTCAAACAAGCTCGAGGACGACAAGTTCGACGTCATAGTTCCTAGTGACGTTATTCCGATGATGAAGACAAACGATCTTGGAACCTGTTCGGAAACATTTGTTCACGGCTGAACACATTTTTAAAGTTCCTAGTGCGTCTGAACTACTAGTTTAATACAACTTCGGCAATTGGGACAGCGACGTCAAAATTTCAGTCCCAGATCATGCTTGGAAGAGATTCTCGGGCCTTGTCATTTGAGTTGGCCGTGCTAGATTTGACAGCATACGCTAAGTTCCATCAGGGGCTTTCAAATCCACCAAAAAGCTTTAAAGACGAAAGTACGAAATTCATAAAATATATGCTGGACATCAGGGGGGTTGTAGCATTTGACGCCAGCACGAAATTCATGAAGCTTAAGTGTTGTACATCAAGAAGCTTAATTCTGTAAGCATATAGAATTTTGCAGCGTTTGACGTAGTGGAAGTCGGTGAAGCTAGTTGAACGACATCAGGAAGCTTGTCAGCGTTCGATGTGGGCATGGAAATACGTAAAGTTAGTTGCTGGAACACAAGAAGCCTGTTAGCGTATGACGTCAGCATGGAAAAACGTGAAGCTAAGTGCTGGACGTCAATACGCTTGTTAGCACTTGACAGCAATGGAACAGCTCAACTCATAAAACTACAAGTTTTGATGTGTTAAACAAGAAACATGTAAATATTTAACACCATCTTAAAAGTGACTCGAAACATATGAGAATGAATATGCCTGTTCTTTTGAAGTAAGATATCTGCTTGACAAACTGCGTACTAGGCGCCAACATAAAAATCAAATTTGCCATAAAACCAGAGACTAACTGAATTTTTTTTAGCTAAAAGCATTTTTCTGTTGTTGGAGACTGTCCGATAATAGAGAAAGTATCGATGTCTATCAATTGAGATCGTCGAATATTTTGTCAAGAATAAAAGAGATATAGAGTCAGGAACATCATTAAAGTGACTTTGAAATATCTTGGTTTTGCCTAACTGATTATTTCCTGATTGTAATGTACTTTTTAAATGAACCTTATCGACACAGATAGTTTGTGTCTGTTTGACAGAAAATATTCTAAATTTCCATGTTTTCATTGAAGTGAGAGTGTAATGAAAATACTAGAAGCACACTCAGTAAAACGTTGACTTCAACCTGTTGTCAGCAACATCAACATGACTATAAACATGAAACTACATGCTGAACGTTTCCATGACATAAAGTACTATCGCTGCAAATTTCAACTTTCATCCATCCATCAAATACCTTCGAAACATAATCTTTTCCAGTTACGGTATTCAAGAGATTGTGTATAAGAAGTACTCGATGAGGAAACGAGTTGAAACCCACAGTTATGACAAATTGCAGGGAATCACGCTCCTTCACTTTAAATGGGCTGTTATACCAATGGTCAGTTATGTTTTATTCCTTATCATAGAATTTATTTGATTATTCCCCAAATTCTTTCAACAAAACATTAACTGGAAGAGGATTAACCATCAGTTTTGTGTTAACTACTTTAACACCTACAACAACTATTTTCCGAGGGAATAATTACAGTAGAGTCCCGTTTATCCGAATCCCGGTTATTCGAAATTCGGTTTGTCAAAAAAAAATTCCCGAGCCTTTTGGTTAAAATATGAAATGTATACGCAAAAAGAAATACACAAAAAATAATTACGTACTTACAAAGTTCGATTTATTTCTCAAAACATGCAGTAATTTTTTTATTTTTGCTGCTCAATTTTGGTCCCGTACCTATCGAAACTGCGAGACTCTACTGCAGTCGGCTCATAATGCACTGCGATGACTTCTTATTTTAATTGCCAGAGGACGCTATAACAAAAACTTAATAATTGGAGGGTGTTATGTAAACTCACATACTCCAAAGTATAACTTCGATATCGGGCCCAGTCCGCTCTTTGGTGACTTATGACAATAGTAAATTCAATTGAACAAAGCAGCAAAATGGACAGACCGGACTCTGTATCTTAGTTGTACTTAGGGAATTCGAGTTTTGGAACTATATTCTTACATTTTATTAGCTAGAATGCTTTTCATTGATATTAGCTGCCTAATAAAACGATAATACTGGAACAATAGTTATAAATTTAGAGCTGATATAAGTTTATAAACAAAACATATAGTTGATGTGCTTCTATATAAAACTGGCAATCGGTTAAGAATTACTGTAAGGGAGTCTTCTCGTTTTAATTGTTGTTTGCTACCCCAAAACAAAACTTTACAAATTGACAATGAACCTATTGAAAAGACTATACTTCGCTAACAATACTGCGTTGTAAATATACGTTTAACGGACAGAATAAAACATTTAAATGTGGTGAATAGTAAAAATGCAAGGAAAAACTGTAAATACCTGAGTAACAACGATAATCTGTAATAAAGGATCATAGAATATATAATAAGATTGTGTATAAAGATATCAATTTAAAATATTAAAGCCTTATACTGGTTTAATTTCAACGATTTAGAGATTTATAATTTTGTGTATTAAGATAAGAATAGATATAATTTCACAAAAAAATTTAATAAATTGCGTTTCATTTTACTTTTTTTTTCTTAAAAAAATCAGAAGGTCTGTTTTGTGAAATGAAATTTTTTATATTAAATTATATTGACTTATTTACACCTATCTTGTCTATAGAGATATTTATGTTTATGTCTAATTGTTTTTTGGCATTTTACATGTACTATAAAGTTAATGTATATGTGTGTAAATATATAGTTTTCGTTGTTTATATTTGTAAAATACCAAAATCAAATGTATTTATATTTAATTTTACTTTATAACCTTTATTATTTTTGGTGATTATTTTCTAGTCAAATGCATTTTTCTGTTTGTACCATAGAAATATAATTCTAGTCATTTACAAAAATGTAATATATTGTCAAATAAAGTCTTTGAAACATTCACATTTTTGAGTGAGTGTGCTTTTATTCAATGAAGATCGGTATTCAGCAAATTTGTCCTAATGTTAACATATTTTACAATGCTCAATACTTAAATTTTAAATTATGATTGAATCTTCTTAGGTTTGATTTTTCTTGCAGCGATGGTTTTTAAAGTCTCCTCGGTATTTTTAAGTTCAATAAAATTTTTGTAAGTTCAAAATTTTTTTTTAAATATTTGTGCCGCTGAAAAATCAGGCAATCCCATGACAGGTTCATACGTCTGTATGATTCGGTTAAGGGCACTCATCACCCCCATACCCGGTCCTCCTCCGATCGGGTTGGCTAATGTTAAGTCTATGGGAAAAAATGGTTTTTGTTCCAAAAAAAAAGCAATGAAATTATAGGAATATTTTGATGCGGTTTTTTTTTAAATTCATAAGACTCCAATAAAGTTGTGCTTATAGAGGTTATTTTTTAAAAAACGTTATTTACTTTTTTTTAATCTAAATTTTTTTCTTTTAAAAAAAGGTAAATAATGTTTTTAAATAAATAACCTCTAAAAGCACAACTTTATTGGAGTTTTATGAATTAAAAAAAAACCGCATCACAATATTCCTATAATTTCATTGCTTTTTTTTTGAACAAAAACCATTTTCCCCCCATAGACTTACCATTAGCCAACCTGATCGGAGGAGGACCGGGTATGGGGGTGATGAGCAGCCTTAATAGTAGTTTCCACGAACTTCAAGTCTGACATAAAACTTGTGATCCCTTTAAGTTTGTTTCTTAGGGTAGTGGCCCTTGTAGAATGCCGCACCAAACTTTACGTCACTGAAACATTATCTAATCCTCGCGAGCATACATAGCGATTTTTTTTTTTTCAAAGTACCGTGATGGTCGTTTCAGGCGATACGATTATGACGCTTAGGAAACCTTGGCTTTAGAATGTAGCGTTTCGTTAGGTGTTAGATATCCGGTCCAAATAATAATCGATAATCCATTCAGGCGAATAACTATACAAGATCTCTCTCTCCAGCTAACATAATAACACTATTTAAATAAACTTATTTCCCATTTCATCACAAAAGAAATGAAGAGTACAGGGAAAAGGAACTTCACTGCATAGCAATCTAATCTGCATCAGGGTTCTTTGGCAACAATAGCGAGTCGCACGGTTACTCACTTTGTTTTTCTCTTGTGGAAACCCTGATTCACGCCAGAGATCAGTGGACACAAGCTACACGTTTGTACAGTGAACGAAGAACCGAAACAAAAATCCGTTTCTTGTCGCCAATATCGCCCCCCAAGCACAAAATAATACGGGAAGATCCAAATACGCTATGAAGATGTTTTCCCCCCTGTACTCTTCTAATATAAACCCCACACGTATTTGATTCCTAGGTAGCAGATTACAGGAGAAGTAGAAGAGTTTTCCCACATGAAACCATACCATAGCTACCAATTCAATATATATGAGTAATTATGTTCCAGGTCGGGTTTTTTTTTTTGGTACATGTACTTCCGGCTTGTTTACTTGATCAGAGACAAACTTCGTCAAGTAAGACAGACACATGCGAAATTTTTACTGACAAATATTGAGAGAAATTACATCCAGGGCGAAGGCGGGAATCGGACCCACACCCGTTACAGTGAGCAGACTGTTAGCGTAATGGGCTGCGTTGTAAACCACTAGGCCACCCAGGTCTTTTAAAACCTGAAGCAAAATTCAAACTTTAAAACAATGAAGTCTGGCATGAAAATCGATTATTCTTCTTCGATTGTGTGATATCGATAAAAAAGAAATCTCAAAATGTTCCCATTACCCTGTTTTGAGAAATGAAAAAAAAAGCTTTTAGTAGTTTTTTCATTCCTTCGAACTTGGGTGTTGTCAAAAACTGAAGCAGGGAACTGTGCATTCTCACCTCTAAGCTTTGCTGAATTTGTTTTGGATTATATCCCACATGGGTTAAAAGCCATTTATAGGCCGCCTGCAACTTCTTAGCATATCAAATATTTTGATTGTGGAGGAGTTTACTTGGAAAAAGGGTAAGGAAGGTTTTGGTAAAAGTCACTATATAGGGTATTCCGGCTTATGTGCTTGATAAGAGACCCGCTTATATAAGCCTTTGTCAAGTAAGACAGGCACAGAAATAATTTTGACTCTCACAGAGAAAGGAAAAAAGTTACTATATTTAGTGATTAATTGCTTTTGCAGGCGCATGTTTCTTCAAGGTGTGGAAACAGTTTCTCAACTCAGGGCAGTTAGAACTTGCATCGGGTGTACTATTTTTTCCATAGCTATATTTTAACTTCTAACGTTTGACGAGGTGATACTGAATGTGCGAAATAGTAAATACTACAGATGCAAATCTATTGAAGATCAATTAACACATTTAACTATAATTTTTATTTCACCAATTACCCATGTGTAGTTTTTGTGTGACACATTATTTTCAACCAAACTAACCCAACAACCCCTTTGCTCGCCAAACAGCAAGAGATTGGCAACTCCTTTAGGTTCTCAACCTGTTTCCAAAGTGGACTGTTCCACAATCAAAATATTTGGGATGCTAAGAAGTTACAGGTGGAAAGTATTAACATCTAAGAAACATCTTTTGATATATGTATTTATTTACTTTTTTTTACTAAAGTTTGCCAATTATTTAAGGACACTAGAGAACACTAAGTACACTGGAGCATACGTGTTTATTAAATATGTGAGTCCAAAGTTGCAACGGTGTGTTAACATTCGATGTCCTCCTAACTTCTGTTGGATGTCAGCTCAGGTATTGAAACGTTTCACTCGTTATATCTTATCCCATGTAAACGATTTCAAAGTAAGAGACGTAATTTTATGGTATTTTAATTTCAACTGCCTTGATTAAAATTGCCTGAACAGTTTCTATTTCGTTGTGGTGTAGTTGTTTAATTCGACACATAATAACTAATTCTGCACACGAAATGTGTTAACTGCGACATTTTCAAATTTTATGATTTATCAAGTAAAAGTTAAGAATTAAATATTTTTTTAGTTGTATAAAAGGTAGATTAATATATGATCTCAAAAACTATGTATCGGACTTTAGTTTGCCGTGCGTGTTTCTATTAAATTTATTTGTAGGACGCAAATCTACGACCTGCCGACTTCTAAGTAAGAACATTTCAGCTATGCAGGAATTTTGTTTCCGAGCAATAAGTGATAGGAATATCATTATCGAATCATCAGTCTTACGACCATTTTCAGGAGTGAAAACGCCAAGCAACAACAAAAAGATAAATTTTATTGACTCTAGTATGAAATCACAACATCCCAATTAAAAAGCTAATAATATTTCATTTTTCAGTTAATTTTTTAAGAATTTGTAGCCTGTTAGATGCTTCGCAATATTTTTTATGCCTTGGTCAGTTCTAAATAAGCCTCTGGCATTTTGTTTTAATGAGGAGTTTAGAATTTTAGTATTTTAACCCGGGTCCATAATAGAACCCTTTCTGCCCGGCTAATTGTCTGCCATTTCTCGAAATGGTCATTAAAACAACTCGTAAAGTTTTTCAGGGTTTAATGTTTTGCGAATAATTAATGAAATGCGTTTTTTGTCTTTTCTTTCTCCTAGTCAATTTACTTCATAGCCTCAAAAAACTGCCTTTTGTTCTATATTTCTAAAACTTTGTTAATTGCAGACGATCCCTATAAAATAAAACTTTCCAGCTATATTTCTGGAACTAACAAAAATTCTATTTGTAAAAAAAATATTGCTCCCCTGTATATTAAGCAAAAAGCGTCTATAAAATCTATTGTTTTGTTTGCATTATACAGGCTATAAACGAATTTTCCTAATTATAAAATACCCTATTTTAAATAATCGTCAATTAATATAAACGGTTTTGTGAATACGGCCATTTTCTTATACATGTAGTTTTTAATTATAAAATAAACAGGTTTTTGACAAATTGCAATAAAGGAAGTAATTTTGCATTGTTTAAACTTTGCAATAACGAAGATTATTAATTTTTTGGGCAGCATTTTTTTTTTTATTTTTTTAGACTTCGAAGATTAAATGGAAAGCATAAAATGGACTACACTCATGGTTTTGGAATTTATATTAGAGAAAGGATTATACAAAACATTTTCTAAATGTCTAGAAGATATAAATTATAAATACATATAAAATGTGCCTATTAAATTCATAAACGTTCTCAGTTTTTCCGAAAATAAGCATAGATTTTATAATTATACTTTTCAAAAGTTATTTTACTAAATCTTAAGGTTTTACTTAATCCTCAAAGTAATATTACTTAAACTTACTATTTAAAGTTTTACTGAGTTATTTATTTCAAAGAATTAACAAGATTCGAAGCAATTTAAGTTGAGAAAGAGCATCATGCATCAATTTTTCATTAGGTAAGGACTATGCACTTGCACACAACACTGTATTTAATATACAATATAAACACACTAAACCTTCATAAATGTTTTCATCATTTAATAAATTATTAGAAGTCTAAAGACAATTCGTTAATGTAAACTAACTGCTTGTTTTAAATAATGTCATCATACTTTTTCATGCTAAAAACGTTGTTGCGATTTTTATGTTAAACACTAGTTCAATTTTTATTTATGGAAAAATCACTTTTCTCATGAAATAAACGCATTTAATATTTTTCTTCGTTTCAAAATACAAACACTGTTTTTCCATGTTAAAAACAACAAACATCATTTTTTCATGAATATCTAATATGCATAATTTTTCCATGTAAAAAACATCATTCTTCATTTTTCCATATTCCAAATAACGATCATCGTTTCCCCATGTTAGAAACGACATACATTATTTTTCTCTAAGTAAATAACAACACTTAATTAATGTGTGGCCCATCATGTCACTTCCAACCCCATCCTGAACAGCAAGTAAATCCATGAAATAGTGGCATACATAATTTTTTTCATGTTAAAAGCGACAAACAACAATTTTCCATGAATATCCGGCATGCATTTGTTTTTCATGTTAAAAACAATGAACCTTGTTTTAGCATAAAAAAGGACTTGCATCATTTTCCCTATTATAAACAACAAAAATCTTTTTCCCATATTAAAAACAACAAACATCTTTTTTTTTTCATGTTAAAAACTAAAAACATCATTTGTTCATGAAATAAAAGCCATACATAATTTTTCCCTAAGTAATAGCAGCACTTAGTGAATGTGGCCCACCATGTCACTTCCAACCCCATCCTGAACAGCAAATAAATCCGTGAAATAGTGGCATACATCATTTTTTCATGTTAAAAACAACAAACAACAATTTTCCATGAATACCCGAAAGATTTTTTTTTCATTCAAAAAACAATGAACCTCATTCTGGCATTCAAAATTACTTGCATCATTCTTCCATTTTATAATCAACAAACATCTTTTTCCCATGTAAAAAACGACGAACATCATTTTTCCATGAAATAAACGTCATACATCATTTTTCCCTAAGTAATAGCAGCACTTAGTGAATGTGGCCCACCATGTCACTTCCAACCCCATCCTGAACAGCAAATAAATCCACGAAGGGATCAATTACTCTCCCTTTCATGTGTTCTCCCTATTTTTCCCTTATTATTTTTATACTCCTTTGATACACCCCGGCCGCATTAGCATTGCAAAACAACTGCTAAAGAGAAGAGATCACAGGCGGACAGCTAATCCGAAAAGCACCAACATCAGAAAACTTTGATTTATATTATGGTGTTTTTTTTTCCTACAGTAGAAATCCTCGCGACTTTATATAGTGCTATAGTTAAACTCATAGTTTCCTCGCACAGAAGCCACGGCCATGGGAGGAACTATAAAACGCTCGGAGCAATCAGACGAAGAGAAAATTTTCTCCGTTTTATTTTGTGTTCATCTGATTGCTCTGCGCGTTTTATATATCCGCCCATGGTCGTGGCTTCTGTGCAAGGAAACAATGAGTGTAACTATACGAAGAAAACAGGAGTCTGAATTCCAAACAGTAGATCCCGGTTGGTAAGTGCATGGAAGCTTGTCTTGTCAATGAACTGTTATTAGTTTATGTGTTTGTCTTCGTCCTTATTTGTGTAAAAAATTAGTCTAACGTCTTCGGAGGCTCTGGCAACCATCTTCTGTGTTTTTCCCTTTGAGAAGTAAGCAAATTTGCTTAAGTGCAATCTTGTTTTCCCTGAAAGGTAAAAAAAAAAAAAAAATTAACAAACATTTATTTTCGTCAAATATTTTACAATTATATATCTGTAGCAAATGATTATAAATGTTTCTTCTATACTTCAATTTTAAAAGGTTAGTTAAATTATAAAAATTATAATTTTTCATTAATTATGTGTGTCGCTGGGAAAACTCAACCGTCAGGGGACAGTTAATGCGTCTGCATACTTCAAAGGGTTAAAATCGGTCCAACAGTAGCCACTTATCGCTAGCAGGAAATTTATCCTAACAAAAAAAATCATTATTGATTGTTGTTGACAGATATTTTCCGGCATGTGTGCTTGCTCAGAGACCCGCTTATAAACCTTTGTCAAGTAAGACAGACACCACACACTCACACGCATACGTGACAGATGCTGCCATCTATCTGCACCTCCGCAATTTAGACATGTCCATGAAGGAGAGGGAAATATTCTCCAGGGTCCTGTACCCGTGGGAAACTGCTAATGACCGCCCACAGGACTTTCTGACCCACAGATTTAACGAGCACGTACTCCGCATATACTCAATGGGTCTTCAACGACCAGGACTCGATCTTGGGACTTTCCGATCTGGAGATCAAGACTCTGACCACAGGGCGCTCCACAGAAATCAGCATTTTTGATAAAATCTTACTCTTGGTTCCTTTAATCAGAACAATATCGACTTACAAAGTAAATACATCCGGAAATCAATGCTGAGCTCTCATATACGCAAATCGGAGAAAGAGAGCCTTTTTTTTATCGGGAGGTCTTTTTAAGAGAGAAGATTTTGCAATGATTGAAATTTAAGAGAAGTCGAAGTGATTTAGGGTGTGTGTTTTTCCATATGAAATATTTGGTAATAAAAGTATTTTGTTAAGAATTTGAATTTGAGTTGTTTGCGTTTCAATTTTAGATTAGATTTGGTGATTGAAATGATCTCTTTAGTCGAAACTGTTTTTCTTCGAAACTGCTCCAATAGGCTTCACTATTCCTTTGTCGTTTTAGTTGGAGTGATTTCAAGATAATTGGCATAGGTCACAGTAAGCACAACTAGTATATTATGTCTTTAAAATGAATAATAGGTCGTTGAAAACCGTTATCTTCTAACATAGATTTTTTTTCAATAAAATAATGAAAATCTGCAAAAATTATTTCCCTAAGATTGTAATTTTACCGAGGGATTAGAAATAAAATGTGGAAAATGAAAATCTGTAAAAGTTGTTTCCCTACTAATGTAGTTTTACCGCGGGATAAGAAACAAAAGGCGCGTTTACATGAGCCATCGAATCCATGGAATGCCAAAATCCCCATTAGGGGAAAAAGGTTACGAGCAGTATTTCTAACAAAAATGATAGTTTGTGGCCGGATCCATGGAATGAAATATCAAACCCTCCTTCATTGAAGAGTTTGGGAAACACCCCAATAGAACCATGCAATTCCGATTCTGTCAGGGAGAAAATCTCCAAGAGGGAAAAATTTCTGGGTTTGCTCTTCAATCCATGGATTCGATGGCTCATGTAAACGTGCATTAAATGTGATAAATGAAAATCTGTAAAAGTTGTTTCTTTACGAATGTAGTTTTACAGCGTTATAAGAAAATATACGTGATAATACTAACTCCCTCAGTTTTGTTTTTAAAGGCAGAATACTGACACCAAAGAAATGTAGAATTTAGAATGAAGAAATTAAATAGGAAACATATTGTTTCAAACCTGCATAACACCACAGCTAATGAAACTAAGATGAAAAGCTTTAAATCTCATTGATTATCATTGCTCATTTTATGCGCATAGCATGCAAATGTCTAAGGTTTCATCTAGCATGTAACAAAGCAATGTCATGCAACAATATATTAAATCATGCTATTAATAGGCCAATAAATTACTTTTTAATAAGTATCACATTCTCTACACCTTATCATACAATAAAAGAATTCTAACAAAAAAAATCAAATTGACTAGTGAAAGTGAAAGAAGAATATCAATGCCCATTTAATGAGAAATCCATTCATTCTCATATGCATTTTAATATCATGGACCCAATTACGGTTTTCCTTAACTCCCCCTTTTGACGCCGAGTAGTCGTGATTGTGCAGAAATGGCGAACTACTCATCTCGTCATTTGGATTGAAGCTTCTCTTATCAGCTTTTTATTCCGTCTCGTGTGACGTCAACGAAACCACGCCCACAGCTCTTCATCTATTATCAACGAGCCAAACCGCCAACAATTCTGCCAAGTGGCAGAGTCGGATGTCGCCAAACTGACAACGATATTGTATTCTTTTCAAGGGAAAGGCGATAGATAAAAATAAATCAATATCCAGATTTCGTATGAAAGATATTGTCAATGACATTTTGTGAAGCTGTAGGACACGGGCTATCTAAGTATTGTAGCAAAGCAAGTATAGCACAATTTAAAAGTTAAATTAAATAGTTTCATGAAACAAATAATGTCATAAAAAAAACTTCCGAGGAACTATACCTCAACATCCATTAACTTATTGGGCCCCTCAGTGCCAAGCTTTCAAAAAAGTCAATTAATTAAACATTACCAACTAAACTACCCAAACAAACTCTATTGAATTAGGATTGAAATTCAATTTTGAGTCATTTAAACACGGTTGCCAAATCAACTGTGGCATGAGAAACTTTATTTTAAAATAGTTGAAGCAAAATAATTATCTCATAAATCATTTTGGAATGACGTCATAAAATGCAATACAATGTGATTCTTTGATTGATTAATTATTTACCAAGGAAGAGGCAAGGCATATTTTTGCATACAATTCTGCTTGTTTTTAATTTACATTTACTTTTTAATGCAGTTTGGAATGGATTCATTATTTTTGTTAATAATAAATATTTAATTATCTTCGAACTACAAATAAATCGAGCTAATGATAAATAATATCAAGTTAATTTGTGAAAGAATATTAAGGAAAATAGTTGATTTTGGCTTTTAGATGTTGGAATAATAGCTGGATGTTGTGTTTAGCTATTTATTTCCTAATGTGTATATAAATGTAGTGTAGAAGCTATTGTTGGTGATATTTACTGTAAGGAACCTAGTTGCTTACCGATTAGAATTTCAGTAAGCAATTAAGTAAAAAGAAAGTATAGGCTATTTTAGTTATTCATGAACTTCTTGTTAACATAAAAATATTTATAAAAGCATACAAATATTGTGACAGATCCTCATCGCCAATACCAGCGATAATTCATTGAAATGGTGTGCTCCCCTCCTTCAACACTTCAATAGACATAAATGACTCAAGCATCGCTAATGTTTCAAAAAACGGCTTTGAACTTTTTTTATTTCTACTCTTCTCCCTTCTTTTTTTCGCAAACCATTTTTCATTTTTTCCCCTCTTAACTCTTCTTCTTCAAACGAATGTACGTTTGTTTCTTACGGACTGAAAATTATCTTCTGTTCCTGTCTTCTATTTTTTTCCCTTCCATTTTTTTTTGTTACATCTCTCCCTTTTTCTTACTTCAGACGTCTTTTATGTGTTTTATCTTTTTTTATGATTATTATTTATTTTAAAGCTGCTCTTTTCATCTGCGCTTTAATAAAAAACTGTTTTACACACAAAACATTTTTCATTTTCAACAGACGACTCGGCGAATTTCTCATTTTGTTCTTTTTTTTTTTTTTAAATAATTCTTCCAGCCATTTTTTTTCCTTCCCACCTTTTTTTTATTATTTCTTGTTTTATCATTTCACTTCATTCTCATTTTCCCTTTTTTAATTTCGCTATCTTACAACTGCGTTTAAAAACTCCTTTTTACTGAATTTTAATGCGGAAACGGCCCTGGAAAAACTACGGGAGAACACAGGAAGAGGGATTTTTTTTTTTCTATTTGGGAAAAAAGAACACCCCAAAAAATATAAGTTTCTTTACTTAGTTGTAAATAGAAAAATACGTTTTTTAAGAGAAAATTAAAAGTAACTGATATTTCCATTCTAAAAGAGAAAGTCTTTGAAGTTAAAGTCTGTGTTTTTTTCTTTCTTTTTGAAAGAAATTCTTTTAGATATATCTTACTTTCGCTTTTGGTACGGTTGTATAATTACGAACTGGGTATTAGCAGTTCATTACTTAAGTATGACAATCATGTAACTTGAGTTTTGCTTGCTTTTGAGCAAAACGATTTTTTAAATAAAAATTTCTATGGGAATGTTTCAGATCATGTGACGCTCTTATTTTCATTTTTATCCTTACTTGATTTCATTGGTTGCTTCAGTTTCACGTACCATTGGTTGCTTGGGTTTCACTCTCAAAATCACCGATATAGATGAACATATATTTTTTTTCTTTTTATGCAAGCTTTCTGTGACAAATGCTTTGAAAAACCAACAGCACAGCAAGAAGTTGGCATTCATTTAATAAGTAATCATAATTGATTTAAAATATTATAAGACTAATTTTTAAATGCCAAATTATACGTATTTAATGGCAAAAAATTAACAACAAACAGTTGGAGCTGTTGCCATCCTTGACGTGAAAATACAAGAAATCTAGACTATAACTGAGCCTAACGCAAATTTATAAAGACAACGTATACGGCAAAGGGATATTAAAAATGAAAATTCCCTGTCAATGAAAGCAGAAACAAATTAACGAAATTGAATTTGTGTTCTTTAGGAAAGTTTCATTAATGGTTTTTTTTAAATTTATAATTTATTGGTTACTTGTACTGCCGATTGCAATTTGTAATTAGTACATTGTAAACTAAAGGAAACATTATTGTTAGTTCACATAATAGGTCGTAGCTAACTGGTAATTGTTGGGTCTAGAGAATTAAACTTAACTATAGTTAATCTATATAGCTTTATTCTATAGAATAATCTTAAACTTTTGCCCCTATTTTCCATACGAAAATTTTCTTGCAATCTTTTCAAACAAACATGAGAGTGAATACACGAGACAGTTATTTCGGTTTTAATAACCTGTGATGAGGAATTGAATATTTAGTGACCTTTTTCTCTCTAGCTTTTAAAAATATAAAAGTGAAAGTGATGAATAAAAAGAACTCGGCTAATGTAAAACGGAATCTGTAAAATTTTAGACATTATTTTTCGTTGCATTGTTGATTAATGCGTGTTTTTATATAATGAAAATTTGTAAGTATGATCGGTATTTTAGAGTGGTTTGTAGAATAATGTCTAAAATAAGGCTTTCTTTAATACTCACTTTGGTAGATTAGGATTGTGCACCCATCCTCACGCAAGATGGTGATTTCTTTTATGTGATAAATTTGTACTCAAAATATTTTCAAATTCTTTAATTGTTTTCTATTAGCTGCCTTTGTATCCAAACATTAAGTAGCGTCAATTTTCTATGACTAAATTAGGGATCTGGTCTTAAAACTGACAAAAAAAACTTGAATCTCCTACAACAAAAAATATTTTGACGATATTTTGTTTTATAAGCGAAATTGTGGGACAGTTTTGTAACGGGATACGTGAACAGAGAAAATCTTTAGTTTTACTGAAAGGAAAGTTTGTACATGGCATTTTTTCAGCAAGCTAAGTAAATACTGTACTGTCCAAAACAGCTACAATTCCAGAAGAACCAGGAACAAAAACATCCTTAAAATGTGCAGTAACAAAAACTAATATTTCTGGCATTTATTAAAATAATTGTTGTTTAGTAAAACTTCATAAAAAATTGTAAAAGAATTTTCTTAACAAGTAAGATATATTAATATTTTTTATAAATAAAATAGATAAAATATGTTTCATGTCCACCAGCCATCTTAAACCCTCGTAATACAGAGCTCTTAGTACTTTTTATTATACTCTGAAGAACTAAAAAAAAACAAAGCAATACACTGGGAGATTCACATTGAAATTCGCAGTGACCAGCCTTTGAGAATTGCCCAGGCATTGAATGGTGACATATGCTTTCACTAGTTGGACAAAAATGTAGAGAGCCTAGTTGGAAAAGCGTTGGATTTCGGATCATTAGATTCCTGGATATTGCATGATTTTATGACTTGTGGAGCTGCAAGAAGTGACCTAATTAAACTGGTAACTCAGGTAATTTACAAACTGAACTTTGAACTTCATTTATAAACTGGTCAGTGACATTATAGACTCTTAAATTAATTTCACACAAACTAATCTTCAATAAAATTGTATTTTCTCCACACAAAATTCTGACTTTTTTTATAAATATATATTATTAATTAAATTAAATATAAAATATTGACGGGGTACAACTTAGCTGGTATAAGGCTGCTCGTCACCCCCATTCCCCGTCCTCCTTCGACCGGGCTTGCTAATGGTAAGTCTATGGAGGAAAAATGGTTTTTGTTCCAAAAAAAGTAAAGAAATTATGGGAATATTTTGATGCGGTTTTTTTTTTTTAAATTCATAAAACTCCAATAAATTTGTGCCTTTAGAGGTTATTTTTTTGAAAACGTTATTTACTTTTTTTTTAATCTAAATTTTTTTCGATTAAAAAAAAGTAAATAACGTTTTTAAAAAAAATAACTTCTAAAAGCACAACTTTATTGGAGTTTTATGAATTTAAAAAAAACCGCATCAAAATATTCCTATAATTTCTTTACTTTTTTTGGAACAAAAACCATTTTTCCCCCATAGACTTACCGTTAGCAAGCCCGGTCGAAGGACTACGGGGAATGGGGGTGATGATCAGCCTTTTGAAACTATGCAGATGTAACTTTTGCGAAATGACGCCTCACTCTTAGAATGGATGATTGGTGATTTGTTTGTGGAGAATGCTACACACAACTACAGCGTCGTTATATAGGTGACCGTTCCAATCATGCATGAACTCTTATTTTATATCTAGTTTAAATATCAATTAAATAGTCATCTGCACAAAATGGTTTTTATCAAAACACCAGTAACACTCATGTCAAACGCAGCCAGATTTACCCACATACAGAATAGACACGAATAGCTATTGGTCGACAGCACTTCTTGTGATGGATGACATATTGCTTTACAGATAAAATCTTGTTGATATTAAAGCGAAATGGGGAAGAGATAAAAACGAATTCTGAGCTGAAGGTACTGTCAGAAAATGTTCTTTTTAGACGTCGATTTTCTTAGCACTAATTTATTCCTTTTTTTCAAACACAAAAAAGGAAACCGCCTGATCACACGCCATTTTTCTGATGTTAAATACATTTTTTATAATATTTGAAGGCTTCTATCTGTTTAAGTTACACAATAACGCATTATATGTGAAAAGTCACGATATCTAGTAATATTAGCGAGTTATCGGAATCTTCCTTTTTTACTTCTGATTCAATTTAGTGCCAATTTAATGCTCTCTTGCACCTTTATAGGGGCTTTCAATTTCTTGTGACTTTTGAGAACGCGGGCGGCCATAAAGTTGCCACGACTCTATCTACGCAATTAAATTCAATAAATGATGACTCTAATATCTGCTAAGTATCTATAAAGATATATTATACTCTAGAACATTCTCAATTGCAGGATTGCAGTTGGAGATCAAACTAGCATTTCTGTCTTTACTAACCCTTTCACTACTGAAATGGCCCGTCCGACTAAGGATTCGATAATGATATTCCTATCACATACTACGAGGAAACAAAAATCCTTCGTAGCGAAAGGGTTAAAGTCAATAATATTTCAGAGCCCTATAGTGTTATTTTAACCATATAATTTATTGCAGTCTAAGTTTATTTAATGGGTCAGACCATTATTCCATCAAATAAGACTCTTACCCATAAAAATTAAAGGGCAAATGCTTGTAAATTTACAGGTTTTCTCAACAGTGTAGGTTTTTTTTTTGCATTTCAACACCAACAGCCAAAACACCCTCATCACATATCCTCACCGTGTATCACGAGACACTGTATCTCGAAATCAAAGCCCATCAGATAGAAAGAGCATCTCTTTCAAGTAAAGCCCCCTTAACACCCAACAAGGAGGGGGTGGGGGCTATCTATTAAAGTGCCCCGTTTGCGGTTGCAGTGATGACTCGCCGATGAAAGGGACCGTAACGAGGTGTGATTTGTATTCAATCCTGAGTTCGGTGCGGGGATTTACAGATTGGGAGTTTGTAAAAAAAAAATATTGGGAAAGAACGCTTAACTCCTACAAACTTGTTTTGACCAAAACAGCAGTTGGTTGTCATATATATTCAGGTGTGTGTGCTTGGTCAGAGACCTGCTTATAAACCTTCGTCAAGTTAGACAGACACATCATACACACGTAAATCCACTTATGTATCCACACGTACATAAGTGGATCCATGTAAATTTTAGAGACAGAGGCCAACTAGAGGATCACCAGAATTGACTTGTAACGCCCATAAGCAGTAGTGCTTCCTATGTCCAGCCGTTGGTAACAGAGATTTCAAAACAACTTTTTTTTTATAATTTAGCTAGTTTTTCTTTTAAAAAAAACGGAAGCCTTGGGAACCAATTTTATACGGCGCTTGTCGAATGGTAACAGGTTCGAGCCTTAAATTTACTGCCGACCAATAAGCGATATGTACAGCCAAAATATTTGATGAATAATATCCCGTGCAGAGGTAGTAGTGCACACTAAGTATGCTTCAAAGTTCCGACGCTGCGTGTGATGTCTTCAATTAAGACAGATGCTGTCATCTATCGCCATCTCCGCAATTTAACATGTCCTTCAAGGAGAGGTGTACAAGATATCCCATGGAAGATGGTTGGCAGAGCCTCCGAAGAAGTTGGACTTCTTTACTTAGACAATAACACTTTAACTTCATTCGCAAGAAAAACATCCATGTGCTGACCCAACCGGATTAGAACCCGGGACCTACTGGTTGAGATTCAGACGCGCTATCACCAAGCCGAATAAATGACAATGATATTTGTCGATTTAATGCAATGACTAACTGTTGGTAGAAAGTAACATACCTGCTTCACATTCCCCTTGTTTTTGGTAGGGGGCATTGTAAATGTCCCCCGGGAGCGGCCACTTGTTCGGTTGGCTGAAAGGAGGTGTGAGGGCCTCTCTTTGGGGAAACAAAGAGGGGTTTTTTTAGGGGGTGGTTTTTTTGGTGATGAAGTCAGGTGGATTTGTAGCTGACTAGTTTCTGCAGAAGTCCAGTTTAAAAATACTGTTAACACGGCGATGCATCCATGGTAATAAGTTTTCAGACTTTCTAGCAAAGAAAGGACTAGACAACTCAGTCCTATCCATCTCAGAGCTCACATACCTTGAATTAGTTGCTTGCAAAAGGCTCAAAATAAACAAAATTAGCTTCAACCTCCTACTCACTACTGGTAAAAAGCAAAAAGACCAGAACTCTCTCTTTCTCTTCTTGGTGACAGACAGAACAACGCCTGCTTGTCCAGACTACCCAGCGGACACCAGCAAAGTCTTATGTTTTCTGCTAATCAAACGATCTTCCCAAATTTCCAGCAAAACCAGGCATCAATAGAACATATCCTAAACTGCTTAGAACTGCACTGAGAAGACATACATTCTTCTCCCCTTTTGGTTTCTGTCTTCCTAAATGTCAATGTATCACATGTGAAAAAAGTTATTATCACTATAACTATTAGAGTCAAATTAAAAAAAATTTAGTGGCATAGCTGATCTACACTTTTAAAAACTAAATAATGTAACATGCTTTATTTATATTGATTTATTTTTCAAATTTAAAAAGATTTAATTCTCCTCTTTAAACTGTGACTTACCCTACAGTTACATGGAATTACCCTGCTAAAGATTAGACTCCAGATAAGATGCATCGCTTTCAATCTGAAGCTACTCCTTGTGTACTTGTGTATAGATATAAGTTTAAATAGTATTACAGAAAATGTATTAGATTCGGAACAATAACTATTAAAATTAATATGATGGTTTATCATCCATTTCATTTAGAAGTAAATTCAAAGAACATCAAAATGGTCTATAAATGAATATTCGCAATAGATTCAACATTTGCTATCAAAGTACGATAACTGAACAGGCTAGTAATTCAAACATTCATTTGAATAAATAAATATATTTTGCAACCACTTTAAAAACAGTTTCAAATCCAATAAAATATTTTAAGTTTTCAATTCTACTAAACTTCAAGTTACGTCTGAATAGGTGGTATTTATATGATTCTTATTTCAAACTTTACACATAAAATATGTTCCAGAATTATTTTGCCATAAGTACCAACATATATATTCAAAATAAGAGATTTAATATATTCCAAGAAGTAACTTAAGATTCACGACAAGAATATATTCCTCATAAAAATATTCCGAAGTCTTCATAAGATCTCGATCAATATATTCCTCGATTCAATATTTGCTAATAACATTTGAAGGGGGGCAAAAACTCATCGTAAATTCACCGTAAACCGATGATATTTTAATATCTCTAAACTCTTTTGAAAACAAATCTGCGGCAAAGTTGTTCTTTGCAATAACCTTAGGCCAATTATCGTGGCTTGGAAGGTTTCGAAATTTTCTTCCAATTTTCTCTGCCGCAGAAGTAGTGATGGAGTCAATATTTAAAAGGAGACCCAGAACAAAAATGGGATATGATAGCTGAATTAGAATTTGATAAAATCATTTTTCAAATTTTAATTATTTTGTATTTTGTTGTAGAAAATTAAATTTGCGATCAAAAAATATTATTTCAACACAAAAATTTATCAATCATTATATTTTGCATTTTGATTTAAATAAGATGTAATCTACCCTTTATAAATGAAAATAGTGAATTAAAATGTTAATAGAATATAATTTATCACATACTTAAAATTTTAAAACTTTCTCGCTTACCTTACGGTGTTGAACCATTTTATTTAACTTATTTATAGTTTAAGACTGTTTCTTGCAAAATATTATTGAAGTATTACTTAAAGATTGGGGGTTCCAATGTCGCCAGTTATCAATTTTAAAAGAACAAACATGCACTTACTGAAAAAAATATTTTAACTGACGAATACAGTAATCAATGCTAGAAGAGTCCATATTTTTACTGTTTAATATTTTTATACTGTAAAATCATTTGCCAGTTTTGCGATTAAATAATATATTGCCTATAAGTAACAATACATATGGGTAGCACCAATTTTTGTTAAAGACGCAGCGCAAGTATTATACCGAAATGTTCACCATTAGTTCTTAAAGGTATTTAATAAATAGCTGTAGTAAACATTAAAAAATTTATGCACGATAATATTATTATAAAGCTTATTAAAATATAAATTTTGAAATTAATGTTATAATTTTGTTATAGATATTTAAGAAACTATAAACAGTTTTTTATAAACCAAGCATGATTGTATTATTATCTCCGGCCAGTATCATCAGTTGTGTTGGAACAACCTAATGGGGTTTTTGGCATTCCATGGATTCGATGGCTCATGTTAACGCGCCTAATTTGAGCTTTTCAATGAAAGAAAGGCATTTTTGTTTTACTTACGGCAACGTTAACTTTAAATGGGGTTGTTTCACGTCGTGTATGGCAACATCTCCCACAGTTTGTTATCATTTGTTGCCTGGAATTACTTTTGTTTTAGTATTCGAAAATGAGTTTTCTAAGAATATTTTACTTACTAATTTTTTAAATGTCAACTTCTTGCTGTGCTGTTGGATTTTTCAAATCATTTGTCACAGAAAGCTTGCATAAAAATAAAAGTTTCTTTTCATCTACTTCAGTCATTTTGAGAGTAAAACCGAAGCAACCAATGAAATCGCCTACAAAAACTGAAAACTAGAGCGTTACATCATCCGAAACATTCCCATTTGACTTACTCCGTTGCTGCTCCAAACCTCAAAAATATGCATACATTACCAATCCTTATAAACGACTAGGGGTGTGTTTTATTGCTACTTCTTAAACTTCTAAATCTGTAAGTTTGGGACTTTAATCTTAGGACGGAGGTTTTGCAAACTCTGAAGATGATTGCTTTATGCGTATGTATTTTATCGGGTTTGGCGGAGTTTATTTGATTCTGTCTGAGGTATTTGCATTTGAGTAAAAACGGAAATATTCAAGATTTCGGTCTGAGTAACAAGTTGGAACATTTTTGGTATTAGATCGAGTGTGACTGAATGTTCGGTGAAAATATTTTTGATGTTTAATGGATTTCGAAGATAAAGTCGTTTGAGAGCAATATTTATTGTGTTTGTTTTTATTGAATTTCTTTGGTATTTAAAAATAAAAAGTTAAGCCTTTTAATATTAATGCAAATGGCGTTTATAAATTTATAGAATCTACTTTTTTATGTTCGACATTATATAGTCCATTTGACTATTGGTGTTCTGTTTACTTTGTTACTATATTTTAATTATTTTCCTTCAAGTTCTTGTCCGTATGTTTGTGTGCAATAAAAATTATTATAATTATTGAAAAATATACCAAAAAAAACGAAATACGATACCTTTCATGATCAAATATTAGGTTTTTTTTAGTAAAGTAGAAACATAAAATAGCAATTAATTTCATGAAAGTTTTGCAATTTCCATTAGTAAACAACAAGCTATAAAAAAGCTGCACTATTTCGTTTCTTTTTTTTGTGATGGAAATTACTAAGACTTTAAATGTAGTATATTTTTTCATAAATACAATTTAATTACCCTTACCTTTACAATAAAAAATACATTAATATTCGCTATGTATATCATGCGCATTAGCTATAAAAGCAGTCTTAAAAGTTCCGAAATCTTCTAAATACCATAATAATAGTTATGTCAGTGTACGTTTAGAACTTACCACAGAGGAAGCGAATCATATAAAAGATTGTTATGCCTTCTGCCGTAAAGCGGTCGTTTCCGGGGTTTTATGATTCCGAAAAATGTTCAAATATTTACCTACAAATATCAACCCCAACTTCGAAAAGTTTGAAAATAACGAGGTTAGAATGAACAGTTAACGCTCGGCGCAAAAAAAGTGAAATCTTCTAAAAGTCACCAACTTCTTGTGATTGGCCATGGTCTACTCAACTTTAAGGCTCCAGACGCTCCTCCGTAAAAGAATGTCCCAGTTTCAAATTGTAAGAGTATCAGCTGTAATCGTTCGACAGTTGTAGTTGAAGGGTACGGATAAAGAATAACTCCTACAGTTTCAGGTAAGAGCATGCGCTTGTAAAGCTACATCATTTTCACAGTTGCATAGGCTGTTGCTTCCATTATTCCGGACTTGCTACTGACAGTATGGGAATAATTGCATATTCGTTTCGATGTGTGCCGTATCACTAAACGCGCACACATTGAGCACTTATAGGAAAAACTAAGTTAGATTTCCTTCAGTTTCATGTATGATTTGTTATATTTAGTATAAAATAAACTCCTGTAATACACCATTAAAACTCGGATATTCTCTTACGGACACCCTGCATTTTTCTCTTTGTTACAGAGACGGCGTGCCCGATTCGAATCCCCGAGTTGTCGGGCCCTAGATCAGACGATAGATTTTCAGGATGGAAAATCGTAGGCCAGAATGTCATATGATTTTATGGCATAAAGATCCCTCAATTCGACGTTTGGTTCGAAGTTTCTTGGCATATATGAATCTCGGCACACTTATCCTAAAAGAGCTCAGAATGTTTCTTCCTCAAAATTACTAGCGAAGAGACCCCTTGATAAAGCTACAAAAAATTACTCTCAGTTTTGGGAATTTACTGAGTTCTAAGGGCCAAATAAGTAGCCCCATTAAACGGCTATGCCTACAATGTTGAAAATTTTGGTGTAGTTGCTCCGGAACACTGGAACTTTCTAGCTGCCACCACTATTTCAAGCACAGATGCACCACTTTTGCGGTGTATCAAAGTTATGATTTTACATAAAAAAAATTAGAGCTGCAGGGGTCGGGTTCGAATCCCGGTCAGGAAGGGATGTTTGTTTCCGTCAATAAATGTTGTTATTTGTCTATGTGTTATTCCTTTCTTTGTGACTGTTAAGATTCTTTCTGTGTCTGTCCCACTTGACGAAAGCTTATAAGCGGTTCTCTGAACAAGCACATAAACTGGAATATATTTGTACCATACCATACATCAAAACTGGTAAATTCACACTCCAAATAGGGGTGGCAGCTAGAAAGTTCCAGGATTGCAGTGCAATCTTGTGCCATATTTTTTAACCGTGTATAGTGATGTCACAGTACGTCAAATGATGTCTTCTGTCCCACCAATGAATCACCTCAATAATGTTCAAAATCGTCCAATCGACCAACACTAAACCAGATATTTTACAATTTTTTTTTGAAGGTATAGCGGGAAAAAAATATTGGCTACATTTGGCGAACCAGAATTTTTCATTGGTTTAGACTCTGGAGCAACTCCGTATAATTCTAACCTCCCTACTTGAAAAGGCCATGTAATTGTTTCCTCACGAGCTTCTCTAACGACGAATAAAATCTGATTTGTTGACAGTCACCATCAGATTCCCGCCAAACGCAAAAAGCTCCATCCTCTTTTTTTAATGAAGCTAAGAATAAGGAAGCTATGGTGCCGATTTTGGTTGGTTGATAGTCATATATTCAGGTTTGTGTGCTTGGTCAGAGACCCGCTTGTAAACCTTCGTCAAGTAAGACAGACAAAACACGCACACACATAAGTGACAGATGCTGCCATCTATTGGCAACTCCGAAATTTAGACATGTCCGTGAAGGAGAGGGAAATAGTCTCCAGTACTCGTGGACCTGTACTCGTGGAAAACTGTGCCACGACTGCCCACAGGACTTACCGACAAACAGATTTAACGAGCACGTACTCGGTATATACTCGGCGGGTCTTCAGCCTAGTTATTCAGAAAGCTTTACCACGACCGTTCAAACTAATAATGCCTCATAAGCTGTCTATTACGTCACACTAAAACATAATCACTATATCAAATAATCATATTACATTAGTACCAATGATTTTCTAGTCATAAAAATCTTCTGTCTCGAACACATCATCTTAGCATTTTGAGGAGTGCACTCCACCTCTGCTCTACTTATAATATTATAATCTTTTATTGTTAGCTTGTACTAGAATCTGAAACTGCACTAACTGTCATTTTAGTATATTTAATTCTTATACAGGGTGGTCCCGAATTCATGGTATAAACTTTAATGGTAGGTACAGGACATTGTAACAATGATTTATTGTATAGGGATGTATAGTCGCAAGTGACGCGGTGAGGCGTAAACAGGGGAAATAAAAGGAAAGAGAACTGGAGTGATCGGTTGGACCATACTTACTACCCACACGACTCAGTGGCGAAAGCTATCTTATTTTTCAGAAAGAAGTGTTACCACAACTGCTGCATATTGTTCCGATCGCCATTCGTAACCGCATGTGGTTTCAGCCCGATGGGGCGCCAGCACCCTTCAGCATTGATGTACGGAATTATTTGAATGCCACGTTTGGTGCTCGATGGATTGGGCGTGGTGGACCAGTCCCTTGGCCAGCTCGATACCCCGATTTATCGAGCCTTGATTACTTTTTATGGGGACACCTAAAGCATCTTGTTTATGAGACTCCAGTTGACGCAGATGAGGATCTCGTCGCTCGCATATCTGTAGCTGCTGCAGGTGTGCGTGACATACCAGGCATCTTAGAACGTGTGCGCCAATCTCTCCACCGACGCTATCGAGCATGTATCGCTACTGGTGGATGCAATTTTAAACAGTTACCGAAACATGACACTTGTCAACAACGCTTTCAGTAAAATCTTTGTTTTTCCTTTCGGCCGTTATTTCCCCTGTTTACGCCTCACCACTTCACTTGCGTCTATACATTCCTATTCAATAAATCATTGTTACAATGTCCTGTACCTACCATTAAAGTTTGTACCATGAATTCGGGACCACCCTGTAGAATAATAGAGACGTTTGAGACAGCAATCTTATTATTAACTGTTAAAAACGTTTTTTTTTTTTAGGGTTTATATTTGGCGTACTCAAATAATAAAGAAGATAATAGAAGTTCTCTGTTACGTCACACTATCCGTCTGGTTCGGGTTGTCGGTTTTTCGGAAAGAAAGGAACGAAACTGCTAGAAACTTGAAATATATCACTTTGATACCTGGCGTCCCATTTGGGGACATTTTTTAAAACCTCTCCACAAACACTTAAACACGATAATTAGTTCCAAAATTGAAAGGGTCCGATAGAAGAAAATCCAAATATCAGCTTTCAGCCTTTGATTATAGGTATCAGTCATTTATTTATATTTAAAAAAAAATGAAGTTGAACAAGGGTCAATACGATATTAGTGTTCCTAAAAAAATATTTCAAACTTATTTTTCAAAAAGTTCTTTTAGTAGTTAATTTTAAAGACATATTGCATTAAAAATAATCATTAAATAAAATTTTAACAATAAATAATTGATGCAGTCACTTCTTATTGGCTTTTTTAGCACGAAAAATTTGTATTTTAGAGCTGAAAGCGTGTCCCTAAGTAACTATTAAACATAGGTTTTTTTAATTTCTTCGAAAAACGTACTTTTTAGCATATATTTGCATGAAATGTATGTTTAAATTAAGAATATAGGTGTAGGATTTTGCTCGGATCTTAAGAGATTCAAGTTGAGAATGTCATTGCTTCACATCTTTTTGAAGCAAACATTTCTACTTCATTCTTACCACCAATGTTTTTTATTTTTCCTTTTCAACAAACAGCCACAAAAGGAAGAAAATATTACGCACTTCAAGACACCAACATTAAAGAAAAATAGTTTTTGAATATAATAACGATAATAATAAAAGGGGTAGTGGCAACGGCAGAATCATGTTTTTGTGCGATTGTGAACTTGTTCCCTCGGCATTCTATTTTATTCTTTCTCAACAAGTAGTGCCAGTGTCTGTTCTATCTGCCATTTCGAATAAAAGATATCCACTCATGGCTTCCTTATGGTTTTCAATGGTGCAAGGGGGTCGGAAAATAGACTCCGGTCCTTCTTTTTTCCACAACAATATACATACTTTTGTCAAAAGAACTCATTCGCTGGAGATAGCCTATTTTACTTATTCAATAAGAGAGCTGTGAATATATATTTTTTTCGTGTTTTATTCGCTGAAGAATAGAGTAGCGGCCGTGAATTGCTTTGGTTGAAAAAGAAATCATAAGTGGAATCACGCGATCAATAATAAGATGGCAAATATTGAAAATTTTAACTCGAAACATAATTTATATAACTAAAAAACAGAGTTTAATTGTAATTTAATCTTTCACGCTATTTATGAAAGTAGTTTATGTTGCGTCCATTCTAGAAATATTTTCGATGAGATAAATAAAATGCAAATTTTTTTAATACAATAAAAAATAACACCTACTTGTATACCCCTAGTGATACAGCAGTATTGGCCAATCTCGGCTGATACCCATCGCCCAATACATAATGGACTAATTTTTACCGACGGTGATCAATATCAGGTTGCAATATTGGTTTGAATATTATATGAAAAAATTTACAATTCAAAATTCTTGATTTAAAAATATTGCGAAACATAAAATAACATTTGCCTTTTATAATTGCAAAATACTATAAGATTGCAGTAAAATTAAGTATTGCACTTTTCGTAATTTCCGGTATGAAACCTCAAAGAACGGGGAAATCTGATTAAAATCGGTAGAAAGTGATCGATTTCCTCCAATATTCTCCAAGTTTGGCTGATACTCATGCGACATTGGCCAAAATTATTGCGCTACCTGGGACCATAGGAGTTTCCAAAACCAGCAAATGGCATACCTGTTGGTGATGGTGTTTCCAAAATAAAATCCAGCTAGTTTAGAAATCCCAATAAAATAAACCAAATGCGTTATCACAATAAATATTTACAATTAATCTTAAGTCCCATGAAAATAAAAAAAAACACAATCTTCAATGCATCCAAAGTATGATAGTATGATACATAATATGTTCCAGCTTGTGTGCTTGTTCAGAGAACCGCTTATAAGCTTTCGTCAAGTGGGACAGACACAGAAAGAAATTTTACAGTCACAAAGAAATGAATTACACATAGACAAATAACAACATTTATTTACAGTCACAAACATCCATGCCTGACCGGGATTCGAACTTGACCCCAGCAGCTCCAAAGGCTAGTATACTAACCGTTCTGCCACCAGGGCGGCATGCATCCAAAACGTCACGTAAAACAAAATAACAGCTGACACACCGATACCCAAACTACAAAAAAAAACTCGATTCTATTAATTAAATTGGCCCCTAATATTCTGGTGTAAATGAAATTTAACTCGGCTTCCCCATTGGGAAATCCAACAGAGTGCAGGAGTTTGATTCTTGCTCCTCTTCCCCCGTTATTTTATTTTCGGTTGGATGTGGAGCTGACTTTGCATATCCCAAAAGGGACAGCCAATTTCATGGTTGCTTTCAGCAAGTTGTGATTTTTTTTTGTGTGAACGTGGACTAACTTTGGTTTCGTTAAACTGTGATCTTTTATGCCCTGTTTGGAAGGTATTGTAATTTATTTTTGATTTTCATAGGACTTAGGATTAATTGTAAATATTTATTGTACAATAACACATTTGGTTTATTTTATATTGATTTCTAAAATACCTGATTATCATTTTGGAAACCCTCATCACCAACAGGTGTGCCATTGGCTCGTTTTGGGAAGCCAAATTTTATACATGTAGGTTATACATTTTTGTTATATAAATAAAATTATCTCTAAATAAAATTGTTTAATAGAAAGGAAATTTTGGAAACACGCTATATTTAATCTTGATAGCTTTTTTTGCATGTGTACCTCTTATTTTAAAAGGATTTTTAAAAAATAATATACATATATATTAATATAGAAGATACTTCCATCCGTCTGTCTCAAAGTACCCATCAAATCCCCCCCCCCCCTTCCTCTCTTACACGAACACGAATTCAGCTTTAAACTTCAAATCTGAACTTTTTTATTGGAAATTTTCTTCATTGTTTTAGTATTTGAGTATTTTTATTTGTTTCCTATATTAGAGTTCCGTATTATTCTTTTCACTTGAGCAGGATCTTAGTACATATCCCTTTCCTCCGAGCTATCACGATCGTGCGCGTATAAAAGAGAATATTCAAGCTGTTCAAAAATATCGATACCGAAGCAGTTGACTTGTATACCATTCGTTGTTTGTATAAAAAATAACTTTGTTTTTATGGAGTTGCTGGCATTGATGTTGTTTAACGCATTTTTTTCGATGAAACTCCAAATTTAGTCTAATAGCCCTCGTGTAGCTCTAGTGTGACGATAATTCAAACCTAACCTAACCAAATTTAGTTTCGTATTTTTAAATCAACCTAATCTGACCGCTGGTCTTAAAGGGATAATCCTCTAGAAAATATATATTCTTACGGATTGTTTTCTTTTTTTTTGTACAATTTAGATTATTATTAGATTAAAAAATAACTTTTTTGAAAATATATAGTACTAAAATGCTAATTAAACCGAAAAGTTTTAATGCCTAAGATAGCTTTACTTAAATCGCTCCACCTTTCATCCCAACACACAAAGACAACAAACATAAACAGCACCACCTAGCGGCACAATCTCGCATCACTCCCCTGTCATACTTTTTATTATTATTCCAGTCCACTATTTACTCCACTGGATTCGAATTAACGAGGCGGGCGAGATGACAGGAGAGCACAATAGGCCTTGATAAATGACGTCGTCTGCTCTCGCCCACCCCCTTTAGATCGTCTGCGCGCTGGTATCTACTTTCACTTCTTCTCGTTTTTGGAGGAAAATAGGCACCGCCCTGGGGGTTAGAGGAGGCTGGAAAAATATCTCCCTGGTGTTGTGATTTCTTTGAGTGAAAATCCCTCATATGAGGGGAAAAGGGATGTTTTGATTTAGAAAGGGATGGTTTGGCAGGTTGTGGAAGGGAATTTGGTTGGAATGTGGAAGTTCGAAGGTGTACTTTAGGAACAATTTTGATATTTTAGACCGGAACTTACTGCTTAGAGCCAATTCCTAAAGTCTGTGAAAAATCCATAACAGAAGAAAGATTCGAACTCGCATACCAAAGAACCGAAGTCATAGTTTTTTTTTATTTAACCATAATGGAAGACAGAAAGTTTTGAGAACATAACTTAGGTGGTCCCATATTTGAACAAGGATTCTGATTCGGATTTTTAAAAACGATTTGAAAGTCTTAAGCTTGCAGAAAAGAGATAGAATGACAATGATAATGGTTCCAATGTAATTATAACACGAATATTATAAAATAAAAGTTGTCCTTGAAATATTGACATCAGTTTTTTTTTAAAAAATGTCATTTTTTTTATTGTTTCAAGAAGTCTAACTTTTTGCAAGCGTCTGATATTAAAATTATAATTTTTAAAACAAATTGTAAAAACATTGTAAAAATATTATAATGAAACTCGTATGATTAGCAGTAACTGTTACAAACCTAATTTTATAAAAATTAATCTGTACAATTTATCACTATTTACTTATTAGTGGAAACTTTTTATATCAATAAATTCTTTTGAAATCTTACTACTCATTCGTAAAATTCCTCTTACCCAAAAGTTTTTCAGGAAACGTATCAAACAACCTTTATAAAATAATAATAATAATATAATAAGCTTACGTGAAAAGAATTTTACCACTATTTTTATACTTAAAATGGAAGGAAATTTCAGAAATCATACAATTCCTTATGTATCCCAACAGATGTTCTGCCGTGGGCAGGTAAACTGCAGTAATCGCAACAATGAGTTATACAATTTTTGTTCTGAAACAATTGTTTTATAGTATGTTTTCTTAAAGGTTAGGGTAATTGAGTGTTTGCAACAATGGTCCAAGTCATCATGGAAGTTACTGCAGTTTACATGCCCACTAGGGTAACTCCCGAAAAATTGTCGAAAATACACGATTTTTCATAATTCGCATTTTCAACAATTTTTCGGGTATTTAAAATTTTAAAGAGAATTTTTATTATATTTTTTTATAATAACGCTACATAACTGAACGATACAATTTCTTTTTTTAAAGCTCGAAATGTAATCAGTAAATTTTGGCGGCAAGTCGATTTTTGGCATTTTTTTCAAACTTCAACCGCTTTGCGGCAGCACTTAATATTAATTGGGATTTTTTTTTATTATTTTTCCATTAATCAGCATTACAACTATTGAGCCCTGATTAGAAGTTAGTACTCAAAAATTTACTTTTTTCGTCCTACCCTTTTGTATAGCCAGCATACTCGTACTTATAAATTCTTTGTGGACCCTGATAATTTAACTTAAACTTTAAAAAAATATACATCATGTTTCAGTAAGATGTGAAACAACCTCTTTTCACTATTACAAATGCTAAATTAAAAACTTTTTTTTTTCACTTCACCCTAATGCCCACTGCAGTATTCCAGGTGAATCCTAAATCTGTAAAACACGTTTCACTTTTATAGTACTTTTATAGCAGCAAAGCCGTTGTACAGGGGCAAACTTGAACTGGCAAGTTAGTTATTATTTTACCTCTTCACATCCGAAAAATCTTAGACATATATATTTTTTATGTAAACATTATTTTCCCTAAATATATATTTAGAAGTACGTATATCGAGGAATGTTGAAAAATAGTGTTTGATATGTGCTGAGAACCATGCCTACTCAGTAGAATTTGGGATTTTTAGCCGCCAAAATACACATTTCGTTATGCTTTGAATAAGCAATCATGTTCTCTCAGTCGCACATAAATAATCAATTCTAATATGAAGAGCTTAGTGGAAGAACGTTCTAAGTGACGAAAAGGTGAAAACGAAAAAATGAGCTTTAAAATTTTTAATTTGCCCTCAGATCTGTTGAAAAGGGTATTACACTCAGAGAAATAACACTTTCATTTTTGACGATTCGTGAATCCTCAAGCCTCATTTCGTTAATTTTGAGGATTGTTTCGTTTAACTATCACGTGACTTCTGAGTAAACGCGAATCCTCACTTTAACGATAGTCATTTGCCGATTCTGTATCTTGATTTTGAGGAAACTGAATCTCATTGTTGTACTCACATGCTCAAAATTGACCAAATATTTCTTTAGATTAGACGACATTCAAATCCTCATAAAAATGAGGGTTCAAATTTCTTCACTTTGAGGAAACGAAAAGTTGGAGCATTTGCTAATAGACGGAATCGTCAAAATTAAGGAAAATTTCATCGTTTTTGATCATTCATTTTTGAGAGTGTATGCAAGTCGTAAAAAATATACTAAACTTAACTTTGTGGAAAGGGGGAAACTTGCTATCGTTAAAAAAGTTAGTAAGTTGTTCCTTGACACAAAAATCTAATTTTTTTTTTCAAAAATGTCACTTAGCACGTTCTTCCACTCTCTCATATTTTTTATGCTCTTCATATTAATTCTTCATATTTTTTTATGCAAAATGCTGAAAACCTAGCGCTATCGCGTTTGACCGCCCAAATCCTGGTTCCCGAGAAACAGCTGACTACCCGAATCAGACGGATATTAGACCATGGGGTGAGATTCAATTCCATGAAACAACTTCAACAGGCGCGTTTACAAGAGCCATCGAATCCATGGATTGAAGAGCAAACTCAGCAATTTTCCCTCTTGAGGATTTTCTCACCCAGACAGAACCGGAATGACAGGGTTCATTGGGGGGTTTCGTAAACCCTCTAGTGAAGAAGGATTTGATGTTTCATACCATGGATTTGGCCACAGACTATCATTTGGGTTAAAAATCCTGTTCGACGTTCTTTTTCCCCAAAAAGGGATTTTGGTATTCTATGGATTCGAGGGCTCATGTAAACGCACCTAGCAAAATGCTGAGGCATTTTTTTTTTGCTTTTAATTAACAAAAACATATTGTAAACATAATTACTTCGTTCTGTAAAGCAGTTATCTTAAATTTAGAAAATTTTAGTGGCATTTTGTTTGAAGCTTATTTTGTTTAGTTTTAAAATCAAGTCGCATGTACGCAAAAACCGCTAAGCATGCGAAATTCGTTTTAGATTTATTAAGATTTAACAATGTGAATAAACAATCTAATTAAAAGGTTCCACATACTAACAAATTAAGAATAAATTATTATTTAATATGCTCCGTTTAAATGATATTTGTTACCAAAAGTCACCGAACAAAAACAACTTATTTCAATTTAATATTCATAATATTCACTAACTTTTATTTATTTCTTCATACGAAATTATTAACCCTAATTTTTACAACTTAATGGACTTTTAGTCAACTTTTCATATCACAACGGAATGCTCGTCAAATAAAAAATTAGAAAATCACCTAATAGAAAAGATGAAAATTCGCTGAGGGGAAATGAAAATTTCCCCTCTCAACAAAAGGACAACTCAACTTCACTCTCTCGCTAAAATCGTCTGGTTGAGTGGCTTCGAACACAGGGAACTATTCGAGAAACTTCCGGATTCTGACGATTGCGATTGAGAGACGCGCAATAAAATTTAGGTATGTTCTATTTTGTCTGTTATTTGGTATAAGCATAAACTGATTGTGCTAATAGTTCACAAGAAATTCTACTTAAAAATGCCAAATGGGTTTGCTTCACTGAGGATCTGGCAATAGCTAGGCGGTCTTGTTTTCCTTTCTCTCGAATAACTTTTGTTTTGTTTGGTTGGTAGAGATAATAAGGTTTGGGTGCTGACCAAGCACACTAACCTGTATATAAGTCTATCAACCTACCAATTTAGCCAAAACAAAAGTATTTCGAGAGAAAGGAAACAAGACCGCGGAGCTATTGCCAAATCCTCCGTGAAACTGATAACCCCGAAGGGTATCGACGCAGAGTGGGCAGTGGTCAAAAGTACACAGGACTCAAAATTATCAATTAAAGTTTATTCAATCATTTATAAAACAATTCAAGAAAAGTAAACAAACAAAAATAAACTTACAAATAGGAAAATATCACATTATACTATATTGCAATTATACTGACTAGCCTATACTTAAATCGTTACGTAAACATTTTCTAATACAACAAAAGAAGAATACTTAACTTAACATTCTTTTAAAAAGGGATTGCTCGCCCAGCGAGCTCTACTAATAATCTTTACATTTGTACGATAACTGGATTCTAGAAACTCACTTTTCGGAAGTGGAGAGAGAGCTAACGTGGAAGGAAAAGAATCTGCCGCCTCCTTCCACTAGAACATTCTAACTTCCTCCTCACTTCAGTTTAATTAGACCTTACATGGGAAAAACTATTTATGAGAAATTGATCGTAAAATAAATTATAAAAATCGTTAAGTTTAATATTTATAATAAGTTATCAGTTTAAAATAGAATATATTATTTTCCTTTAATTAAATATCAATATAACAAATTATTTAACAATCATGAGCTGATCATTACACCGACACAACTCAACTTAGTCAATGCAACGTAAACAAACATCCGCTTCACGAGTGCGTTGATCCGAGTAACAGAAACAACCCCATTGTAATTTCTAATATCGATTTTGTCTTAATCTTTTTAAAATAATGCGTATGCTATAATTTCCCTTTCTGTGTAGAAACAATTGTAAATATAAAATAATATATTTTCATATTATAAAAGAATGGAAATGTTTCAAATGATGTAACGCTCTTGCTTTCATTTTATAAGCACTGGATTTCATTGGTTGCTTCGGTTTCACTCTCAAAATGACCAATAAAGATGATAAGAATTTTTCTTCCTATGCGATCTTTCTCTAACAAAGGCCTTAAACAACCAACAGCACAGAAAGAAGTTGGCATTAAAAAAAATTCACAAGTAAAATATTCTCATAAAATTGCTTTTAAAATACCAAAGGAAAAGTAATTCCAGTAAACCAATGACGACAGACCGTTGAAGCTGGTGCCATCCACGACTTTACGACGTTGGTTGGTAGACATATATTTTCAAGCTTGTGTGCTTGTCAAAGACCCGCTTATAAAACTCGTCAAGTAGACAGACACAACACGTACGCACACATATACGCGACAGATACTGCCGTCTATCACGCGCCACCTCCACAATTTAGACATGTCTCTTAATGGGGAGATCCACGACATGAAACAACCCATTTGAACATTAAAAATATAGGCATAATATAAATTTATCAAACTTTCGAGCAAATAGTAACTTAAGCATCTTTTATAGAACGCAGTGAAAAACAAATGCCTCTTAATTAATTCAAAAATATTCTACTGAATAAAGCGACACATTGGGACATCCATATTTTTACCAGATAATTCCACTTTAAGACACCGGTGAAAAATTTTATCTAACCCTTTAAGACCGACCGGTCAGATGGCGCTGATTTAAAATTACGAGACTAAATTTAGAGCTGAAATCGAAAAATATGCATTAAACAGCATCAATGCCAGCAACTCCTTCAAAACAAAGGTTTCTTTTTTTTGTACAAATAACGAATGGTACAAGTAAGCTGCTTCGGTATCGATATTTTTGAAGAGCTTAAACATTCTCTTTTATACCCGCACGATCGGGATAGCTCGGTCTCAAAGGGATAAAAGATAGTTATTGGTTGTTAAATTATTTTTTACTGAACAACTTTGCGCTTTGTTTCTTTATTTCAAATTATGGTAAGTTAACAAAGCAAACAAATACGCCCTCTTGCTTCCTACAATCAGCGTAAACAACTATAAAAGAAAAACTCCTGAATGATCATTATGCAAGATAACTTGCGAGAGGTTATCGTCAATGCAAATTAAATGACATGGAGCGTACAAGCAAGACACAAATATTTTCTTAAAATAACGCAATTTTCGTGCAGAGCAAAGCTCTGAGAACAACGACGCTGCAATTTTTATGGCAGACCGTGATCCTTAACTGTGCCCACACCTTGAGGGTTGCCATTGAAACATATTTTTTAGACATAAAAACGTTAGTTGGGCCCGGTGGTCTAATGGTTTAGATCGCAGCAAATTACTCTAAACAGTAGCGCACTGTACCGAGTACGGGCTCGATCAAGGCCACCTAGAAGAACAGGCCAGGACAGCTTTCGAACTTTGCCGAGTCACGTGAACAAAGGATCTCTCCTTTGATCACGTGACTCGGCAAAGTTCGACAGAATCACGTGACCAAAGGAGGGATCCTTTGGTTACGTGACTCGGCAAAGTTCGAAAGCTGTCCTGGCCTGTTCTTCTAGGTGGCCTTGGCTCGATTCCCTCCTTCTCCCTGGGTGTACTTTACCTCTTTATGTCAATAAAAATCTGTCTGTGTCTGTCTTACTTGACGATGGTTTATAAGCGGGTCTCTGATAAAGTCTACAAGCCGGATAATACATGTACCAAAACATACCTACCTAAAAACGTTAGTGAAAATATTATCAACTATTTCATATTCTGCTTGCAGTATTTGAAATAGAAATTAAAAATAAATAATACTACATTTTTCAGAAGAAATTGAAGAGCTGGTTACACTTAAGTAGGCGAAATTAATTATTTAAATGTATCTCTTTTGAAATTTATAATTGTTTTTGGATATTTATATATTATACAATCTGCCGTCTAGAGCTACTAAAACTGAGTCTTTATAACTGATTTTACTTTATAAAACAGAATTTCTCTTCAGATTCAACTCAGTTTTAATTTTTTTAATGGGTTTATTTTGTTGGTGGCTAAGCCTTTGCAGACTCAGCATATTCTCCAGAACTAAGGGTCATTTTCTTTGTGGCACCATCTAGGAGACGCTAGCTACCAATTTTATCTCGATACCACATTACAATGAATCCGAGCTCTTTGTGGATGTTAAAGTAAAGTTTAAAGAAGGCCGAGATTTAATTTTACCTCGAGAACGCAATCCAAATGGGTACTCAAGAGATTTTTTACATGCCACATAATCATATGATATGCGTGACCTTGATTTTCCCATCCAGAAAATCTGACGTCTCAGCCGGGGCTCAAACCCTCTAACTTCGGCTAACAACTAATACCTCTCAGCCACTAAGCCTACTCAACTCAGTTTTAGTAGTTCAGTTTAGCATTGTTACCACGTTGTGAAAGTAGCCAATACGGCTATTTCTCGCCGATTATGTAGACCATGTCCCGTACTAACGACGTGGGCTGGCTTCAATGTGAAAGCCGATAATACACCCAGTTGGCGGAATTTTATGTGATAAGCCAGCTCATTACCACATTTTTGTAACCCCTTCCTTTTCTCACCCCCCTAAACTATGAGATAGGAAAACTCAAACGTCAATGCCAAAGTTCGATTGTGATTTAGAGTGGAGAACTTGATGTATGTATACGGGTTCCGGAGCCGTTTAAATTGATAATATTCTACGGTTATCTTTTTTTAAAAAAATCGTAAAGCAAGCCTTAAAGTTTTGTCTTTTAAAAAATATTTAAAAAAAATATGTAGTATATTAAACAGCTATTTCGTGTTCTTCCTGAATATAGATCACGAGCCAACATAAGTGATAGTAAACTAATTGGACGGTTTGTTATTTGGCAGAGATTTCATTCTTCTAACCTCCTCGTGGCTCTTTGAGTTTAAGCTGTAGAGGTGTTCACATGCAGTCAGCCAAAGGGACTACAGTTATCTTCCGAAACGTGTAGAAAATACAAATCTCCATTTCAGATTTTTATCCCCCCATCGCAATTACCTTACATATTTGTACATTATTTAGTACTTACATTAAAAAACTTTTTATAACAACGTGCAAAATAGTTCACTTTTTTATATCATGTTCATTTATAAATCGTTGCGAAAATGACACACTACGTGCTTACGTCACAGACAGATGCCGAAAATGGGACTTTTGACACTAGTGCGGTAAAGTAAATAAGAGCATCTGATTGGTAGAAAAACAAAATGATGTCATAAATATCTCCATGGAAACTAAATGGTCATGAAACTCACTTATTTCTATTGGTTCATTATTTTTGCATTTTCTAATATCTCCATGGAAACTACAAGTACTAAAAAATGTATTAAAGGAAATTAAATAAGACAAAAGTAAGAACACGAGATAAACACAACAACTAAGAAATAAAATTAACAAGAAATAAAATTAAATCGCTTAATACAGTGTTCTTTTCGTCACTAGTTGCTTAAATAACTATTAAAATTTTTTGAACTTTTTAATGGGTTTTAATAAGATAAAACTAGAAATTGTAAATAAAGCGCATTATTATTATTTCAGCCAAAATGTAAAGGGAAAAATTAAAATAAAATTCTTTAGCTTTATTCAGATTTTGTAATTAAGAGAATAAAGCACATCATTATTTTAGGCTTAAAGGCTATCGTAATGTTGCATGGGCTCTATGTGTATGTGTATATTTTGTGGCAATGAGATTTACCTTTGGTTGTAAGAGTACGGTAGTGATCGTACAGTTAAAATACTGATTTGTGTAATTACTTTAGGTTCAATGGGTCTGGGACATAATCCCGACAGCCGAAATCCCGACAAGCCACAATCCCGAAAGCCGAAATCCCGACGAGCCACAATCCCGAATGGGTCAAAATCCCGAATGGGTCGAAATCCCGACTAGGTCGAAATCCCGAATGGGTCGAAATCCCGAAAATAGATTTTTTGTCTAAATTCTCGATTTTTTAAAAAAAATAAATTTAGATTGATTATTTTAAATGAAATAATAATAATAAACTGTTTGTTGTTAAAAAACAACAGTTATGTATCTATACAGAAAATATTTCGCTATGTAAACAGCGAAATTGATTTTATTTTCTGCCAGGAAAACTAAACTTTGTAGAATAATAAAAAAAATACAGTAAAGAGGTTTCGTAAATTTTACTTTAGATTAAAAAAAATGGTTATTATAGAGTCAAAAACAGCGGAGAAAAAAAGTTATGGAAATCCCCCCCCAAAAATTTTTTCCAAATAACGCCAATCTTAAAAAAAAATCAAAAATAAAATCCTATCCATTCATTTTATAACAAAAAAACAAGTCATTATGAAAGTTGTCGCTTTATTTGCGTGATTTAATTTTTTTAGGTTGATTAAGATGGGCACTAACCTCAAACAGTGCAATTTTTTTTATGGCAGCGAAACTTAAACTATACTATTTATTATGACCAGGAAGTTTTAAATAATAGATTGGCATCCATTTTATATCACGGCTTTTTTAGCGACAACTTTCATATTGACTTGTTTTTTTTATTAAATAAATGCATAGGATTTTTTTTGTGATTGGGCGTTTGAATACCTTTACGAAGTTTTTTGGGGGGATCATAAATAAAAAATATGTTTTACACTTCTGGTAAGACCAGCTTACACATTAAAGGAAATACGAAGGAAACTTTATAAAAAAATATCCAATTACACAAAGCACTGTACTGTTATAAAACTAGCATACAACAATTACGATTAAGACATTTGAAGTTAAATTGAGCTAAGTAAATATTGAAATACGAAATTGAATGGACACACATGACCCAATTGGAAGACGACCTATTGTGCAATTTTTACACCAATACCCAATAATATTTTTTTCCCTTGAAGTATGACATCTTCTTTTCAATAGGAGCCGAGAAACAAAGAGTGAACTGATTGAATTTTTATTCAGCTGTACTTATGTGCTGCAATATAAAAGAAAAGAAACACCTTACCTTGGAAAATAACGCAACCAATCAACATCAAAATAAGGCAAAACCTAGGTATATCTCTCATGGTGACTGCGGTTCAGTTAACTCTGAGACTTACAATATGAAATAGAAGTGAATGTATAACTTGTTTTTACTTAACGCACCCTTATTTATATGAAAGTTATATGGCAAATAGAAGTGAAAAGTGTGAAGTTCTAAGTATGATGGCTCACTTTAAGTGCGACGTAATGGTTTTTAATTTGTATTTCGGTGATGTTCTGGTACATTCTGTCCTTAAATTGAATGACTCTTTTGCGTGTCATGCTTAAATTTATAATATTAAGAGTCATTAGAATATTTCTAATCTTCGCTCAAGCGAAATGACGAACTTCGTATCTGAAGATCTACCGTTTCGTTTTTTTTAGTTTGACTGTCAACCATCAGGATGATGTGCGAACTAAACCGGGTCTGGGACATAATCCCGACAGCCGAAATCCCGACAAGCCACAATCCCGAAAGCCGAAATCCCGACGAGCCACAATCCCGAATGGGTCAAAATCCCGAATGGGTCGAAATCCCGACTAGGTCGAAATCCCGAATGGGTCGAAATCCCGAAAATAGATTTTTTGTCTAAATTCTCGATTTTTTAAAAAAAATAAATTTAGATTGATTATTTTAAATGAAATAATAATAATAAACTGTTTGTTGTTAAAAAACAACAACAAATACTATCGACTGTCTTCTATTTATTGAAATTGTGCCATTATAAAAAAATAATCTAATTATTTCTTTGTTTTATGGAGTTTTTAATTATGGCTTCGTATAGTAATATGTACGGTCTGCTGTTTATTTAATTTTATAGTACATAAATTAGTCGTTTCTTTTTGCTACTTGGTGGGTCAATTTTGTCTATAAAAATAAATGTTGTCAATCTTATTTCTGCTTCAATTGTCAATCTGTTGTGAATATTTAAGCTCCGTCTCTTTTAAGTTTTCGTAAGTCTTTTAGTTTGGCGCCGTTATCGCTGTACTTGGCTGGTTTAGGGGTGTGGTCGTAAATCAAACAGTAGGGGTTGGGTGCAGTAATAAATGGCTAAACATTTGGTGGTTTTTGGAGGGAGAAGGGAGGCGAAAGTTTTCAAAAATTGAGTACAAACGTACATTTTTTATAAAAAGATTATTCCTTTAAGCAAAGGGCAAAAAATAGTAGGATGCATGTTTTGAAATTTACCTACTTATTTTGTATTTTAGTAATGAATACTTAAAGGGATAAAATGTAAGGTTATTGATTTTATGAAACTAAATTTACACAATTTAATATGCTATTTAATATATATAACAGTATTAAAATATCAAAACTCATTGTAGGCATTTTTGTATGTAATGAATGCTGCAATCGATATTATTAGGGGATACGGGACTAGGGTTCCGTGCTTCCTTCTTTTTGATTGTATATATATATATTTTTACTTTTATTTGTTTTGAAGAAAATACGATGGCATTGCCTTCCTCGTATGATTATCCTACTGCTTCTTTTGTTATGGTTGTCTATACCTTCTACTATCTTTGCTACTTTTTAAAAAAGTAAATTCACTTTTTAGCAGTGAGGGGTTAAATGAGCACGCTGAGCTGGAAAACATGCCCCGTATATAGGGTACATTTTTCCAAAATGCAGAAAATGGATATGGCAAATATTCCAACTATTTTCGAAAACATTTAACGTACTTTAAAACATTGTGTTTTATGTACATTTTTTTGTAAACTAAAATAACCCAAAAGATTATACCCAGAATTTAAGTAAATTGTAAAAAAAAGGAGCCATTTTTTTTTTCCTAAGCCAGCCAATTTACTCCTAAGTTTTGGGTGCAACATGACATATTAATATTTTAACAGTGCAAATATTCACGATTTATTTAGATTATTTTAAGTTTCTGGATGCTTTTGCGTTACTAAATTCATTTTTAAAAGTTATTGGAGAACGTATATCGCTTCCTAATGGTACGAATTCTGTTAGCTTTCTTTTTATTGGGTCTGGGGAGCCCAGTTGGTTAGGCACTCGCCTAGCATGTGAAATGTCCCAGGTTCGGGTCCGGGCATCGCCAACGAATAATACCCCGTGTAAGGGAATGCACGTTAAACATCCGTCAAAGTCCTAACGCTGCGTACGATGTCGCCCTTAACGGTTGCGTTGGGTGCCTATTCAGGTGTCGGCTCGTCGCTTGACTGAGGTTTTAAAATACGACGCCGGGCTGGGGAGTCCAGTCGGTTAAGCAATCGCTTAGCATGCGGAAGGTCCCAGGTTCGGGTCCGGGCATCGCCAAAATAGCTGCCGACCTATAAATGGCCCATGCAGCAAAAATGTCAAGGGAGTGCACGTTAAATATCCTTCAAAGTCCTAACGCTGCGTACGATGTCGCCCTTAACGGTTGCTTTGGGTGCCAATTCAGGTGTTGGCTCGTCACCTGACTGTGGTTCTAAAATACGACGCACGTCGCCAATAGCCCTCGTGTAGTTCTAGTGCGACGATAATTCAAACATAACCTAACATTTCTTTTTATTACTGTGTAGAGAATTTTGAATCGGAGACAAAACTTTTTACATTCAGAACTTAATTTTACCCTTTCAGTCTCAATGAGCAATTTGGCATCATAATTTCAGATTTTTTTTTTCTGGTCGTCTATGGCCATTTACGATATAAAAAGCACATCATTTGATTCTTCAAACTTTTTTCGATTTGAAAATATTTTTTTATGAACCCCAATAGATGTCAGCCGTATTATTTAAAAAAAAATTAAGATCAGAAAAATGATGATGTCAAATGGCATTATTGGGACTGAAATGGTTAAGGATATATATTAAAAAATACAGTCGAACATAGCTATAATGAACCTTTTTAGTGGTCTCTTCTGAACTCCGATTTCACTAATGTTATTTTATATGGATAAAGTGAACAGCTTAGAAAATGCGAGTGCGCTTAAAGTGAATACAAATTTTCCTGTCTTGTTATTTTTAGCCTACTTTTCTTTTTTTTTAATTCGAAGAATTAAAAAAAATAAAAAAGTAGGTATTGACATGCGGTCGATGTCCGTCTGTCCGTCCGTCCGTCTGTCCGTACCCCCCTTCCAAAATCGGTTCTATCCATCCGATCTTAAAAATTCTTTTTTTGTTAGAAAGCTATGACCTCAGAGACCCGACTTTCCTACTTTTTGTCCGTCTGTCTGTACGAACGGACGGACATAAATCTACTATTTGTCGACGAATTTCCCATTGAATTAGCATTGAAATTCAATTTCGAGTCATTTAAATCGCTGAATTTAACTACAAATGCTACGGAAAAGTGATATACGTCAAAAAATTCAGCGTATCCAAATGAGAATATATTGAAAATTTCAGAAAAGAATTCGAATTATAAGGACTACAATTACTTAAAAAACTTTAACAATTAATGCTCATTTAAAAAGCATAGGAAGCCATTTTATTAGAAATAAATCACCATTGCCATGGCAACAATTGCTTGAGAAACTTTAATTCTTTTAGACAATGAATTAAAATAAATTTATTTTTGCGACATCGATCAGTTTGAAATGACGTCAAACATATTTCACTTCAAGTTTCTGTGTGTAGGTAAGCAATGTTTTCATTCTATTCAAAAGAGAAAAATATTACATATTTATTCTTTGAATATAATTTTTTGCAAACGATTTAAGTAATAATTATTTAATTCTCGAAATAAAATAAATGAAACTAGCTGAATTTAGCTGGTAAATGTTTAATATAGAATTAATGCTGTGTTTGGCGCCTTTTACCTGTTAAACACAACTGTTGTTTGGAAGCAGGTTAAGTGACAGATTCTGTTACAAACCTACTTGTTTATTTACATTTATTATTTTAAGTGCATTTTGGAATAGTTTTATGGTTTTTTTTCTACGAAAAATTAAATACTTATTTATAACTGCAAATAAATCATGCGGACGATGAGTAATATTTATTTTATTGGTGATAGAAAATAAATGAAAATAATGGCTTTACGAAGTTGAAATTATGGCTAGATGCTGTGGTTAGTGAAATTTATTCTTTTGTATATAAATTTAATGTAGAAACGGTTGTTGATGTCACTTACTGTAACGATCCTAGTTTTTTCAAGATAAGAATTTTAGTAAGTATTTAAGTAACAGGAAAGTAGGCTATTTTAGTTCTTTTAGAACTTCTTGTTTTTTCTTTGTATCTCTATATTTTAAGTTTATATATATATAGATATTTTCCACAGTAAACAATAAGCATGCTTATCCTCAATCCCTCTAAAAGTTCCAGGAACAACCCTTTCTTTTCAAACCATTCATTCCCACCCCCCGTCCCCCTCACCTCACACACAATTCCGTATTTCTAAGGGGCGTGTCAAGACTGTGTAACCTACCGTACCCCTTCTGGAGTACAATGAAGTCATTCATCTACCTGTCCCCATCTGTACTTATTCCAATTTTTTTTTACTACTACCTCTTGAAAACTGGACCTAAGTGGAACTGTCCAATATAGCGGGGTTCGACTGTAATTGCATTTTTGAAATGCTATAAAGATTGATGCACGTTTTATACTAGGCAGTGCTGTACTTCTTGCCTCGTGAAATTTAGGTAAACCTGATGGCCGTCACCATTTTTCGACTTGAATAGTGCATTGACTTTTAGAGATTTAAGTTATTTTTAAGATAAATACATATTTAATTAGAACGAGAAAACACCATTTATTGTACGCGAGGTTTTTATCCAGGAACCTCTTGGGTGTGAGTCCAATACTGAACCGTCTGCGACAAATAAGTAATTATTCGGTCGCGATTGGTAGTATTGGGTATTTGTGCTTAACGATGATCTCAATCACGTGACTCTAATTTAGCAATTTCTCTCTGTTAAAATTACAGTTTTTCTGTAAAAAAAATTACAGTTTTGAACTGTAAAAAAGACAGTTATTAACTGGCGTCAAAGTTGACAGTTTTGAACTGTAAAAAAACAGCTTTTTTTACAGTGCAATCTCCCCTATTTGGTAATAGATAAAAAATATTTAAAAGGGTTCTTTTAGAACTTGCTATCTCATAAGTTAAGCTCTTAAATTTTTCTTTATTAATTGAATAAAATTGTTTGGTGATTTATCATTTATTGATAACAAGCAACTATGTGTTTTTTTTGCTAATAATTAGTAGTAATAATTATTTTCTTTAGCTATATGATTTAATTTTTGTATTTTTTGATGGAATATTAATTAACTTGAATCAAATTTCAATTAGTTGTTCCCTGTGATTAGACTTACATGATTCACTTTAGGATTTCCCTGAAATGACACTCCAGAGTAAGATTGAAACTTCTTGAGAACTAAATCTGCTAATTATGTATTAATATTTTTTAGATGTAATTTCTTTCATTCTTTCACTTCCCGAAATAAATTTCTCTCAGTTAAAAATATTAATAGATTTGCAAAAAAAACACGTGCAAAGAAATTTCTAACTCGTAGGTGTTTTTTTTTAAATAAAACTAAAAACTACGTAAGCCTCTTATCCCATTCCGGAAGTTTTAACAATTAACAAAATTAATTATTACTTTTCATAAATGTACAAAGTAACATTTGATAATAAATTAACAACTGGTATTAAAGGCAATTAATAATAATTTTTAAATCCAAATTTTTATGTCCCTCGTTCCTAAAACAGTGAAATAAGACAATTCCCGTTCAAAATGACAGTTATTAAGATATAACTTCTTTATATTTAAATATATTAAAAATCTAACTTTCCTGGACTACTATAATTGACCAACATCAGGGGCAAATAAAAAGTAGCAAAACAGGCGGAAAAACCAGTTTAAGTTACTCTTTTCTAGGGTTGCTCTAAATACTTCCATGCATAGATAAGGATACCCTACTCTAAATAGCAGACTTTCATCTGAACGTACAAAAGCCTGAACATTCATCTCATTCTGTGAATTAGTTTCACCCCCAAAGCTATATCTACTGTACTATTGACAGACACACCTCTCATTGTTGACACACAAGTAAACGACATTCATTGTAAAATTTCAAACGTGTCTGAAGGCGACACTACATGTGCCCATTAATGACTTGCATAATTTTTTCCTCAAACTTTTGAATACAATTACAATGTTTGGTGTTTTATTTCCATTTCTTGCTTATTTTATCCTAAGTAAAACGTGATTTTGACGATACAAAAGAAACTATTTAATCACACGTGTCTTAGTAAATATTTGAACTCAGCATAAAAAACACAATTAACTTACTACATTACCTATTCTAAGAAAAATTATATCCATCGAGAGTACACCACATAATGTATAAGTCATAATTATGAAGCGAAAACACTAAAAAAATAACATATACAATATACTATTAAATATACTAAGATTAATTATATATGGGATATCCGTACAAATATGCTTTTAGATTCAAACACACCTTTTTTTAAAACCAAAAGCCTTTTATGTTTACATAGCAATAAAAGAAAAGTCACTCTTCCTAAAAGTAAAATATTAAAGCAAAAATTAACAATTAAACTGCCCGTAATCAAGCATAACGGCTTTAATTTATGGATTTGTCGGGATTTCGACCCATTCGGGATTTTGTCCTTGTCGGGATTTCGACCCATTCGGGATTTCGTCCCTGTCGGGATTATGGCCTTTCGGGATTTTGGCGTTCGGGATTCTGGCTTGTCGGGATTTCGGCTGTCGGGATTGTGTCCGGAACCCAGGTTCAGGTTCAATGACTAAATAAACCTATCCAGATTCCAATTAATTTTTAATCGTAAGATACAAAAAAACAACAGTAACAATAAAAAGGTAAAATAAAAACAAAAGAAATAAAGTTCTTTAGCTTCATTCAGGGACTGTAAATAACCCCTTCCCCTAAACCTCCATGAGTGACACGCACAAGAGCTACTCGATGTCCTGGTCACGCGTCACTGTGAGGGGTCCTAGGCACGACAGGACCACACCAGTACGCTTCTCGACACCAGTGCAAACAAGGATCCCTAAATCGAGAACACACCGACAGTCGGAGGAACTTTTTTTCGCTATTCCAGGTCATTTCCAGTTCTGCTAGTGCAAAGGATGATTCTACTATAGACTTCACTGGAAACTTGTATGTTGTGATGTTGATGTTGTATTTTTTGCAACATGGGAACCACAAACTGTTTTACAGAGAAAAATGTCTTGGGTATTTCTGCGTCCTTTTTTTTATCTTTTTTCTAGGACATTTCTAGTTCTTATAGGTTAAATTACGATTATACTATAGACTTTAACAGAAGTTCGTATTTTGTACTGTTTTTGTTTTTTTTAAACACGGCACCACGAATTGTTTTACAGAGAACAAACTTTTGGGTATGATCAAACAAGATTTAAATTAAATAGTTTTGCTAAAATGAAATGCTCATATTTTTAAGAAGGACATTGTAAATTCTATATTCTTTGCAATAAAATATGTGCATCTCTCTCTCTCTCTCTCTCTCTCTCTCTCTCTCTCTCTCTCTCTCTGCTACAGAAACAGTAGTTTTAGGGAAACCTCAATTTTTAAAAGTTTGTTTTATTTGAAATTTTTAATAAAATAATATATTTTTAATGCTTCAACAGAAGCGTTTAGAGTAAAATCGGGAATTACGTGACCACAAAATTTCCGAGTAACGATGGAGTTAAAATTAATTTGGCCAATTGGTTTGTTTCAGATGTGTGTGTGACGTAAGTTTCAATTTTTCATTTTTGTGATTTATTTGTTGCTTCGGTTTCCCTCTCAATGTACAGTAAAAACTGCGGATTTTTGGTATTTGGGACATTTTATATTTTGCGGATATATTAAAAAAATCAAACGAAATCGCTACAAAAACATAAACTGTCAAAAGTTACTTAGCAATTCCAATATTGTGTTGCATTAAATTGAAATAATCACAGCCAATTATCACCAAAACAAATGTTATTCCATAAGGACCAGGGGCTGGGGAGACAATCGGTTAAGCACTCGCGTAGCATGCGGAAGGTCCCAGGTTCGGATCCGGGCATCGCCAAAATAGCTGCCGACCTATAAGCGGCCCGTGCAACCAAAAATGTCCGACGAACAATACCCCGTGTAAGGGAGTGCACGTTAAATATCCTTCAAAGTCCTAACGGTGAGTACGATGTCGCCCTTATCGGTTGCGTTGGGTGCCTATTCAGGTGTTGGCTCGTCACCTGACTGTGGTTCTAAAATACGACGCCCGTCGCCAATACCCCTCGGGTAGCTCTAGTGCGTCGATAATTCAAAGCCTAGCCTAACCAGAAGGAACAAAAATTACACAAAAACCCTGGAACTGTTGAAACTAAGAACGTGAAATATTCCCATTAAATGACACAGTAGGATCGTTGGCCATGCCGTGCAGAGGAGGCACCCTCAAGTGAGGCACTCTAGACCGCTGGTGGAGTTGAGTAGTTTGGCGACTGCTGATCTGTATTCCTCGTACCCGAGAATTCCAGTGTTTGTGTGTGGAGTGTTTAATCAGCTTGGAGTGAGGGCTAATGGGGCTTAGTAGTGGGAGGAGGATCAAGGGATTATATTTTTGGGGTTTGGGATTGGGAAAGTTGGTCCTCAAAATGCAGTAAATCAAAGTCATTGCAATTTAATGGTATGTAAATGTTACCAAATATAAAAAAAGTAGGTTTGTAACAGAATCTGTCAACTAACCCGCTTCCACACAACAGTTGTGTTTAACAGGTAAAAAAGTGCCAAACACATCATTAATTCTATATTATACATTTTCCAGCTAAATTTGGCTAGTTACATTTATTTTTATTTCGGCAATTCAATCATTATTACTTATCGTTTTCCAAATTTATTTTATATTTGGAAGAATAAATATATAATATTCCTCGCTTTTAAATAGAATGAAAACATTTCATATCAGCATACAAAGAATCTCGTAGTGAAATATATTTGACGTCTTTTCAGACTGATAGATGTCGCAAAAATAAATTTATTTTAATTTATTGTTTAAATAAAAGTTTCTCGAGCGATTGTTGCGAACGGCAAGGTGATTTAATTCTAATAAAAATGGTTTCCTATGCTTTCTAAAAAAAACATTACATTTTGCAATATTTTAAAGTTTGAAGTACTTCGAATTCGAATTCTTTTCTGAAATTTTCAATGTATTCTATTTTCGATGCGCTAAATTTTTTGAAGTATTATACTTGTCCGTACCACTTGCAGTTTGGGCTAGAAAGTGGCTGAAGGACAGACAGATGGACTGAAAGATTATAATACCTTCCAATTTTCACGTTATAAACTTAGTGCGGAAGCTAAAATTACAAAGCAAAACAAAAGATAAGAAAGGATAGTAAACGGTGGTAAATCTATAAATCAAAATATTCTAATAAGTAGAAAGCTTTTGTCTCGTGTAGGAAAAAAATTAACTTATACTTTTAGTTTTCAATTTTCTTAATTCTGCAATAACAGTACAAAGACTTTCTTTAACATGTAATTGACTTTAAAAATATACAATTGTTAGTTGCCTAATTTAGATATCTATAGGAAAAATAGCCATTTTTTTATTAAAAAAATATTTTCGAAACAACGTATTTAATTCAAAATCAACAAGTTTGTTTTAGTGTTCACTGAATAATTCCAATTATTAAAATCATTAAAAATTTACCACGAATTTAAACATTAATAAACACAGCTAAAACTAACTCCCTGGCACTGCAGTCCATGCTGGACCATGGCCTCTCTGACAATGCTACTCCAAAGTCGTATATCTCTTGTCTTAGCTTAATAAACACAGGTACCAAATTTCAATTATTGCTGAACATTAATATCTGAGTTATGAAAAGTTAAATTAAGTTAATAGTGCCTTTAATGAAAATTATCCCAAAAAGAATTTATGTCCAAAGGAATAAATTAATGTAAAAGAGTGAATTATACATATCAATTTCTCTTTTATTACTTCTATTCTCATTTAATTAAAAACATATTTATTGATGAAAATTATAAAAAAAAAAATAGAAATATAGCACTCATCCTTTATACGAATAAAAATATACGACGATATCAATAATAAACCTTAAAAAAATGTTTTACCTCAAAATTTATATAAAAAAAATTATATTAAATTTCTCCTAGAAATATGATTCACGAAATTTGATTCTCAAAGCATGGCGATAATTTAATCTTTTTATAATTTCATTTGCTTATTTTAACTAAATCAAGCAAATCAAAACAATAATTAATTAAAATACAAATTTTGTTTCATTTAATCATATTAATTATATGCCGGTAATCACTTTTTTAAGTTATAGAAATCAGCGAGCTAAATAAAATGAAGGGCTTATCTAATACCAAAGCAGCCTTCAAAAACGTTCTGAAAAAGAATGTATCGCGGATTCAAGTAATTTTAATAGTCAGAATTTTTTTTATTTTCAACAGCAAAACTGTAATTTCTTGTACTCAAAATAGTATTCAAATTACTTTCAAGGATTTCTTTTACAAAAAGCGTCAATTAGTGATGTTAAGTTACCTATAAACATTTTTTCAAAACACGTAGATTATTCTTTAATTTAAAACAGCGAGTGAATATTTTTCTTAAATAAATTACTTTTTTTATAAAATACGTGCTTTAAACCAAAGTAAATTTTATGCTTTGACTTCTTGTAGTAACTTTGGCGCTCAAAGTAAACTTTTTTGTAAATAAAACCTTCATTATGGCATATATATTTTTTAGTATCTAAAGATACTTATCAGAATTAAGCCTTATGAAAGTTCAAAGTAAATAGAAAAGCGTTGATTAGGTTATAAACATGTTTTCAAATTTTTATATTTTTTTCTCCTAATTGAAAGAGCAGCAAACACTTTGACTTCAAATTCAATTATTGATTTCTCTTACTTTACTTTGGAAGATAAATTTACACAAATGGAGAAATTTAAATTTTTATGATCAGCTATGAATTTCATCTAATTCCGTAAAAAAGTGAAAAGCATTAACTTTTATTCTATGTTAAAATGTTTTTTTCTTTATTATAATACTTAAAATTCTACTTGAATAAATATTTTATGTAAATAGCAAAAAACTTAAGAGTGTGTAATACTACACGATTTTCACAATCTAACTCAATAAATTAAAACAATTAAATTTAATTGAGCCTACAATTCAATTTCAATAACTTTAAAACCAAAAAAAGTTAGATGGCAGCTAACATTCGTGCAGTTGCGTTTTTTCAGAAACCTTATTACGAAATCTGACAGGTACTGAAAACTTGTGTACAAAATTTGAAGTCAGTAGCTTTTTTTCGTTTTTCAGCAATAACTTTAAAACCCAAAATGTTACGTGAAGCTACCCTATGCACATGCGTAGTTTTCTTTCTCATTCTGACGTCCGAATGGTAATATAAAATTGCGTAACAAATTTTTTTCAGTAGCTATTTTATAATACTAGTTCGAGTTGTAGGTGAAATTTCAGACAGATATACAATTTTTCTTAATTCCGTCTAAACCGCTCACCAAAACCATTCAGAACCCCCAAATAGTGTAGAAAGGCACAAATACCCCATTTAGGATTTTCGACCATGTCACACTTTCATTACCTTATACATCATATTGTGTGATTGAAAGTAATAATAATTGTTTAGAACTTATATTTACTATTATTAATTACATGGTGATCCTCACATGATTCTCTTTATTTAAAAAAGAAACTAGAGTTGTTAAAATATAGCTTTTAATCATGTACAATTCTAAAAGCAGAAAAAGCTTTATTTTTGAAGTTTAATTACTAAATTAAATTTTTATTTGAAGTCGGATTTTGATATTTTTTAATAGAGACCCTAGTCTGCAACGATGCCACTTTTTCGAACTAATATAACGTTACGTTGTTGTGTCACCACTCAACCATGACAAATGACATATGACAAACTACAGTGATTGTGCCCTCTAGAAGGGAAGAGTGTAGGCTTTTTAGCCCATTACCCCGCTCGCCAGAAGAGACAATCACAAGAGACGCACAAAGAAGGACGCCACAAACACATAGACAAATAACAACATTTATTGACAAACACAGACATCCATGCCCTTACCGGGATTCGAACCCGAGCCCAGCAGCTCCAAAGGCTAGCAACCTAACCATTGCGCCGGTGGGCCGGCCACTACTCAACCATACTCGCAGAAAAATATTTTTTGATTCTCCTGTGAAAAAATAACTTAAAAAATTTCAAAGTTCAGCCATCGAAAATGTACAACTCAAATATGTATATTTATTATTAATTTCATGATGTTCCTCACATGATTCTCTTTATTTAAAAAAAACTATAAGTATTATATATTGTTTTTTAATCATGTACAATTCTGAAAACAGAAAAACTTTATATATTGAAGTTTAATATACTCAATTAATTCTTTATTTGAAGTCGGATTTTGATACTTTTTAATCGAGACCCTAGTCTGCAACGATGCCACTTTTTTGAACTAATAAAACGTTACGTTGTTGTGTCACAACTCAACCATGACTAATGACAGTGATTGTGCACTCTAGAAAGGAAGAGTGTAGGCTTTTTAGCCCATTACCCCGCTCGCCAGAAGAGACAATCACAAGAGACGCACAAAGAAGGACGCCACAAACACATAGACAAATAACAACATTTATTGACAAACACAGACATCCATGCCCTTACCGGGATTCGAACCCGAGCCCAGCAGCTCCAAAGGCTAGCAACCTAACCATTGCGCCGGTGGGCCGGCCACTACTCAACCATACTCGCAGAAAAATATTTTTTGATTCTCCTGTGAAAAAATAACTTAAAAAATTTCAAAGTTCAGCCATCGAAAATGTACAACTCAAATTCATGGCTGAAAAGACTAGAAATAAAATAAAACAAACAATTTTTTATAACTCTCTAATATAAATAAATTCGCAACTATCTCCTCTTTTCAATAACACTCAAACCTTCCAATCCCTCTACCAACGCCAACAAACATCCGAACGGTAATCACTTTGACTTATCTCATTACTTTTGTACCCCCCAAGTGTACCCCCATGAAAAGGGGTGATCGCAGAGGGGGGTGGCACCCAGGGGTGCAATTACATGCTAATGCCGCTCCTACGCGTCAACATATCGGTTCGACTTTAGATAGCGAACTATATTAAATCGCGAAGCGCCGAGGTCAGTTGTAGAAGCTAATAAGCTTTTCGCACGGAGCGATTCACACTTTGTAGGGGTTTCGGGGGACCGGCTACAAATGTAGGATTGTTTGTTTGTAGGCGATGTTTGTGTTGTTAGCCCAATGAGTAAGTAATAAACAGTTAAAATATAAAATTTTCATTAAAATTTCATAATATAATATTTTATCTGTATTGTTTTTCTATGAAAAAACTCTACAAAATGAAACTATTTGCACAATTTGAAAGTTTGATAGTTAAATAGCAAACTAAACTGTACTTTTACATGCAGTGCGTTCTTCACCATACCTATGAGGGATAAGAGGAAGCCTTGGTCGAAGTGTAAACTTGATTTCACTGTGTTTACTTTTAGTTTAAAATGTGAACACTTGTATGCGTTAAATCAGTTCTAATATCAAGTCCCGACGTCGGTCATGTCGTAATGGGCTTGTGTACTGCTAAGAAGAATAAAAGTCTTATCATTTGACTGAAGCTGATATTTACGAGACCTTTCCTTCATAATCATTGGCTAGCTCTAGTGAAAAGTAAATTCAATCGAAAACGCACGAAGCAAGAGACGGAAAAGTAACCTCTCAAAATATTCTTGGCATCTTTTTGTATCTTCAATTGTGGTAAAAAAAATCAAAACATGCAGTAATAGTTGGAGCAAGAAAGATTTTTTAGAGCAAAAAAGGTTTTCGGCTTATCGATGACTTCCAAATTGTTGGACACTCGTCGACTTTTAAAAAACGCTCTATACTCTTCCACTATCTATGGTTGTTATCCCACAGAAAATGCAAGACACAACACAGTAAAAACTTTTAAGGTTCAACTTACTCATTTTTAACGACTAGAAGACAGTCGTTGTAAAACAATTTATACAAAATCTCATACGGCAACGTGTATATATGTGTATTTTACAACACAACATGTATAGTGAAGCAGCATCTACAGAGTTGTATTGAATCTCGTACTGTAAATTGTTTTATTACAAAACAGCATTTGTAGTTAAACAGCTTCTACAGATTTATACAAATCCTCTCACTGCAAGTTGTTTTTCTTGCAACAAAACAGCGTTTGCAGAAAAATAACTTTTTTTCTCTTTTGGGGCTGCAACTTTGGCTGTCAAGCCTTTGCAGACTAGGCATATTCCCCAGAGCTAAGAGCCATTTCTTTGTGGCACCATCTAGGCAACTCTCGCTACCAATTTTGACGCACAGATTACAATGAATCTAAGCTCTCTGTGGATGTCAAAGTATGCCGAGATTTTGATTTTACCAAGAGAACCCAAGTCAAATGAGTCCTCCAGGGATCTTTTACATGCCACATAATCATATGAAATGCGTGCCCAAGATTCTCCCATCCAGAAAATCCGACGAATCAGCCGGGACTCGAACCCGCGATCTTGGGCTTACGAGGCGTACTCGTTTAACCTCCATGCCACTGAGCCTCTGCAAAAGAACTAACACAAAGACATTCAAATTCTCATACTGCAAAATGTTTTTCTTACTATAAAACAGCAATCGTAGAGAAACAACTTCTACAGATTTGTACAAATTCTCGCACTGCAAATTGCTCTTCTTACAACAAAACAGCGTTCGTAGTAAAAGAGTTTCTACAGAGACATTCAAATTCTCATACTGCAATAAGTTTTTCTTACTACAAAACAGCAGTCGTAGTGAAACAACTTCTACAGATTTGTACAAATTCTCGCACTGCAAATTGTTCTTCTTACAACAAAACAGCGTTCGTAGTAAAAGAGTTTCTACAGAGACATTCAAATTCTCATACTGCAATAAGTTTTTCTTACTACAAAACAGCAGTCGTAGTGAAACAACTTCTACAGATTTGTACAAATTCTCGCACTGCAAATTGTTTTTCTTACAACAAAACAGCGTTCGTAGTAAAAGAGTTTCTACAGAGACATTCAAATTCTCATACTGCAATAAGTTTTTATTACTACAAAACAGCAATCGTAGTGAAACAACTTCTACAGATTTGTACAAATTCTCGCACTGCAAATTGTTCTTCTTACAACAAAACAGCGTTCGTAGTAAAAGAGTTTCTACGGAGACATTCAAATTCTCATACTGCAATAAGTTTTTATTACTACAAAACAGCAATCGTAGTGAAACAACTTCTACAGATTTGTATAAATTCTCGCACTGCAAATTGTTCTTCTTACAACAAAACAGCGTTCGTAGTAAAAGAGTTTCTACAGAGACATTCAAATTCTCATACTGCAATAAGTTTTTCTTACTACAAAACAGCAGTCGTAGTGAAACAACTTCTACAGATTTGTACAAATTCTCGCACTGCAAATTGTTTTTCTTACAACAAAACAGCGTTCGTAGTAAAAGAGTTTCTACAGAGACATTCAAATTCTCATACTGCAATAAGTTTTTATTACTACAAAACAGCAATCGTAGTGAAACAACTTCTACAGAGAAGTACAGATTCTTGTACTGTAATTTCTTTTTCTTACTTCAAAACAGCGTTCGTAGTAAAAAGAACTTCGGTCGAGACATACAAATTCTCGTAATGCCAAGTATTTGTCTTACTAAAAGCCAGCAGTTGTTGTGCAACAATCTTTAAAGACATGGATTTTTGATAACATTTTCATTTAAGAAATTCCTAAAATATTTGTCTTATTGACTTTTTGTTTCTTCTCATTTATTCTTTATTTCTATTGATGTAAACCTATTTAAAAAATTACAAACCTAACAATCATTTATTTCCTACATTTTAAAAAAATCAAAGGAGGGGAAGTTTTTTACAGAAACTAAACAATCTAGTACCATCAGGACCTTCTCTTCCATAAAGCCTGTTAGGCCCGACCTAGGGCCCCCATATTTTAGCGACCCCTAAATTTCAGTTTCTATTATGCTAAATGCTGTAAATCCCCAAAATATCAGTAAACTAAAAAAAATTCCGATACTCCACTTTGTTTTTTGCTCAATTTTAAGTGAGTAATTGACCTAAAGTTATTGTTTTGATCGATGTTTGTAAGGAAGCCTATAAAATGGTAGGAAAATATTTATGCATGGGTCATATAGCACCATCATTATTGGAAATCATACATAAAAGTTATCGTAAAGGGACCCCCAAAATAGGTTGTGCCTATAGTCTGAGATTTCCTGGCCCTGAGTACCATGTACAAAAAAGTATTTTTTAGACATCTAGAAACGCCCCCTCAAAAACAAACATCAATTTCTTCATTTCATTTCACACATATCTCCTCTCCGATCCACCACCTCATATTTTTTCTATCTTTCAACCGAAACACGTCGAGTAAGGGAGACTGGAAAAAATCCCAATATATTTTTACCCCACGTGTTTCAGCAGTTTCTTTACTGTTTACCCGACGTTTCAGTTTACATTTGCGAGCGTGTGCCCTGTTTTTTACCCCTCCCTCTATTTCTAGTACAATATTGTTCGGATCCACCCTGTTCCACACCTTTTTTTATAATGTTTGAGGAGGCCTTGAGGGGTCAAGTTTCGGTAAATAGATGACACTTTTTTTTTTAAATAAGAAAGTTCGTTTTTTTTTAGGTTTTGGCTTAAAGGGGATATTTTTTTATTTTCGTGATAGTTTGCATTGCTAATGTTGTTAGATACAAGTGTAATTTTATTTTTTTTATTTATTTATTTGCACAACACACAACAGATTAAAAATCCAATTGCAGGTGTTGGAAGAAAATCAAGGAAAAAACACACTAACAACGTTAAAGTTCAGAAAATTTGGTTTTAAAACATTTAAAAGACATGTTAAAAACACCTAAATCCTAGCAAAAACTGTTAAAAAATTTTGAAACTTATAAAAGCAAATGTTATTGGTATAATTATATTTTACAAAAGCATTTCTAAAAAGTGATGCCTTCTGAAAATTCGACTAGTCACTGATATTTGCATAGTGCTCAGTATTTCATTGCAGTCAATCACACAAATTATTACACACTTTAAAGATATACAAAACACAAGATAATTCTCTTCTAGATTTTAAAAGTGGAATACAAAAAATATTGTGCAGATGAGTTGAGGATACATATTGAGCACTAACTGTGAACATACTAATGCATTTATAGGACACTGGATCCGATCGAAAATGGACTAAAAAAACATTAATAAATCCTAGTAAAATACTTATTATTAATAATTATTCCTATTGAAATTTTTAGTATCTGAGATTTTGGTCGTTTTCGCTGTTTTCGACCCTATTGAGAGTGCCTTGAATATACTGTTTATGAACAAGCATTTATGGCACTTTCGATTGAATCAAAAACAACGGAAAAAGGGGAAAGAAGGAATACTGAAGAATACTAATAAATCATATTAAAATACTTATTATTAATAATAATTTTTAAAAAATGAAGAATCTTCTCTTTTGTTTGCCCGTTTTCTGCTGGTCTCGACTCGACTCAGAGTGCCATGCATATGCAGTAAGACTACATTTTTTTTATATGAGCATTTAATAACTATCTTGGTCGAGTTAAAAACATCAGAAAAATTTAAGAAAAGGGGAATAATAATAAATTTTATTTTTTAAAATTATTAATTACTAATTAACCATAATAAGTTTATAATGTCTTCTCTTTTCTGACCCTTTCTAGTATTTTCAAACCAACACAAGGAGATAATGATGCGTGGTCGTACTATACTGCTATTAAAATATAGATAAATCAATCCCAGTTTCCTCAGCAAATATGTAGTACAATTCATTTATTCCTTTTTTATAGTTCAATTTAGTCGTAAATTTTATATTTTTGTTTAAATTGTATTTCAAATGTTTTGCTTGTAAATTGTGATACAATTTTCTTAGATAACCTGTATAATATAAAAAAAATCATTAAAAAAAAAGATTATATTTTATTTCGTACTTTAGAGTTATTATAATCCATATCATACTCCATTTTCTCGTATTTGGATATATGTTTTGAAAATTTTGTTACACAAACCTTGTTATTCCTAAAATCGAAAAACACAATCACTCATTAAATGAAATAAATACTAGAATTTACACCCTCAGTAAAATACAGAATTTAAATTTTTTAGTAAAATCTAAAAAACCAACTATCCGACTCCATGTGATAAAATTTAAAATTTGAAAAAAGTCCTTTAAGACCTTTATAAGAGGGATTGTCCATCCCATAGTGCTAATGAATTTGTTTTGAAATCACAACTTTTGCAAAAGAATTGCTTTACCATGTTATCCCATTTTCATCAGGTATGGGAATCATGATATCATCAATTTAAAACAAACTGAAAGGAAAATAGCATAAGTTATTAAAAAAGGTAAAGTTTTTTTTTTAAATAAGGTTATTAAAAAAACTATTGATGATTTTTCAATAGAGAAGACATGTATATTTTTGGCATTTCAAAACTTCAAAAATATATAATTAAATAACAAGGTAACCTTTCCGTTTCAAATTTGTTTAATTTCGATGTTATTTTGATTCCCCTACCTGGGGAAAAGGGCTAATAAGCAAATCAGTACTTCTTAAAAGCTTGTCATACCAAAACAATTGCATTAACTCTCTGGGACTGACAATCTCTCTTAATAAAAACACCCAATAAATTCGACTAAATTGTTCAAGATTTGTTCAATTCTGCAAGTTTTTGAAAGATGAAAAATTAACAAAACATTGAATATTCTTATCAATCAAGTAAACTGTTTACTTACTGCAAATTAATCAGTATATTTTTTAGAAAAAAATGACAAAATTGTAGAATTCCTAAAAACTCTTACTTGTAAGAAAATAAATCAAAATATTTTCTTTCACGTTGTATCAAATACAAGTTTCGGAAACACCGAAAATTACCACTCAGGACAACTTTCATTTATTCTTCCACCTAATCCCATCCAACAAGGCAACATATTCGAAAAAAGAAGATAAAATAGAATGTTTTTCCTATTATCTCAAAGAGGTTTGGAATCTCTTAGAACAGTTTTAACACCCGACGAATCGAGTTGCCTGTAAAACAGTCAAACCGTTTCCGTAGGAAAACTCTTGCGACGACCGCGAAACAACAAAAGAAAAAGAATGGAATGTTTTAAAATCAGCACTGCAAGAGTGAAACATCGCTCGGTACACAGACTGCTAAGAGAGCTCGTACTTCGGCGTACATTATATTGAAAGAACAGTTGTTATCTGTTTGTATATATTTAATCTCCACATTACGTTCATAAGGTTATATAGCTTTTAACCATATATGAAAATTTTGGTGGAAGTACACTGCTAATACAAATAAAAACGATCACACTCCTTACCAACCTAAGTTGTGTAACTAAAAATATGCAATAGAGAAGATCCTTCCGCGGATCTAAAGAGTCTTACAAATTATTTGTGAAACCATCCAGAAAACATGTTTAAAACATTAATTTCGCTTTAGGTCTAACAGATTTGAATATATTTTAGAAAATTTGGCAATTTTATCTGAAGGAAAAGTGTATTTTGGTTGAATTGTATTCAGATCATTTTGTATGTAAATACTAAATTACAAGAGTTTCCAACTAACAGACCAATCGCGATTTTCCCTCTGTCTTTTTACTCTTTGTTTTTACCCAAGTTATGTTGGCAGGTAGTGTAATTTTATCACACGTTCAATGTGCAATTTAAAGTTTCCACTCCCAGAAAGAATGTCGTTGAAGCAATTAGATACAAATGCAAAGAAAAAAATTCTGGAATACCTAGAATGGACTACTAGACTACTTGCCTGACCTACTATATCCAATGAAGTTCTTATTGAACGAATAGACACCCATACGAAAACAAAGTACAATCGAGGGGTATCTGATGACATATTTTTCTGATAAAGAAAGATTTTAAAATGAGGCGATTAGAATAGAAATTGTAACAGATCCGTCTTATGAATTACAAATATGAATATTGACTTAAAAGCATAGATACAGACAAACAAAAATCAAAAATGTAAGTTTCCGATGCCATTTCTAACAAAAAAGATGTGCAAAATAGGACAGTTAAAAGAAATTATAGCAGGCCATCTTATGAATGACAAATGGTTGGACGGACGAAACAACATCTAGACAGATGGACAAAAGGGTATAAAAGATGGATATCTAATTTCATTACCTATCGAACAACAAAAAAAAATATTTTTAATTTTGTATTGATAGAACCGAATTGGGAATGGTGAAACAGGCGGACGCGGATGTTTGAATTGACGGGCTTCTCCACGATGTCAAGACCTATTTTTCTTTTTTTTTTAATTCTTTCGGATCAAAAAAGAAAAATAGAATTTAAAAAAAAAAGTTGACAACAGCAGGCCATGCTCAGCAAGGTTAGCCCCGTTACACCTATTCCTTATTTACCAGCCAACAAGTGTGCCGGTCTAAATTCTGTTTTAATTCTTTTACACCCTTCAAATAGCCAACATGTGACAATAAACTGGGCCATTAGAAACAGCCTTTTTCAAGTAGCCATTTTCGTATTTTAGCAATACCATTAAACAAAAAAAATTATGGCAGATACCTTTTGCGAATACTCGATTTATTCGAAAAATTTATTATGACGTCAGACAGGTGGTAAGAGTTCCCAGAGAAAATTTCAGAGCATGTCTCTGCTAGATAGAGCTGTAGAGTCTCTGCTTCAGATAAACAATTTGACAAACGAACTAGTGCTAAAAAAAAATCATAATCAAACCCTCCAAAACGTACAAAAAACACAAAATCTTTATTTCTGATTTCCAACCCCCATCTCAATACTTTCATCACCTCAAATTTCATAGTAGGTGCTTGAAAGCAACAGTTGCCCCAGAACAGTCCCTTCTTTTTTTCCGCATCTCCCGACTCCTGGGCTCGAGGCTAAGAAAGGTAAGATGGCGGCACTTCCGTCGACAGTCTGTCACCGGAAGTCGATCCATTAGGCGGAGACATTCTGCATGCGCAAGTCGGCTTCCGGTCGGACCAGGTCCGCCCTCTTTTGATTAAGGGCCATCTCACGTGTTCGAATTTGGTCAGCCCTTATTTCTGTTTTTGGTGTCGAGGTGTTTCGTTCCTTGAGATTTACTTTTTTTTGTGGGATTTAGTGTGTGGGAAAAGATTACTTTTTAGTGAGTTTTTTGGAGTTAGGTCTAGCTTTATTTTTTCTCTCTACTACCTGAAGGATATAGACGGTTAATTAAATGTAACGTCATAATTAGAAACATATTATGACGTTAAAATTAGTCACATATTGTGACGTTCAATTCGTCACTTATTATGACGTTACAATTAGTCACGTATTATGACGTTACAATCAGTCACATATTATGACGTTACAATCAGTCACAAGTTAAAAAAGCTTTTTAAATTTGAAAAATGTATTAAATGAAATCAAATATGCTACATTATTTAGTTGCAACGCTTGTAAATCAGCTAATCCGATTTTATTTTTTATTTAATGTCCAAAGTTGTAGTAATAATTACCTTTTACAAACGTGACTTACACCACAGAAAGGGCAATTTTGCATGGAATCAGCCAGACGTATAAATTCTTCTAAAGATTATCATTTTCAAAATAATCCATGGAATTTTTTTCATTAATAAATTTGAAAATTCAAAATCGTTGAGAGCCTCTTTTTAACATTTGCTACAAAATATTAAAAATTAACTCTTAATTTAAAACATACTGTATAACTGCACGAATTAATTTTACCTACATTAACTCCGATTACACGAAGCACTGATTTCATTACATTACCACCTTTAAGCTAGAGTAAGCATTATTGGAATGCGAAGTCACTACTTCAAATTGTAGTTCTATTATTATCAATATTCTATGGTACAAAAAAAATGTCCAAACTAAATTTGATCCAAATTACTTCGGACAATTAGAGTTTCATCTTTGTCTCATGAAAGCAAGTTTGCATTTTTGCCAATTCACCTATTTATTAGCTAGTTTTTAAACATTAAGATAAATTTTTAAAAATGTAGAAAAAAGTAAAAAGTATGGAAAACTTACTATCTGTTTAAATTTTGTTGGATCAAAAGTGAATGAAAGGAAATCGAGAATATGCACCAACAAAGAAAACTTTATTCAGTAAGAGCATACAATTTGACTGATCTATAAAAGCTTAATATGTACAAACGTATCAATGCAAATATTTTCCATTAAACATTCACAAATCTCAGTAAAAATGAGTTTGTCGTTCAATTCGAAATATTCTTTTTAATTAAATACCAATTTTGAATTATAGTATGCATAAATAAATTTTTTAAAAAGATACATATTCCCAACTAAAATTTTAAGTTCTAATGAATAACCTTTGTGCTATTTGTATTCTTTTCAGAAGAATAACATTTTGCAAAGTGCAAAGTAAAATTTAAAAAAAAAATAGGTATATTTTCATCGAGCAAGATGACATTTAAGGAGAAAAAACTTTTACTGATTTTTATTTATCCCGTTTGGTTTCTTCTCCCGCAGTAACACTACATCCGTAGGGAAACAACTTTTACAGATTTTCATTTACAGCGTTTAGTTTCTCATCGCGCGGTAAAACTACATTCGTAGGGAAACAACTTTTACAGATTTCCTTTATCACGTTTAGTTTCTTATCCCGCGGTAAAACTACATTCGTAGGGAAACAACTTTTACAGAATTCATTTATCACGTCTAGTTTCTTATCCCGTGGTAAAACTACATTCGTAGGGAAACAACTTTTACAGATTTTCATTTATAGCGTTTAGTTTCTTATCGCACGGTAAAACTACATTCGTAGGGAAACAACTTTTACAGATTTCCTTTATCACGTTTAGTTTCTTATCCCGCGGTAAAACTACATTCGTAGGGAAACAACTTTTACAGATTTCCTTTATCAAGTTTAGTTTCTTATCCCGAGGTAAAACTACATTCAGATTTCCTTTATCACGTTTAGTTTCTTATCCCGCGGTAAAACTACATTCGCAGGGAAACAACTTTTACAAATTTTCATTTGTCACGTTTAGTTTCCTATCCCGCGGTAAAACTACAATCGCGGATAAACAGCTTTTACAGATTTTTATTTATAACCCTTAATTTCTTACCAAATGAAGAGATTGGGTACTAAAATACATCACAGGAAGAGATTGGGGAGATAACGCTGAAACTCTTAGAAATACGTACATTGCTCTGATTATAACTAGTTTAGAATATGGATTACCAGTATATTTTTGCACTTTAAATAGTAACTTACAGAAATTAGAAAGAATTTAGTTGAGTGAGGCTTGCATAATAGCATGGGTTGGGAAACAGAAGCCCTTATAATATTATGTAGAATGAAGCAGACTTACAGCTTCTGAGGTTCAGAAGTGGAGTGGGCTTTGAGAAATATTTTAACAAACTTATAAGCTACGGCCTACATAATCGTACCTCGGATTTTCTAGGGAGTTGGAAAAGCGATCAAAAACGAAATACAGTAGAGTACCGCTTATCCGAAAGGTACGGGACCAAAATTGAGCAGCAAAAATATAAAATTGCTGCATGTTTTGATAAATAAATCCAACTTTGTAAGTATTTATTTTGTGTGCATTTATTTATGCGTATACATTTCTTATTTTAACCTAAAGGCTCGGATTCTTTTTTTTTTTTTTGATAAACCAATTTTCGGATAACCGGGATTCGGATAATTGGGACTCTACTGTACAGTTTAATGAGCCTGGCTACGAAGTTGAATTCATTCAGCCGGGAGGTCAATTGTCACTCCATGATAAAATTGTATCGATCCATTGGAGGGATTTAGTTAGTATTATTCCACACCGAACCAAAACAGCCTGTAAATAAAGCATGTACTGTGGACTGGTGGACAATACTTAGCTGGAGTTAGACAGCGAGAAGATTGGAAACAACACTTTCTTATCCCTAGGTAAAATTACATTCTTTTCAACTAAACCATGTGAAACAACCTTTACAAATAATACATGTGAAAAATTCAGACACATTTTTGTGATAGAAAAGTGACATTCGTAGAGAAACAACTTTTCAAGAATGCAACGTAGTGATACAACTTCTCTTTAACACAGTAGGTTTGGGGGCCCGGACGGTCTAGGGGTTTGTACTGCAGACCATTACGCTAGCAGTTTGCGTGCGGTAACGGGTGCGGGTGCAATTCCGCCTTCGGCCTATGTGTATTTTCATATATATGTGTCAGTAAATTTTTTTTCGATGTCTGTCTTACTTGACAATGGTTTATAAGCGGGTCTCTGATCAAGAACACAAGCCGGAATATATATACACCAACCCTACCCTATTACAGTAAGTTTTACTTTATTTAAGTAAAAAGTTTTTTGCTCTGAGATTTTACTTTTAGCATAATATATAAAGTGACGCATAGCAATATTTATATAGCAGAATAAGCATAATATGTGTCGATTGTGAAAATTATTATCTAAATCTCTATAGTATATCTCCCTATTTCCGTCAAATTAGACAAAATTTTGTCCAGTATGTGTTCCAATCAACTTGTTTCAGGTGACGTATCTTTCTAATTCTCATTCTTGTCTTCTTTGATCGGTGCTCTTACTATTGCTCTATTCACACGTGACATTGATTCATCAATAAAGGATCGAGAGAAAGAAATCATTTTAATTCAACACTTCCGTTGCTACCCAAGACCTAAAACATACCCATAATACGTCTCGAAACACAATCTTCGTAAAGATCTTACTTTAGTAATACACTGACTTATCTCACAATATTATAAGCATTACAGTTTTATCTTTTAATATTAGTATCTTTATAATATTTTTTTTAAATTTCGAATGACTCTTTAATTGGTTTCAAAATTTGCCACCCCAAAAAAATCGCCGCTATAAGCTACAGCCTACTTAGAAATCCGGCCTTGCTTGCATTGGGTTTTTTGAGAAATGAATTGTTTTGCTCTTTAATTTCGGCTATATTTTTAGACACTTCTGGAGGTTTTTCTTTATCACATGCTTGTTTAATTTCTTTTGCATTGTATTTTTTGAGAAACAAGTTGAATTTTTTTTCGATTTCGGCTATTTTTAGAGTCACGGAATTCTGCAATCCCATATATTCCTTTAAGCATTTCTTACAAGTTTCCTTTAGCACGGGCAAAAGGATAAGTAAAACGTCAGCAGCATTACATGGAAGTAGCATTTGAAATTTTTGTAAAAACTGTAACAACCTGTGAAATAAAGAAGATAAATGACGATATCCAAGATTTTGCACTTGAAGTGATACTAAATACGTCGGCAGTTTTACTAAGAAAAAAGTGCGGTTGCTTGTGACACTAAGAATCATTTCAAAGACACTGTTGTGCTTATCACTATCCACAGCTTTCCCTATTGCCAAGATTATGTAAGCCATTGAATCTCTCTTGATTTCTTGATCCAAAAGTCTATTGAAACCACTTTCTTTGTTCAAGATAGTATGCAGAATTTCATCACTGGATTTTGTGATTAATTTTTCTAATCTATCCCATGTCATCTGTTTAAATTCTTCTTCCAATTGTCCCGACTTATCATTTTCAGTTTGAAGGAACACATCTTGAGCAGTTTTGTATTGTTTGGCCTTCTGCCGTTTTTCTTTCCTTTTCTCACTACTTTGATCGACAACAAGGTAATTTGGTAGGTTTTTATAAGAAGAACGATCATGATTTGTTTTATTTCTCTCCATTGAGCTTTGCTGTTTACAGTTTTTTTCATCGGCTTCATTTTGTGGTTCCTGTCTCTTATTATCAGGGGCATTTGACATAGTTGTGCTGGTATAAGTACTTTTGTTAGTATTTGGTTCAATATCATTAAGCAGATGTCGCACAAACGCATCTCTGAAAACAAACAATATATTAAAATCTTATATAGAAAAAAATATTTTTTAATTACAAAAAAAAGACGATATATATTTACATTTTGCCGAAGTTAAAAAAGAATAAATTAGAAAGTCCAAAAGAAGTGATTTTTTCTTAAGATACGCCAATCAAGAAAAGACAGGGTGGTTATAAAATAACGCTCGCTATTCGGAGTGGTCTGTAGCTTGCATGAATAATCCGAATGCAACAAAAATTGAGACACTTATTAATCAAGAAGGGGGGGAAATAATGGAATAAGAAAAATCTAAATTCTAATTTAAAAAAATCTAAATTATCTTTCATGGTTCTAAATTACGAAGCGTAGCCAATTATGGTCAATTACGGCCAATACAGCTAATTACGTCTCGTAATTTAGAACCCCAGTCAAGGGACGAGTTTATTTTTTATGATTCCATTATTTTCCCCCCTTCTTGATTAGCAAGTGTCTGAATTTTTGTTGTTTTCGGATAATTCATTCAAGCTACAGACCACTCCGAATAGTGAGCGTTATTTTATCACCACCCTGTATATGTATTCAACAAGAATAAAAGGAAGGAAGTACTCACAAACTATTAATTTTAGCATTACTTTCTTTTCCCTCCATGGTATCACATCAAAACATCACTAAGAACTAGAATTCATTGAATCGCTAAAACAAATTAACCACACATTATATGAAATCAGAAATATGAACTTGAAAGTTTTATATGTAGTTGAAACTAGTATCAGAGGAGTTTTTAATAATAAATTTATTCAGATTTCAACTTACACAAACAATACATGGTTTATTACATAATACAACTTATTACTTAAGGAGTCATAGGAGTCTTAAAAATTTGCTAAGAAGGTACTACAAAGAATAGTTTTCAATTTCATATAATTTTTTAACTACTCAATATCTAAGTATAACTTTATTATATGTAATTCAATAAGAATTATTATAAAAAAAAATTAAAGGCCCTCGCCAGATAAGATGGTGAAAAATGCCCCCATTCCAATCGGGCTAATTTTTTTTCTGAAAATACCTCATAGTATGGACAACTTCTCAGCCAAGTTTCAGCTCAAAAATGTGACGCATTTTTGAGTAAAAAATTTAAGTTTTTTTTCTTTTTAAATTGATTATTCCCTGAATATATTTGATTAATCCAAAAAACTACTCATGAGTTTTTAGATATTATTGAGTAGTATTCTCAGAAAAATCCGCTCATAAATCTGATCGAGCGATCATTCTTAAAAATGCATTTTTATTTTTCAAAAAAAATTTTCATGCCAAAATCGTTTGGTCACAACTTAGGATTTTGTCTCTACATATTCCTCTATTATCAATCTATAATATGTATTTTTTTTTTCAGATTTTTAAAATTATTGGACGATAGTTTAAAAAAAATAAAATATTCTTAAAACCTGACTTTTCGCACTACTTACTCGGCAGATGGCACTCCTAACAAAGGCGGGGAAATTCAATCTGGGAGAATTTCTTTCGGACTAAAGAATTTAGCATAGATTTAGAAAGTAGCAGCTCTGCCTCTAGGGGGAAAGGTGAAGCCATTTGTTAACCATTATCCCATAAGGCAGTTAGTTCGCAAGCTCTTGCACATGGCATGCCATACGCCACCAGATGGCACCATGAGATAATTCGACTAATAAAAGATATATATTCATTATTAACTAATTAAAACTTTTTACAAGTTTCGCTAGCATAATTTTATAGCTGCATGCGTATTGATAATTTCTGTAAGGCATGAGGTATATATTCACAAAAGAAGCAAGTTAAAAATGCAGTTTTTATTGTATGTAACTCTTCGGAAAAACCATTTTTGTGAATCAGTATCCCGTAATGCATTGCGAAAACGACGAAATGTGGATTCATCACGCATCATTGCGTTGTACGGGATTGCGCAATCGGTGGGCATGCTATTTCTAAATCTATGGATTTTAGAGCAAAAAAATCAGGCTTTAAGAATTATTTTTTTAAACTATCGTCCAATAATTTTAAAAATCTGAAAAAAATATATATTATAGATTGATAATAGAGGAATATGTAGAGACAAAATCCTAAGTTGTGACCAAACGATTTTGGCATGAAATTTTTTTTTGAAAAATAAAATTGCATTTTTAAGAATGATCGCTCGATCAGATTTATGAGCAGATTTTTCTGAGAATACTACTCAATGATATCTAAAAACTCATGAGTAGTTTTTGGGTTTTATCAAATATATTCAGGGAATAATCAATTTAAAAAGAAAAAAAACTTTAATTTTTTACTCAAAAATGCGTCATATTTTTGAGCTGAAACTTGGCTGAGAAGTTGTCCATACTATGAGGTATTTTCAGAAAAAAAATTAGCCCGATTGGAATGGGGGCATTTTTCACCGTCTTATCTGGCGAGGGCCTTTATGAAACTTTAGCCAAAACTAATATGAATGATAACAAACATAAAACTATTTACAAAATTTGAAAACTTGGGATTAGGCTTGCGTGCTACATTTTGAGGTCAAAATTGAAGAAATGACAAAGAAAATGACTATATTGTACAAATATGTACAAACAAAGACTTATACTTAATTTCTAAGCTCAATTTTAATTAGAAAATAGTTTTAAAAGAGTTTCAAAATCAAAATTTTAAAATTTTTATTATTTATTTAAAAAAAGTTCTACATATTTATTTAATTCTACATATTTTAGTAAATCATGCACTGTGCAATTTTTAGTAATTAGTTGAAAATTTAAATTAAAATTTAAAAATTGTATCCCGGTATATTCATAATAGTCTAACTTCTAAAAGAGAAAAAAACTTCTTAAAATTCGGACGGCTATAATAATTTACTCACACATATTAATTCTAAAATAAAGCTATAGGTATTTTAAGGAATTATAGCCAATTATTATAAGCATTCAAAATTAAACTTATTGATGATTAATTTCTTAAATGTTAATATTGATTGGTGGGTCATTCCATGTGAAATCACCCAAATTTAAGAAAATTTGTTGCCGACTAGTCACCGATTTTTTTCAAAAAATTACCACTTAAACTTGTTGCGGAGAAACCCTTAAATATCAATTTTTAGCGCATTTTATCGATTATTTGCTGAGATACGGACTTTAGAAAAATGATCATTTTTGACGAATTTCGGCCATCTTGGATTTAACACTGTTCACTAAAACTTCAATAACTTGAGAATTAATTGGTCAAATTTAACAATTTTGGTGTCCATTTGAAGCTATTTATATGAGAAATATAAATCTAGCGTTTAAAAGAAGTTTTAAAAGAATTTTACTGAAGTTTTAGAAGGAAAATTAAAAAAAATCAGTGTTAAAATTTAAAAAATTTCAATAGGCTGTAAAAAAAATAGGTATATTTTTTTTTCCTTCGAAACTTGGTGAAAACATTAATCAATATGTGTTCTTTAAGTACAAAAAAAATTGGAGAGGTAAAATTTCTTAAAAGCTAGAAAATATTTTTTTTGTAACCCGTGATATTGAGCGCTACGGCTGCAATAAATTGAGAAATAATTCTTCAAATTTCACAATTTTTGTGTCGTTTTGAAGCTAATTATATGAGAAACATAAATCCAGTGTTTAAAAAAGGTTGAAAAATATTTTATTATACTTTTAGAAGGAAATTGTAAAAAAAAAACCTCCGTTAAAATTTTTCTAAATTCAATATGCTTAAAAAATATGTACCCATTTTTTCCCACCTAAAAATTGGTGAAAACATTAATCAATATGTGTACTTTAAGTACAAAAAAAAATCAGAGAGGTAAAATTTCTAGAAAGGAATTACTAGAAAGGATTTTTTTTGTAACCCATGATATTGAGTTACAAAACTCACATGTAGGAATATGCCAATGAAAATGTTTTTAAAAAGTAAAATTTTCATTTTCATGTTAAGTTAACTTGATTTTAAGCACTAAAAAGGTTTTTATAAGACTAAAAGTGTAATTCGATCCAATAATTTTATTTAAATTGAATCTCACATTCCTGTCCTATAAGTTTTCATTTCCCTTACACTGTGTTTTGCATGAAGTAGAATAAAGTCTTTAATCCACATGGTAAGTTATTAAGGAAAAAGCTTTGAACATCTGCCTAATTTCTTCAAAACCTATGAACACAGGAAATTAAATCATTCAACAAAACCTCAAATATCAAAACAAGTCATCACTAAACCATTTCATTTTTCGGTAATAAAAACAAACAATCCATAGGCAAAAGGTGCAGGGATTGTTTATATTAAGTAATGCAGAAATGAAGTTTGTTTTTTCTAAGAGGCACTTCTAACTCTTTTGATATACTATTTGTCACTAAACTGCTTTGCCAACTGTGAAAATTCTGAAACTATATTACACACGATTATTTAGCTCTCCTTTGTTAGATTGTTAAATGTTGAGAACATACAATATCACCCCTGATGAAACCAAGTCAATTGAACACTTGTTTGAAAACTTCAGGGAGGAATAAATTATTTCTTCTCAATGTTAAAAATTATATGTACCTAGATCTCATTTGCCAGAACTAACAGTTATTTTTTAGAAACTTTTCAGTGTCATATATTCCAACATCTGTGAGTTTTGTAACTCAATATCATGGGTTACAAAAAAATTCTTTTCTAGTTTTTAAGAAATTTTACCTCTCTGATTTTTTTTTGTACTTAAAGTACACATATTGATTAATGTTTTCACCAATTTTCAGGTAGGAAAAAATGGGTATATATTTTTTAAGCATGTTGAATTTAGAAAAATTTTAACGGAGTTTTTTTTACAATTTCCTTCTAAAAGTATAATAAAATATTTTTTAAACACTGGATTTATGTTTCTCATATAATTAGCTTCAAAACGACACAAAAATTGTGAAATTTGAAGAATTATTTCTCAATTTATTGCAGACGTAGCGCTCAATATCATGGGTTACAAAAAAATTCTTTTCTAGCTTTTAAGAAATTTTACCTCTCCAATTTTTTTGTACTTAAAGAACACATATTGATTAATGTTTTCACCAAGTTTCGAAGAAAAAAAAATATACCTATTTTTTTTACAGCCTATTGAATTTTTTTAAATTTTAACACATTTTTTTTTTAATTTTCCTTCTAAAACTTTAGTAAAAAAAATTTTAAAACTTCTTTTAAACGCTAGATTTATGTTTATCATATAAATAGCTTCAAATGGACACCAAAATTGTTAAATTTGACCAATTAATTCTCAAGTTATTGAAGTTTTAGTGCACAGTGTTAAATCCAAGATGGCCGAAATTCGTCAAAAATGATCATTTTTCAAAAGTCCGTATCTCAGCAAATAATCGACAAAATGCGCTAAAAATTGATATTTGAGGGTTTCTCCACAACAAGTTTAAGTGGTAATTTTTTAAAAAAAAATCGGTGACTAGTCGGCAACACTCATTGGGTGATTTCACGTGGAATGACCCTGGTCTTAATTTGTTTAAGATAATATGTGAATATCTAATAATCCTAAATAATACCTAAAATGAACCTGACCTAAATAATCTTAGACCTAAGAATCAAAATTTGGGTAAATAATACACAAAAAGATAATAAGTTTCAATTAAAATACAAAACATTATAATCGTTATAGTTAAAGTTTGTATGTTTAAATCTGTCTATGTAACTCGCTATGGTCACTGCAATCAATACCACTGAGTTGCCGCAATTTAAAAATTATTGATATAGGGATTTATAATAATAAACAGTTGTTTATTTCTGAAATTAAATACTTAAAAAAAACTATGCATATATACTTAAGTATGCACTACAGTTGAAAATATATATAAGGTAAACAGATGGTTTAACAAATAATTTAAGTAAAATTGAACTCAACAGGTAAGTGCAATAGAAGAAAGCTTAGATATAATGTGCCTCACAAGTCACAATTTAGGATATTATAACTTGGGAATAAGTATCAAAAACTTACATTGTATCAATCGAAAAAACATTAAAAGCACTTAATTAAAAAAATATAAGCTATTAAATTTTATAATTAGGTGACGCAACGTTCATTATTATTAGAAATCCTAAATCCGAAACAACGGACATTGACTATAATAAGTTGGTTGGTTGGTAGACATATATTTTCAGGCTTGTGTGTGCTTGGCATAGAGATCTTAATAAAAGTATTAGAGTGGAGGTCACGTGACATATCTATGCTAGCGACGGGGCGAGCATGGGGGCCGCCATCTAAGAGTTCGAGACCAACTTTTTAAAGTGGAAAATGCTTAATGAAAAATAAATTTAATTCTAAAATATTAAAAAATACCATAAAAATACTAGCTGCATTTTGGAATATTTTTAGTGACTTTAAAAGAACTTGAAACGCGTTTCTAGTATTTTTATAATATTTATTTTGTAATTTTAGAATTAAATTTTATTTTTCGCGAATTCTTCTTCTTAATGTGGCGGCGATGGCTGCAAGTTGCCAGTGTTGCCATCACATAAAGAAAAAGAATGCTAGCCAAAAAATAAAATTTAATTCTAAAAATAAATATTATAAAAATACTAGAAAAGCGTTTCAAGTTCTTTTATAGTCACTAAAAATATTCCAAAATGCAGCAAGTATTTTTATGGAATTTGTTTAATATTTTAGAAGTAAATTTATTTTTTCTAAGCACTTTCCACTTAAAAAAGTTGGTCCTGAACTCTAAGCACTGAACTGAACTGACTCTAAGATGGCGGCCCCCATGCTCGTCCCGTCGTTAGCATAGATAGGTCACGTGACCTCCACTCTAATACTTTTATTAAGATCTCTATGGTGCTTGGTCAGAGACCCTCTTACAAACCTTCGTCAAGTAAGACAGACACAACACACATACATACGTGACAGATACTGCCATCTATCGCGGGCCACCTCCACAATTTAGAAATGTCCCCGAAGGGGAAGAAAATGGTTTCCAGGGACCCGTACCATTTTGAAACACTGGGCAATGACCTCCCACAGGACTTCAGACCCAGCAAATTTAACGAGCACGTACTCCGCATATACTCGGCAAACACAAACATCCATGCCTTATCGGGATTCGAGCCCGAACTCAGAGGCTCCAACGGTTGGGTCCCTAGCAATTGCGCAGCCGGGTCGGCCTATCCCAGTGTTGCGTTGCGTGTGTGTGAATTGAAATCCGAACCGAAACTCAAAAACTGTCAATCGATAACATCCTTTTACCACTTTACGAATCTGAAATAAAACAAATAGTTTATGGAAATAAATATTTATTGATTAGTTTTATAAACAATGGTATAGAATAAAAACACTCAATAATATAAATTTTCTTTGAAAAATGTATTAAATTTTTTTATATAAAAAAAGAGATGATTTTGTGGTGCTTTGAATATAATGCATTTCACCCGCTCATTTTTAGCCTACTTTTCTTTTTTTTTTAATTCGAAGAATTAAAAATAAATAAAAAAAAAGTAGGTATTGACATGCAGTCGATGTCCGTCCGTCTGTCTGCCCGTCGGTCCGTCCGTCTGTCCGTACCCCCCTTCCAAAATCGGTTCTATCCATCCGATCTTAAAAATTCTTTTTTTGTTAGAAAGCTATGACCTCAGAGACCCAACTTTCATACTTTTTGTCCGTTTGTCTGTACGATCGGATAGACATAAATCGACTATTTGTCGACGAATTTCCCATTGAATTAGCATTGAAATTCAATTTCGATTCATTTAAATCGCTGTTGAAAACTACAAATGCTACGGAAAAGTGAGATACGTCAAAAAATTCAGCGCATCGAAATCAGAATACATTGAAAATTTCAGAAAAGATTTCGAATTCTAAGTAATTCAATTATTTTTTTAAAAAAACTTCAAAATTTAATGCTCATATAAGAAGCACAGGAAGCCATTTTTATTAGATTTAATCACCATTGCCATCGCAACAATCGCTCAAGAAACTTTAATTCTTTTAAACAATAAATTAAAATAAATTTATTTTTGCGACATCGATCAGTTTGAAATGACGTTAGGTATATTTCACTTCAAGATTCTGTACGTTGATATGCAATGTTTTCATTCTATTTAAAAGCGAGAACCATTACATATTTATTATTTGAAATTTAAATTTTTGCAAACGATTTTAGTAATAATTATTTAATTTTCGAAATAAAATAAGTGAAAGTAGCCGAATTTAGTTGGTAAATGTTTAACATAAAATTAATGCTGTATTTGGCGCCTTTTTAGCTGTTAAACACAACTGTTGTGGTGTCGAAGCGGGTTAAGTGACATATTCTGTTACAAACCTACATGTTAATTTACATTTCCTATTTTAAGTGAAATTTATTTATATAAATTTAATGTAGAAACGGTTGTTGATGTCACTTACTGTTACGAACCTAGTTTTTTCAAGATAAGAATTTTAGTACTATTTAAGTTACAGGAAAGAAGGCTATTTTAGTTCTTTTAGAACTTCTTGTTTGACTAACTGGTCTGTACTTTGTTGTACGAGGGACGGTCTTCAGTAAAAGGGAATAATAGCATATTGCCATATTTTAAGACTGCGCGACTTTTTGAATCACTGCGCTGATTTTAATATGTTTGCAGATAGTCTAAAAGGATTTTTTATTTTTTTCCCATAATAAAGAATCGAATCAACTCCAATGGGGCTGTTTCAGGTCCCGGATGGCAGCAGCTCTAACGGTTTGCTGTCATTTGTAGTCTGGAATTATACATCCTATAAATCGGATATCTGTACTGGAAATAGTAGAAAAAAATCCAACTCGTGACGGAAGGGCCCGAGGAGTACACTGGGACAGACGTGCTCGTCAAATCTGTGGAGTCCAAAGTCCCGACGGCGTCAGCGTACGATGTCGCTCGAAGTTTCCGTTGGGTGCCCGCTCAGGTGTCGATCTCGTCACCTGACCAGGGTTCTAAATTACGAGACGTTATTGGCTGTGTTAAAGCTCCTGACGGAGGCTAGAAATAGGCAGCCGGAAACAATTACATTACCTACCTACCTACCTAGTCTGGAATTATATGTCTTGGTATCCGGAGAACGGATTTTCTAAGAATATTTACTTATTCAATTATTTAAATACTAATTTCTTGCAGCGCTATTGGCTGTTCAAAACATTTGTTAAAGAAAGCTTGCATAGAGAGGAAATATTCTTTTCTTATATATATCGGTCATTTTGATAGTGAAACTGAAGCAACCAATGAAATTCAGTATGGATTAAAAATGAAAACAAGACACTAGATCATCTGAAACATTCCCATTTGCTCTTCTTCTAAAACAAATCCGTCAAAAGGTTTGATTCGAACACACACACAGAAAACTAGCAAAACTCGCATTCGTTCGAAATGGGCACATGGGGCTGCATACTTCCGGTGAGTCAGCACTTCCGGTTCCTAGACAGACCCACCCCCACTTCGAAAAGAGGGGGGGGTTCTAATCTAGGGGGACGATTTCGAACAATGGTCTGATCAGGAGTGACCGCCTTCCAAGTCGGAAAAGGTGTAATTAGCGACCCGCGATTATTTAATAGCGATGCTAATAATCGCAGCAGAAGGGAGTATACGGTCGACTGTTAATGGACTCTTTGGTAAAAGTGCTGGTGATCTGAAGTGAAGAGATGAGGCGGATTCTTTTGTAGAGTTTTGGCGGGATTTTTCATCGGGGTTAGAGTGAACGGGAGATGCTGACAAATTTAAATCAAGGCTGTAGTAGGGTGGACAAGTGAAGCATTATTTGATCATTGATAAGCCCAAACAGAAGATTTTTTGGCTAACCATTTGGTGCTGTGTTGCATCAATACCTCCTGGATTTAAGCAAGCCTGCCAGGGCCGTGTGGTGCTATGATGCAAAGAGGCGGCCGCATCAGGCGGCAATTGAGTAGGGGGCGGCAAAAATCGAGTTTCTAACCGTCATTTTTTTTTTTCAAATACTGCTTCAAAAAAATTAACTTAGTACTTGCTAAATCTGTGTAAAATAAATACTTCCAAATCTTCAAATATAGGAAGAAAAAGAGCGGCAATTCTAATGAATATCCGAAATAGTGAGAAGGAAAATAGATCTAATACAAGGTTTCAACAGAGAGATGGCGATCTACAAAAAAGCCACTGCAAGGAGACTGCATGTTGTTGTTGTTATTTGGGTTGTCTTGTACAGTTGTACACAACTTTTGCAACCAGGGCCGTCGCGAGCGGGGGGCGAAGGGGGCGTCTCGCCCCCCCCCCACAAATTTTTTTTGAAAAATGGTCATTCGGCAAATTTTCGTAATTTTTATTTTGATACCGAAGTGTAAATTTCAGTGAAATGTGCACACAAATCCGAACACAACGCAAATGCCGACTGACAAAGCAGCTCATTCATCAAACTATGATTATCATTTTTATTTTAATAGCGGACAGTGAAATTATTTAGTGGAATGTGTGTGTACCGATTAAAATCGGGACTCAACGCAAATGCCGACTCTCTACGAAACTCCTGACCTACCTTAAAGTCATTCAGCAAATTTAAGAAATGTTATTTGCTTATTTGTTTACTACTACCATACCAAACAAGTCCATTTACAGATAGGTACATTTATATTTTAATACCGGACAGGGAGGGGGTGTAATTATTTAGTGAAATGTGTACACTTATCAAAATCGGAACACAACGCAAATGCCTACTCTCAAAACTCCTGACATAAAGTCATTCGGCAAACTTTAAAAATGTTTGTTATTTATATTTTAATACTGAATTGCGAAATTATTTAGTGAAATGTGTACACCTATTAAAATCCGGACACGACGCAAATGCAGACTCGCAAAACTCCTGATAAATCATAAAGTCATTCGGTAAATTTTAGAAATGGCTGGCAACTGGTATTTATATTTTAATAATAATTAGTACGACATTAATAGAAAATTTAGACATTATAGCACAAAAGTTTGTTAATATTTGTTTATTAATGTTCACAATGCTTTCAAATAATTTAAATTAAATTGCTCGCTGTTAGATGGCCTTCTATCTATTTTGTTCTTTTATATATGAGGATATGCATTGGCGGTTTGATGGAGGGGGGGGGTAACCCTATGAGATTACTTATACTGGATAAAAAGTTTTTCCCTAAAATAAATGCGTTTAAAAATTTTAATTTAAAAGAAAATGCTTTTTTTTGTATAAAAAGTATTGATAATTGAGGTTTACATTTGAAGGGCAAACATTTAAAACCCAATATCTCCAACTTAAAACTTAAGTTACTTTTGCCCACTGAAACTTTAACATACAGTATTTACAATTTATTTTATTATACTTAGCTTCGCGAACCATATAAATAAAAGTGGTTTAAGTCAAAGCAGGAGGATCTGGACTTTGGTGCTCCCTGCTTTCAGTGAGCCGAAATTATCATTATCAGTGGTTCTCGTCGCATTGAGAAACCAACTAAAATGCAACTGAAGTCAATTACTTCGTTTCAATTTATGACTAAAACAGATAATTAGAATCTACTACTTTGAACATCAAACTATTATTGACTTAATTTGATTTTTTTAAAAACAAATTGAAGACAACATGTATCTTCAAAGCCCAGGTTTCACTCTTCTAGGTTCTACTCAGCACAACACAATTTTTTTTTTAATATTAAACTTTTCAAATTATATGTATATATAATGAGCATCACTAATGTAAAAAAAAATATATGAAATAATTGGGAATAATTAATCATTAGGGATTGATAGAGCACATTCATTAAAAGTTTATCAAAAATGTACCAATTTGGAGATCTGTGACTCAAAAACACCAATTTTATAACAGTTTTAAAAAATCCATTAATGATTGGTTGAAAATTATGATATTGGGGATAGCTATTGCATAGACAATAGACATCCGAAATAATAATTAAAAATAGCAGCAATTCACACTAGACCTTGGTTCACCAGATAGAGACTTAAAAATCTATCCTGGAACACACCAAAAGCTCAAACACATGATGCGCTTGTTCCAGAAGTGGGTGGTCCAATTGTCCCCTTTTTCCCTTCCCCCAAAGCTTGAAAGGAGCATCTTATTTCTACAAAGGGTACCCCTGAAGGAATAAGGTTTCGGGGAAGACTTGTCCCTTCCACTCTGAAGTCAGATAACAAATCTAAATGACTTTACAACCTTATTGGGAATAGGATTGTGGGCTGTGTTTCCCAAAACACAAAAGGTGTCTAGACAAGTGCCACTTAAAGTTACAGTATGGTTCTTTTCTGGGGGAGAACATCCTATGTGTATCTTGACTTCGTATAGCTTCCCACGAAATTTTCTATTGATTGTTCCGAAAAGGGGAAAGTCTTTCAAGGAACCGTAGATCGTAGATGAGGCTTTCAAAATCTTTTCTTTTGTCGGAACCTCTACATACCAGCCTTTTGTAGGATAAGTTTACGCAGACGTCCAGATGTGTTTTTTAGTAATAGTAAAAGTAGTGATGACCACACATGGCGACACGGTCGGGTCACATAAGGGGGGCGTACATTGGGTTGGGTCCAATTGGGTGGTTGCTTTTTGTTGTTAAACTGCTCGCTCATTTTACCTTTCAATTTCATTACTTTCACAGGCCACTTGCGGAGGCCACTTCATGATCTCTAGAAACCTTGTACTTTTATTTTGTTTTGGTTTTTTAACTTACTTTTTAAAGAGGAGCTTGAGAGACAAAACTTATCGGTGTCCACTGTTTTTGTTTTATTTCGTAGATGCGATGATGCTCGTATGATTATCATTATCATTATTTAAACAATCACTCAACTTATCTACCTTTATTTTTAACATATCTTCTAAAACTTAAATTGGAACTAAAAGAAAATCAAATACTCTTGATTTATACTTTACGAATGTTGCGGCTAACAAAAAAAAAATGAACAAGAGCATATCGGAAAAAAAATAATGCTTTTTTGAACTTGAACACCAAGAATATCGAGATGAAACTTTAATTGTTCTTTGGAAATGAGGTAAGAATTTACTATTTTTTTTAATTATTATATAAGTTAATAAACTAATTAAATGTATTATCATTTTAGGAAGATAAATTACATATTTTTTATTAAAAAAATTGTATTTAAAAGAATATAAATTAATAAAAATAACCATAATTTATAATTATATATAAAAAAAAGTTAAACGTAAATTTACAATTGGAATTGCATGTCAAAGATACTTTTCCATAATTTTATGAAGTCAATTAGTTTTTGTTTTGTACAATCATGTAGATATTTAATTATTATTGAAAAATGTATAAAATATCAAATAATTTTTTTATTTAACTAATTACACTTGACTAATATTAAAGCACTAAATACGCATAGTTTATATTTATAATATATTAATAAAAATGTTTTTATATTAAATAAAAATTATATCATTATTAATTAATTTACATGAAAAAGTAAATAATAATAGAATTAATTCAAAATAAGTATTTATGTCGAATGAAGATGTAATATGCAGGCATTACCCCATTTCCAAAGAACAAAGTTTATAATTTAAATAACTTGGATTAAAAATAAACGAAATATGCGTTTTTACCCAACAGTTATGAATAATGTAAAATGATTAAAAATATCTTTCATATGGGTGATGGATAGAAATTTTTTCAGTTTTTAAGTTAAAATATAATTAGTATGAAAACGTTTTTAAAAAATCAAGGGCGGCATTTTAATGATTTGCATCATATGAAAAAAACATACCACACGGCCCTGAAGCCTGCTATGCACGACTCTTATTTTGAAGAATAAGCAGGCCAAACTTGTTGCCAATCATCAATTTGCCTTGAAAGAGGTGTCAGTTGCATACGGTAAAATTAACAAACAACAATTTAAATATCTTGTTTGAAGGTGAATGTTATAACATTGTTTCCATTCGAACATTCTATATCTACACTAATTGTCCTTGTTTGAACTTTATTTTAAAATAATAATTAAATAATAAGTTAATTTAAATGAATAGTAATCCTTAAATCTCATTGTTGGCAGAGCACAATGCTGTTTTCAGATGGGCGGATCATAAGAGAGGCTGAGTTAAATGAAAGCCGGGTTCTCAGTGAGTAGATTCCCGGTTCTAAGCGCAGCCATGTTCTAAACGTATTCGTGCAAGGAGGGAATAATCACTCAAAATTCAGGAAGGTCCCCGAAAAAACTGAGACGGACGTGCTCGTTTTATCTGTGGAGTTGAGGACGCTAGCTTACAATGCCTCTCGAAAGTTTCGTTGTCTCACGTGTTGACCTCGTCACTTAGCTAAAGGCCCTTAAGGAGGCAAAAAATAAACAGCCAAAATCTTTCAAATATAACTATACTATTTGGTGGGGGGGGGGGGGGGGTCCAGATAACCTAGTGGGTTTGATGGCAGCCCATTGCGTTAACAGTCTGTGCTCTGTACCGGGTTCGATTCCCGCTTTTGCCCTTTACGTACTTTCTCTCCCTGGTGTTGGAAAATAATTATGTCTATATCTGTCTTACTTGATGAAGGTTTAAGTGGGTCTCTTATCAAGTATACAAACTGGTTAGGTTAGTTTTGAATTATCGTCGCACTAGAGCTACACGAGGGCTATTGGAGACGGGCGTCGCATTTTAGAACCACAGTCAGGTGACGAGCCAACACCTGAATGGCACCCAACGCAACCGTTTAGTACAAACTGGAAAATATATGTACCATACTACCTATTTGGCGACCTACCAACAGCTTCAAATTTTTCGCGCCAAGCATATACACCTTATTCCCTCCTCCATTGAATTTTTCCGTTTCGAAGGGGTTTAATGGATGATAGGAAGTTTGGATGTTGGCTGGGGGAAACGAAATGTTGCAATAACTAATTTCGGATATACCAAACAAGGCTCTGAAATATTTCCTAGGTGTCTGCAAGATATCCGACCTAACATCCTTGTCGCCGGACCCATGTATGAAGTAGAGTTTCCGGCTATCGCTATCTGGTTCTGTACTTGTTAACAGATTTTAAATAGACTGGTCGGCAGACTTTCTCATTTGAAAACGAGATTTCAATAATATGCTCTGATATATACTTTAATAGTTATAAATACCTATCCAACAAACCAAATCAATTTATTAACCAATTTCTAAGGTTTTCTTTATCAAGAACTCTATCCAGTACATACATCGTTGACTAATATACGTTCGAAGAGTCACGCCAAGTTGCAGTTTCGGCAAGCCCTTATTCCCCAGGCAGTTAAATGCCCGCTTAGTGCCCTCTATGTCAATATTGATTCGCCTTGCATCATTCGAAAGAAAATAACAGTATTTTATGTAAATGTATGATTTTTAAAGTAAATTAATTACAGCTACACGGTCCGCTTTTAGAATGGTTCAGGAGAGGACAGAACCTGTGAAGACATCCTCCACGACATGACACCCTAACCCACCGTTCCATACCGGTCCTCAATCAGGAGATCGTTGATCAACCCCCAAACAATCCAGCTAATGCCGCTGTCATTCCCGCATTCTCGATTGCTGAAATGGCATTATTGATTCGCTGACTTAGGTCCTCATTAAAAGAGCCATCACAACTTAACGAAAAGCGATTTCTAATAACTCCCATTGATTGTCTGCGACAGTTGCCATTGTTTGGCAGAGTTTTGTGCTGCGTTCGCCAAGTTTTCGGAGAGAAAATGATAGCATTTTGCGAGATTGGCACAAAATTCATTCGTCGCCGATTCGTTAAATTTTGGTTTGGCTTTGGTTGATTCTGAAGGCAATAGATATGGAATAGAGAACGTAATTATTTATCATATAAGGTAATTGAAATGTAAACTAGTCAGTTTGTGTTCTGAAAAATTAAGATAAGAAAGCTTTGGTTACATTGACATCACAATAAAGCTACAAAAATATAACTAGGAAGGGTCTTATGCATAAAATATTTCTGAAAATTTTGCAATTTTCGAAACGGAAAGTTTTGGACAGTTCCAATGGGACAAATGAATTAATAAAAAATATTTTCTAATCGAAAAAAAATTTGAAGAATTGAAGGATGTGCTTCTTATTGCGACATTATGTATACGGAGCTTCATCGGGGCGACCTTTGACCATAACAAACATTACGTGCACCAGACCCATATACACAATATTCATTTAGTGAGGGTTTGGGTTGCAAAATCATCGCACTAGAGCTATTGGTGACGTAATTGAGGCCCGCAGTTATATGGTGAGAAATTGTTTCTCCTGCACTTTTTAACCCTTTCAGTCCCAGTGATGCCATTTGGCATCATCACATTCAATATTTTTTTCCAAATGTTTCCGTCCATATATGACATCCAAACACACATCATTCGATTCTTCACACTTTGTTCTATTAGACAATATTTTACATTAATCTCAATAGAAGTCAGAACTACTATTTTTTATTGAGAAAATAGCTAAAGAAGCGTTTTACCTGATTTTTGAAAAGTTCACTTCAGTTCCTCATATTTAAAACACAATTTAAACTATTTCGGTTTACATAATTATTAAATTTTTTTAATAATATGGTCAGATACCTTAAAATATATAACTCAAAGTGTTTTTAGGAAATATATATTTTGTTATTTTGTTGTTTTCCACAGTTAACAAATTTTGGCATTCTTTCAAAAACCACATAAAAAAATTAAATGAATTTTTTCTTATGGAACTCTTATATTTCACCTAAAATAAGCTTTTTTTGTGAATATCAGAAGTTTCTGTAGTGTAGTAAATTTTTGGGACTGAGAGGGTTAAACCCTCTCAAAGGTAGCCTTGACCAATCAAGACCTCACCGGTCCGTCGTATCGTTGGAACTAAATTAAGAAACTACAAATGAACACACAGATAATTTTATTGAATGTTTAATTACACAAACACCATGCTAACATACACAACAAAACTTCTCTCACTTAAACTCGCTTTTAACCGCGATCAACACACTCGGTGAATCGGAAATAACAAAAGTAAAATTGTAAATAAAAACTGTTTCTTCTGAAAGAAAGAGACTCTGTAAGGTACAGGTTGATTACAATTAAATTTCTAATTGCTGTAAAAGGAGAAACACTTGTCAGGTACACTGATGGAGCAATAGTATAACAGAGCTGTCACAGACTCCTGTTATTTCCCAGAATGCTCTGCTTCCCTTAAAAGCTGTCATCTTCTGGTAAAAACTAGTTTAATAAAGTTAATATCAAGGGAGAGTTTGGATTTTGGTGGAATTAACGTCATACAAGAGCTACACAACGGCTATAGGCAGCAACCAGTGTAATTTTGAATTGTATTAGAGTAACAAAACAGACTCTTAAGCTGCATCCCTGTATAGCAAGTACACAGAGTCAGGGTATTAAACCGCAACAAATTTAATGTACACCAGCCCCATATGAATAGGGTTACTTGTTCTTGTCCTGCATAATCTGATTGAATGGTTAGGGTAAGAAAGTAACATGCTTAGATAACCACTTTGGAAACTTTTATATGAAATAACCAAGACTGCCCTACATGATAGGTGACAAATATCTGAAAAAAAACTCAAATCAAACGAAGATCTATCAACAGAATTTAGGTCTCATTCCATATGGCTCCATTTATTCCATTGTTCTTTGCCAAAGTATCATAGTTCCATTAGAGCTACGTGCATGTGTTACAAAAACTGAGGACCAACAACAGGTCACAAGCGCAACAAGATTGGTAAAAAAAATCTTTTGACTTTTTTAATAAACTTAACTAAAACTCCCTGGCGCTACAGCCTGTTAATGGGTCAAGGCCTGCCATGACCAACCTGACACGGAATCCTTATTTGTTTAGTTCCTCTCTTTAAGTATACAATATAATCTTTTAAAGCATTCCACTCGACAACTCTATGGGCCATTTTGACCAGTGGTTCTCATTTTACAGAAATTTAAAAATCGGAACTTTAAATGTAACCGCACTGTATAACAAAAGATGCAATTTTTGTGCATAGGTGTGCACACATTTTAAGTAAAACTGCAAAAATAAGAACAAACTAAAATAAGCCCAACATGATAAAGAAGGCATATTTTTACCTAAAGTATATTTACAATTGGCAAATATATAAATATAATAATAATAGAGTTGAGCCTTCAGTATGTTTCTTTGCACACAAGTATTTTTAAATTTCATGAAAAAATACTTGTTTTGAATTTAAAAAAATGTATTAAACATAAAAGAACAGATCATATGTGACAAAGTATATATAATAGTTAAAAAGAATATACAATAATTAAATAAATATGTACATAATTTAAATTATTGGTTGAGCTTTAAACCTTTGAAAAATAACTTATTTCAGCTTTATTATACTTTGGCATGAGAAAATTAAAATACAGGTCCACCTATGCATTCAAATGTTGCATCAACAAATACCCATAACAACAAATTTCATAGTACGTAGTCCTATAGTAGACACAAATGGAATCCCAAGAAGTCGCAGGGTGTGAAAATGATGTAAGTTGGCATTATTTCTATCTCTAAATTACCACAATCAAAATATGTGTAATTGTACAACAAAGAAAGCATGTCATTTGTACGTGACCATATAATCCTGTCCAGTTGTTTGGTTATGAAATTATATCGATTTTGTACAAGCATGAAACAAGATAATTTGAAAGCCAATAAAATTGCAATTTTTTAGTGGGTCTGGGTACTAACAGTTCCAGTCAGAAACGTAGCACATTCTTTTTTTAAATCAAAAGCAATAATTTAGACTTTCCAGGATGAAAGAAAAAAATTGTAAGTTCCTCTTAAAAATATTATAGTTTGAGGCCTTCTTATGAGTTTAGCAGATGTATAGGCCAATAAAATAATACTTTTAACTAAGAAGGATAAATTTTACTAGGTTCCATAATAGACATATGGGAAATTATTTTCTCTGGCTAAGAAACCGATGTGTCAAATAGTAATGATTTTTTAAGGTTTTCCGATTTTTAAATCATTACTTTATTTTGGCTTTCTATTTTTCAACCTGAAATTAAGCTAAAAGCTAATTTGAATTACCAAGAACCTTCTTAAAGGATTATCAAAAAAATTTACTTTACTAAAATTAAAAAGATTATAATAATTTTGACACAACCTTCAAAATATAATAACTTTTTCTTTTGTCCAACTTTAAAATTTAGGTAATTTTGTATGAATATGAAGAAATGAAATTTTGTATCAAAGTGAACGTGAACATTTAATAATTTATAATAAAATAATTGACATAACATGGCATCGAATGATCATTTTGCACAACAAGAAATAAATGTACATACTTTTCATTGCCACGAAATGATGCAATTTTATATAATTGTCAACTAAACCTCATTTTGCAAAAAAACCAAGAACATTTAAATTATAGGGTTTGACTCAATGTTCAAAGTATAATCTTAAAGTAACGGTCATTTCGCAGAATCTAAAATGAAGTAACTTCAGAAAAACTTGAATTATGTTTTTTTTAGAACCACCAAACTAAAAATAAATTAATTTTTACAATTTACTTGATCAACTAAAAAACATGTCGTACAATACATCCTGCCACTACTTGGGTGCTAAAACTCCTCCCCTTCCTCACTTCAGTTGATGTTGATGGGGGGTGGAGGGGGGTCTGGAATCAGCGAAGAGAAGAACGTCGAGAGGAAGGTGAGGGGAGAGAAGATGTGTGGGTTGTTGTTGGCATCATCGGATTGCGAATGGGCGTGAGGTGGATCGTCGCCGTCCATTGTCGCTTCAATTTCGTATTCTCCAAAGTTGTCCTAAAGGTTTTTTTTTATAAAAGTTAGAAGAAGGTATGATACAAATGGCAGAAATGTTTAAAAAATATATTTAAGACCTAGTTTAAAGTGTCTTTTATAAACCATGACAAAATACAATAACACCTATTCATATTTGAATATGGAATACACAGTTATTATTCCTTAGCTAGAAATCAACAGATGAAGAAGTAACATACAGTTTTTCAATGATTTATTAACCCTTTCAGTCCCAGTGATGCCATTTGTCATCATTTTTCTGATCATTATTAAATAATAGTTAAGTTAAATAATAGTAAAATAGTTAGAAAATATTATTAAATAATATTATTTTCTGATCATTAAAAAATAATAGGGGATTAATAAAACTGGGATAGTTAAAAAAAAATTTCTAATTGAAAAAAAGTTTGAAGAATCGAATGATGGGCTTTTTGATACAGTCGAACCCCGCTATAGTGTTGAAATTTTCTCAAAATAATTATTGGTACAAAAGGAATGTAAATACATATAATTAAGTAATAATGAATTTAATATGTTACCTCTATATGCCTACATTCTGTGAAAGAAAATGGTAACTTTGGATTGTTTACGATTAGAGTTCATAAGGAAATACGTGTAACAGATAAGTGCATGTGAATTGGACAATTGGACAGTTCCACTTATCCCCAGTTTTCAAGGGGTAGTTGAAAAGAAAGAATGTGTAGCTGGGAAGAAGAATAGCTATAGCTTCATTCAACTCTGGAGGAGAAGAAGTTGCAAAACCAGTGTGTATTGTCGTACAAGCCGTGACAAATCGTCCAGGAAAGGGTATTGTGGTATTATGGAGACAAGCCATCCACGAAAGTGTGGATGGGTGAGATGTGGAATATGAATAATGGTTCGGAAAGAAAGGGTGGTTCCTGGAACCCAGAGAGGGTGGGGGGGGGGGAAGAAAAGGTATTTTTACTTTTAAACAGGTCCAGTTTGAGTACAATAAGACGGGAAGGTCAGGTTGAAATGTGCCACATTGTTAAGGATTGATTCCTCGCTGCCCCTTGCCATTCATAGTGTATCTTAAAATATGGAGAACTGAACCAAAAAAATAAGGAAAGGAAATTTAAGTTCACTATAACCGAACTCCCATTTTCTAAGTAGTTCACTATATCCATATCAAATAACATTAGTTAAATAGGAGTTTGGAAGGGACTACTGAAAAGGTTCATTATAAGCAAGGGTTCACTATATCCCGGGTTCACTATAGCAGGGTTCGACTGTATTATAAATAGCTACATACGATCAGAAAAAAAATTCTGAAATGATAATGAGAAATTGTCATTGTGACTGAAAAGGGTAAAAACACAAACATGTTCACATATATACAATGACCGGGTCATAAGGTGCTATGACCGTGCTGCCAAGTGCCGCCTGATGCGACCGCTTTTATGATGCAGAAGTGAGGCGGCATAAGGCAGCACTTGACATGAAGCAACAAATTTTTGGTGCTTAGCTATGAGCAATTTTCCTAAAGCATTTTGGTTTGCTTCTTCTTCAGAAACTACCCCTACATCTTTTATTGAGCTGGTACAGAATACTTCACAACATAACACTACGTCAGACCTGCCAACTCTACGGATTTACAGCAGCAATACCAGATTTTTAACAACTTTCTAAATTTATCATTGTATTAATCATATTTCAAAGTCAGAAACATTAATCTTTTTCTTGGTGCGCTAAAGAAAATGGTTATTACCGAGTTATATTTGGGGGGGTTGGCAGATTGGTCGGTTGATTTATGTCAATCTAGAGCTACGGTATGCAAGTAAGCTACTTACATCACTGGCATCAAAATCAGGGTTGACTAGCAAAGGTTCCTCATCGCTATTCTCAAAATCAGGAAGGTCTGTCACATTCGGAACATCCTGGGGAGGAGCAACTTCTGCTGGGACTGCAAATGGGGGCCTCCGCAAGAACTGGAACCAGCCTTCTTGGTACCTACAAGTAGGACACACAAAAAATAATCAAACTTTTTGTTTTATGACACATTTTGCTTTGACAAGCTTCGATCAAGTCCTTTCTTATAAAGGCCTTTCTGGTCTTATGGGGTATTTAAACTACACATAAGACATACACGGATAATTCTAAATTATCTTAAAGCAATTACACTCACGCATTAGTCAATTTTCAATAAACATAATTAAAACGACCACAAACTACCCCCCACTAGAGTAAATTCAAATAACCCAGAATTTATTAATATGTTAATTACATAACACTTGTGATGTCACTCTAAGAGGTCAAGATACCTTACAATTCATACTTAACTGTAATAGTTAATAAAGATTTTTTTTAAAAAGTAGTACAAAACTTATATGCAAACTTATATTGTCTGTTAATACGCATGATTGATACATTGTGTCCATGGCATTCAGTGAGGATTAGACTTACCAGAGACAACAAAAAAAAACCTTTGTATTATGTTGCTCACTTTACAATTTTTATTGGAATATATAATATATAATTAAATAGATATTATTATCGATTATTAGTAAATATTTAATTATTTAGTGTTAACTATATAATGCAAATACAAAACTTGAAGCTCCCACCATACGTTTTCTAATTTTTTGTTTAACTTGTCTCCAGTAACTATATTTTTCTTGAACTTCTCTTCTCTCTTGGAATAATCCACATAATCTGCCAACCGGCAGCACAAAAGTTAGGCATCCAGCCTATGGTGCTTCTGGGTTCAGGTTCGAATCCCAGTAAGGCATGGATGTTCGTGTTTGTCAATAAATATTGTTATTTGTCAACATGTTTGTGTCGTCCTTTCTTTGTGTGCCTTGTGTGACTGTGTCATTTCTGGCGAGTAGGGTAAAGGGGTATAAAGCCATTGCGAATTCATCGCCATTTGTCATTGTCATAATCAACATAATCTAGTAAAGTATTCCACTCATTGATAACTCAATTGTAAAAATAAAGAAAGTTTTCTTGCCTCCATTTTGGAAGCAGGATTTTTTTTTTTTTTTAAATTTATGACCATGTCCTCTGGTTTAAATACTAGACTATAATATATCAGTACAGGGAATATCAGCTTTTCTAACGCACATTGTTTTTTTTTTAATATTATTACAATTTTACTAAATTTTAAAACAAAGCTGGTAGTGGAAGCAAAAAAATCTTAATTCGCCTTGCAATACTCACATAACAGCAATGCCCGCACAAAACAGGACAATTCCTAATCTTTCTGGGGTGGAATAGCAATACAGAAGCATAATAAGCATGAATAACCGGCAACACTGGAAAGCATGATCCAGCCAATCTCGGTTAAGGAAATCATTGGCTTCGGGCGGCAACTGCAATTCTTGGACATTTGGTACAGGAGCTTCATTAACTGGAGCCTGGTAGTTGGCAACACCCTGTAAGGGTGGGTTGTAGGCAGGAACTGTTCCTGGGTTATAAGTGCTGGAAAGAATAAATAATATTTCGTTAAGTTACTAAAATTGATGCCACAAATAATGATTGCCATACAAGATTAATTCTACTTTTTAAAAAAATTAAAAGTGCTGTTTATTTATAATGCAGTATTCAAAATATTAAAAATTACTTTTTTTCTTTGCAAATTTAATAAATATTTATTGTTATTAAGTAATTTTAAAGAGTCGAAACCTCCCTAACTTGAAATGGTATTAAAGAAATATTTTGGGTCAAACAAAATTCCATGTTAACCGCTTGGAAAATTTTATCTTTTGAATTAGCGAGAATACTTAAAGTAGGTAAAAAGTAATGCTATACTTATTTTATATTACTAGTATAAAATACAATGCTTACTCATCAGGGGACCTATAGGGAAAAATTAATGTATAAATGTGCAGCAACAATTTCCTTTAATAAAACTGTATAAAAATATTGCTCTTTCATTTTACCTTAAAAGAAATTCTAGAAAGCACAATTCTCAAATTAAGTTTACTCTTGTAAGGGAACCTTAAGATATTTAGGTTTCAAAAGTCAAAGCTGTTCACTTCATAACATATAAGGATCAAACAGTTTACTCTAAGATGTCATTTCTTGATTTAAATTAAACTCTCAATTCAAGTTCAAACTAGTGATACCTGCTGATGCATGCTGTTTAAAATTCATAATTTGTTTAAGTTTCGATTTTCAAACACTGCTAATTAGTTAAAGTAAGAAAGAGAACATGTGCATACTTTTTAGTTCAGAAAATGCAGGATCCTTCTAAATTGATTTCAGAGTAAGAGAATTTTAAGCAAAGCTATTCACTACACATGCTATAATCTCAGTTCATCTTAGGCAAAATCCCGTTTTATATTTAAAAGATTTAAATAAATAAGAACCAAAAAAAAATCATACAACTTCTTATGAGCAATAGTTTTCTCAAAAATCTTAAATTACGTATATCAAAACCTTTTAATAATATTTTTTAATTTATATTCCATTATAAATACTTTCATTAATTAAATTAGTGAATAGGAATTTTTTTGTTGTGTTTCATTCCAAAAGTATTTTAATAACATAATCAACAAAGCAATCGAAAGTAAATGGTGACCAACTGAATCCAAGTAATTACCTTTGTATATATTATGAAAAAAATTAGCTTTGTGTATATTGTGAAAACAATTAACTTTGTATATATTGTGAAACAAATTAACTTTGTATATATTGTGAAAAAATTATCTTTGTATATATTGTGAAAAAAATTAACTTTGAATATATTGTGAAAAAAATTACCTTTGTATATATTGTGAAAAAAATTACCTTTGTATATATTGTGAAAAAATTACCTTTGTAGATATTGTAAAAAAAATTAACTTTGATGTATATATTGTGAAAAAATTATATTTGTATAATTACTTTTATATACATTGTGAAAAAAATTACCTTTGTATATATTGTGAAAAGTAGTAAGCATACATCTGTTGCATTGCAGCATATTGAGCAACCATTTGAGCATCAGGCATAAACACAGGAATGGTAGCCTGAGGAGCCAAGTTTTGGGGGAAAATCGTACTGAAATAAGTGAATAAGTAGTTAGTATTCCAGAATGGCAGTTATCATTTCAAATAAAATATTTCAGTTTTAAATAGGTTACTTTTCTGTTAATGTGTATATAATATTTAGATAATAGAGGAACTTCATTTATAGCATTAGAACAAGAATTTTAAAGGAGGTAAAGAATATAAATTTCATATAAATGATATTCCACTTGTTTTTTTATTAAAATGTCAAAAAAAAAATGAAGCTTAAAAATCCATATGAATGTGCAATATTAAATCAAAAATTTAAAAAATTCTTAAGAGTGTTCGAAAATAAAACACTGTTTAATACCAAAAAAAAAAAAAAAAAAACTCTCAACTGAAAATTTTAAATTTAAAGTATTGGAGAGTCTCGAAAACATTTACTACAAACATATACATAACTAAAATATTTTTAAAAACGAAAATCCTGATTTCAAATTTAAATTTGATGCAACAACCTGACACTTTTTCCGATTTATTTTTCCCTCAATAGTAACTCAACTACAGGAGCAAGTTTTCCAGACTGAGTTTAACACTTAGTTTTGTTAAGGAGTAAAACTGTCTGATATTTTTTTAATGCAAAGATAAACCAGTAGTACTTCGTAGGTGGCACCGACGTCACATTTCTCTGCCTAACTGTATCGGAAGTTGATTGTCCAGATGCCATTGGCAATGGTCTTGGCACAGGAAGTGCCCAAGTTTGACTAGACTGAAGCATGAAAAAAAAAACATTTATAATATAGGAACAGTGGAAAAAACAAATTAAAAGGATACGTAAAAAGTCCTGATTATAATTATATGTTCACATTTGCTACAACTTTTTTAACTGTGAAAAGAAATCAAAGAAATGTGAAAACAAGTTTCATCCATTATTTATATTTATCAGTGACCACTACAGACATGGTAAATGGGATGAAAAGACCTACCAATTGGTCCATTACAAAGCAAATATTACCTATTATTTTATTGAACGTTTGTATAGGTTAGTTTTCAAGCATCATTTAGTAAAAAATTATGTATGAATAAAATAGCGCACTGATCAACTTTTGAATAAGATTCCTGCTTTAAAAAATATTTTTTTGAAAAGACAATCTTGACTTTCTTACAACCTATAATTATACAACCAAACTTTTTAACTAAAGCTCTTCAGTCCAAATATTTTAATTTATCCAAATAGTATTTATTATAACACTTATATTACAAATTATTAGCAAAACCAATATTTATTTGTTAAAAGCAAACCATCCAGGATTTAAAAGAACTCTTTTGTCTGAGGCTACGAGACATAGCCAAAACTTAAAAAAACACAAAAAAAAAGGGATACTTTTTAAGATTATACACAATACCAGATGTTATAAACTTTTATAGTAACAAATAAAACAGAACCAAAACCAAAACACCAAACAAATGCCAAATGTACCAAAACAAATCCCATTAAAAAATATAGAGCGCCATGTTTAGCTTAGCCTGGTACAAGTACATGTAAAATTGCTCTGAATCCATAGCTTAATAAATAATGCTTGAAGATTAAATATTCAATTACAAAAGTTGTAATTTTCTTTCTGCTTTGCCAATTTTGCATTGCAACTGAAGAGCTTAGTGGAAGAACGTGCTAAATGACAAAAAGGTGAAAACGAGAAAATTAGCTTTAAAGTTTTTTGCTAGCACTCAGATATATTGAAACCATACTTGTAAAGCTAAAAAAATATATTAAACTTAAAGATTGTGAAAAAGGGATAACTTTTTATTGTTAAAAAGGTTAGCAATATGTTCATTGACACAAAAATCTCAACTTTTTCAGAAAAGTCACGTAGCACATTCTTCCACTAAGCTCTTCAATTTTGTTCTAAAATTATTTAAATTTGACGTATCGAGCATAAACTAAAATGTTGACAAGCTTGGATGTGGCAAAAGTGCTGATTAGTCTCTGAGCCTTGACTTCCTTATAGGGATTCAATAATGCCATAAACAGTGCTTGGTTAGAGACCCGCTTATAAACCTTTGTCAAGTAAGACAGACACAACACACGCATACATGACAGATGCTGCCATATATCGCCACCTCCACAATTTAGACATGTCCCTGAAGGGGAGGCCATGAACTGGTTTTTGTCAAGAGGTAGAGAATTTACAAGGGACATGCCTTGCGCACAGTATACATTTCAATATTCATAATAATTTTAAATTGTTGAAGGATGTATAACAATTAACAATAAAAAAGTCCACATACCTGTACAAAAGATGAATCACTGTTGCACACTAAGTGCAAAATATGTACAGAAGAATTGCTATCTTCCTGCAAGATGAACACAATTTAAATACAATCATAAAAATGAAAGTTATAAATAATGAAAGAAATAATGATAAAAAGATGCTCACATGTCTCAAAATATCTTTTAGACGTAAGTGGTTGAGCAGCAAATGTCCTGAATATATTAGCTTCTGTTCTTTCACTTTCTGTAAAAAAAAATCAAAGAAAATTTTAAAAATTACTAAATGAATTTAATCAACAAGGGAAAATTTAGGACTTAAAATTATATATTTGAAACTCAAGCAGAGAATAAAAGTTTACATAGCTTCCAATATGATTCTTACTCAGAGTTTTATTCCAGTTAGGTTTAATGGCATACGCTCAAAGTGCACTTAAAAGCAATAATCAATAACTAACGAGTTTAACAAACTACAAAAAGAGCAGGTTTTAACATATAACATCCAGGGATTCATTTTAAAAAATCTGTTATTCCTTTTTAAGTTATAATTAAATGCATCTCACTGAAATGAATACTTTTAAGTTAAATTCAAAGTAGTTAATGGTCAAAACATAAATGTTATCTAAAATAAGGACCAATATATTAAGTTTCGGGGGGGGGGGGGGGGGAATCAGTAGAAAATAGTTTAAGTAGCTCAAGGTACGTATACAAATACACCAATTTAAAGAAGTTAATTTTCGAAATATGTTAGGCTATAAGAAAAGATTAAAAAAAAATATTTGTCCTGAGAGAGCTATATTAAAAACTATTGTATTAAATAATAGTCAAAAATTTTAACTAAATTATTTACAAAGGTTTTTTAAAAAACAGATGAGCACCGCAATTTCTTAAAAGTTTCTAAAAAAATATTCATAATGAAAACTTAAACAAATGTTGCTGAGAATTTTTTTTCCAACCAGGCTGTTTTATTGGCTTCTAAGCTTTTGCAGACTTGGCATATTCCTCAGAACTGAGAGCCACTTTTTTTACACTATCTTGGTGACTCTCTCTACTAATTGTGATGCTCAGATTACAATGAATTTGAGCCCTCTGTGGATACTTAAGTATGCCGAGATTTAAATTTGCTTAGAGAACACAAGCCTAACTGGGTACTCCAAGTCATATTTTATATGCCACATAATTATATGACATATGTGCATGATTTTCCCCATACCAAAAATCTGGCAACTCAGCCGGAGCTCAAACCCATAAACCGGGCTAATAAGGCGGACACCTATATATACCTCTCAGCCACTGAACCGCCAAATTTATGAGAATAATGATATATATAATAAAATGACATACATATATACTGGTTTAAATTAAACTTTTCTCTAGTTGCTAAAATAGATTTAGTTATGTTATATTCAACCAGAAGTGATCTATAGTTGAATATGTAATTACTAAAAAGTAAAATTTAAAAAACATAATTACAGGTTTATTTGGATATGTTTTCTTTAAGTGCTCTTTCAGTTGTTTAACAGTCCATTCTAAATTGCAATTCACAACATGATCTTCGCCAACATTTTGATTTGGAGCTTTTATAACAATCTGAACTTCCATCTTGAAAATTAAACTGGAAAGAAATAATAGACTAAAACAATACAAAAGTTGCTAAAAGTACATACAATTTGATTTTATTTCAAGTTTTGTTAATCTACGTGAAAAAATATTGGAAGTGAAAGCTTTAGACCAGCCGGAAGACAGATAAGTTTTACAAAACTATTTATATCTATTAATCTAAAATAAAATGTAAAAATTCATTTTCACAATAATACATTCATTTGCTATTTACATTGATTTACAGAAAACTGAACAGTGTTTTCTCGCCAACTAGTTTGGCGAGAAATAAAAAGTCGCCGTATACCGCAACTAGGAATTAACCGAACAAAGCACACACACAAGAATCTCACATTGAAGTCAATCTATTAAATAAACCATTTGATCTGTATTGTTTCACTTTAAGCAAAACAGATTTCAAACATATGAACATCCATCCTGTAATAGCTCAAAGCCAAAATGTTTGCGGCGGAGTTTTTCTCAAGCATTTTAAGAAATTACTTATCATCATTATTAGTATTATATATTAGATCACACACCACATTAAATACAAAAAGTAGTTACTCAAAACAGTGTATATACATTTTCACAACCAATTACCAACACAGAAGACAATGCTTACTGTTACTAGGCTGTAAAATAACTCTGCTAAAATATAAAAGAGAAAGTTAGTGTCGTTTTACATCATCTATTTATTCTGTAGACCGCTGCTTGACAGTAACTAGATTGAATTTCATTTAGGAAACGTCTGTGTTTACATTTACATCAAGACGACGAAACACGAAACGAAAACAAAACGAAAATGTCACACACAGCCGCTTTTGTTGCCATATGTGTTGACTAAATTACAAAATAAACTTCAAAATGGTTGAAGACAGAACTGCACTAAATGATTTTAATTAAGGAATTAAAGCATAAAACATAAGCCAATAATGAAAAATTTCCTTGTATTTCTTTCTTTGTATTTTATTTTCGATTCATTAAAGACAACACACGTTTTTTAAATCCTCTTTTTAGAATTTACTCCTGATATGGCAACAGGTTGTTGTTGACAGACCAAAAAATCTTAATTTCGGATTCATTCAGCGGAGGTCAGAATCACATGATATGCGAGACTGGAATTTTGATAGATATTTTTTACAAAAAAGTATAAATGGTTGATTAAATAATTAAAATTAATTGTTATTTTATCCGTTATGGTTAACATATTCAGCTTAAAAAGTTGCAACTAAATTTTCGTTTCTTGGATCGTTGTATTATTGTTTGACAGTTTATTTACATCCTGAGTAAGTTACACCATATTATTAATATAAAAAAATGTCTATTATTTTATGGTAATTCTCCTTTATTTTGAAACTACTTGGTTTAGTTTACCATGATTAAAGTTCTGTCTTTTGTATATCTTAAAATGTGTACCGGCTAACGTAACATATCGTCATTACAAATGTAAACAAACATATAGTTTTGATTAAGTAGAACTCCTAGGTAATATTGACATACCGTATTATAATTCAGAATTTATGAAGTAATTTGTCTACTTCTGAAATTTTTACTACTTCATACCTCACTTATAAAATAACTTGTATTCTTAATATTTTTTAGAAAGGTAAACAAAATTTTATGTAAACCATAGTTAGTGAAAATCTATCTCGTATTTTCTACTTGAATTCAATGTGCATTACTACTCTTACAATTCAGGTTGTTGATTTTAATTTGGGGTTTGGTTCAATATATTGTGTGTTTGAAAACTAAATTTTAAAAAATGGGCAGTTAAGGGGAGTTTTACCACTGAACTGTACTGACACTCGGAAGGGGCCTCCCATCAGAAACTGGGAAAGCCTATTTTTGGGTCACTTGGCGACAGCTTTAGGGAGAATATGTGCCACATTTGGCATAAATTCGAAGATCACAATTGTCACTTGACTTGAGAGTTTGCATTGGATGTCAAAATCGCTCGCCAAGAATAGTACCCCAAGGAATTAAAGTCTAAAAGATTGTTCCTGCAATTCTATTTGTTTAAAAGTGCATGTTTCCGAAACTTCATTACCATATACTATATTTAAAAAAAAACCTAAAGCAATAACATATCAATTTTCTGTTTAAAAAATTATTGCAAAAGTTGTGTTGCTCTTACAAGGTTGCCGCACTTCACAGACGTTTGATGCTTCACGTTTTTCGATGCTCCTTCCAGAGTTTCAGTTCAGTGTGTTTTACACTTATCTACCTATTGAAGAATAAACTTCACTTGGCACATTTTGAGAAGTAAGGAAATATAGTTTAACTGGATGCTTGATGTTTTCATCTAGTTTTATAACAGGGTTGCCTGTTGAATTCTTTAAACAAAATAGCCAAGTTTAGATATAGAAAGAGAAAAAAATCGCCAAGTTCAATCGAATAGAAACTAGCCTAAATTAGCCAAATGTAACTTTTATTCTTGTATTATGCCATTTACGGAATAAAAGTCATTTTGAGAAGTAAGGAAATATAGTTTAACTGGATGCTTGATGTTTTCATCTAGTTTTATAACAGGGTTGCCTGTTGAATTCTTTAAACAAAATAGCCAAGTTTAGATATAGAAAGAGAAAAAAATCGCCAAGTTCAATCGAATAGAAACTAGCCTAAATTAGCCAAATGTAACTTTTATTCTTGTATTATGCCATTTACGGTGTGACAACACTTCCAGTGTGTCACTTTTGTCATAATTAAAAAATATATGCAAATTTTAAAACACAAGTATACACAAATTCAAACGCAAAAATCCAACCGAATGCAAAAATATACTCAATAATGAACTGAAAATAACATTCTAAAGCTCATTTGAAATTAGCCAAATTTCTAGATAAAGCCACTTTGATTACCGAGTTAAATTTGTATTGACCAAGCAGGCCAAAAATTAGCCAAGTTTGGCAACCTTGTATGAAAATTCTTTCGTTCTTAAGGGTCGAAAGTTGATGAGGTATTCATATTCAGATTTAACAAGCAATTGTAGGACTGGGATCAAATACAGTCTTTGACACCATGTCATCCTATAAACCGAGTGTGTAGATTTCCAACCAAAAAGTAATCTATGTAGAATATGCATCTATGCAAATTATACATTGTTCCAAATTCCTGACTTGTGCAGCTTCACTGCTAGATGATTGTGCAAGCCTCCTCACTTGACTGCACTTAAGAATTATGAGACCAGTGGACAATAACCACATAGAACTTAAATGAAATTAAATTCAGTAAAAACAACTTTTTTAATCAAAAGGAATTATACAAATTATCAATAATAAAATTCATGCATATCTCGTACTGAATAGCATTGTGATCGATTTAAAGTTAGTCACCATTTGTATTGGTCAAGTTTTAAGGATTAATTGTTTAACTTAATCATGAAATTTTATGTTTGAAATATGTTACTTTTTTTGTGATGTAAATGACCCTTTATGTAAGACCTGTAAACTTAGCTCGTTTTTAAAATTTCAGAAATAATGATGCCTGGGTCAGGTGAAGATAGCTTGAGAACCACTGGCGGCCAAATCGACAGTAAGTTTGGTCCTATATTTTTTTTCATTTATCAAATTATTTTTTAAGTGTTTTATACAAAGTTATATGGCACCCAATTGTCTGAATATATGACTACCCAAACTTATCCTTTAACTTGTATCCATAAAGTTAATAATAGGGGGTGCTTGTTTGAATGACCTTGTAATCATAATTGTTTTTTAATAGCACCTAGGTTTCGTAATTTGTGTATTTCTTTTAAATTATTAAATAATACTTAATTTATCATCTTATTAAACAGCTGTCAGAAAATATGCCAATTAGATGATTTTCAATAATTGTTAAAATGTTCTTTCAATTTATTTTTTATTTCAACATATCTATCTCCATAATTTCAGACATTGTTTTTGCCCTGATCGATGCCACACTGGACAGGAATGACAACGTCACCCAGACTATCCAGACTTCTCTCTTCAACATCGGCAAACACCAGCCCAACCTGGTTCTCAGCAGTTGTCATTCCTACCTGGAGAGACATCCTAAGGTTTGCCTCTTGAAAAACTTAACTTCTCTCTGTGCCAACCTAACTTGGGTAAAAACAAATGGTAAAAACTCAGGGGGAAAATTGGGATTGGTCGGTTAGTTGGAAACTCTAGTAATATTTACATACAAAATGATCTTAATACAATTCAACTAAAATACACTTTTTATTCTGTTAAAATTTGCAAAATTTTCTCAAATATTATACAAATCTGTTTGACCTTAAATTAAAGTAATGTTTTAAACATGTTTTCTGGATGGATTCACAAATAACTTATTTAACTCTTTGCATGACTGGAAGGATCTTCTCCATAGCATATTTCTATTTACCCAACTTAGGTTGGCAAATAGCGTAACCCTCCACATAACTGCTAGTTGGTGGGCCAAGGCCTGCCGTGCCTATTCCATTATGTGACCAAGGGCAAAGGGCTCTGTCTGGGATTCTAGGCATATGTCCTCGTAAGGTGGTCAGCCTCATCTGGAACCCCCAGTGTTTAGTTCCCAAGCAGGCTTGGTTTATTTTATAGACCCACTTAAGAAATGAAAGACTGAGTCAACCTCGCCCAATCCGCGGGGCTCCATCCCCAGACCTGTGGTGTGGCAATGTGAAGCACTACCACTAAGCCACTGGGCCTCTTGCTTTTTAAAACATAATTCAATTTTCAGTCAAACAAAGCTATAAGAAAAGTGGAGTGAGGTATGGGATTCACTGGACAAGGCAGCAAACAAGCCGGTTCAATAACGAAATGCGTAGGAATACACTGCACTTCAGCATAAACGAACAGAACAGAAAACCTGGAAACTTCCCTATTTCGCTATTAGGTCCGTCTTGGTTGGTTCTTAGTTAGTGATCCACATGGTTATTTCTTGAAAAAGATTGGAATTTAAAGTTACAAAAAGTCAATTTCTTTCAAACTAAAAGTGTTAAAATACATTTAGAAGCCCAAGTCAATATGATAGAGGGTCTCATACAAGCATTGCATACAAGTGTAAGGAAAATAGTCCTTTTCTGCCATGTTCGCTCAAAAGGGGGCAAGTGGGTTCTCGTAAATTATGTACGTATAAATTATAAAATGTCAATTATGTGTGTTGCAGTTAGTTGACTGGTTTATATGTGTTTTACCCTCTAAGGATGTAAGAGAAAAAAGTACTTCAAATTCTCAGCATTTTGAAATACCTTTTTTGTTTATTATACTATAATAATTATATCATTTTACAAATAAAAAATCTCTTTCATAGCTGGCCTTAGTTCACAAAATAATTATCCTTGGAGTAGTTGAAAGGATCTGCAAAGAAGCTCTGAATTCCATTACAAAAAATGTAGCTGAAGATTTGGTAAAATTGGCAGTTGAAGAGATGGTTAACACCAAGGTAATGCATCCCTTTGTGCAAGTCATTTCCTGTTGAGGGAAAAAAAATTCTACTCATTGTTCTATCTTTAAATTATATAACACATTTCAAAGCACTTTCTACTTCCTGGTTCATTGGCATTGTTTAAAAATTCAAAAGACAATGAGCTGGCTTATAGTTTTGAATTAAATATTATCAGCTTTCAATTATATTGATAAATTGAAGAGCTTAGTGGAATAACGTACGTGCTAAGTGACAAAAAGTTGGAAACAAGAAAATAATCTTTAAATTTTTTAGTTTGCACTTAGATCTGTTAAAAAACGGTACTTGCTAACCATTATGTTTAGGAAAGGACGTTAAAGTTTAGGAAAATGGGGAAACTTGTTACCTTAAAAGACATTAGTAATACATTTGATGACGCAAATTTCTCAATTTTTACAAAAATGTTGCATGGCACACTTTTCCCCACTAAACTCTTCAATTATTGGTTTCACAATTTGCTTTAAACATTAAAATTTAGCCCTTCCATTCCTCCCTATTTTTTTCCCAACCAATGGGAATTGTGATATTATCAGAGTAGAAGTTGTTTTATAAATTAAAAGTTTCTTTGGTACTTTCCAGTTTAAATATCTTGATTTTCAATTTTTTTTGTGAGATTAGGAAATCCTTTTTCTTTTAATTGTCATGAAAGTTATGCAGACACTTTGAAAAGAGTAATTCGAAAACATTCTCAATTTTGGAATAAATAAAATTAGAATTAATAAGTTCCATGTGTATGTTTTAATAACATCATTATTAACAAGAAGAGACTCTCTTAACTTTCTCTATCGCATTTATAACTTGTTACTAGACAATAAAAATATTACTTTCTTTTACAAATAAACTAGATTGCAGAAAACTGTTCCCTTTTTACATTTAATTACCCGATATGAAATATAAGGAAATGAAAGTGTTGCGATGGTGTCAAAAGTCCAAAATAGAAATTTTGTGTTTTCTACACGTTTTGAAGGATGCTGTTAAAAAAAATGCTTTACGAACTTTGTTCTGTCTCTCAGACTGCGTAAAACTCTCTAAAGCTCGAACTAGCAGAGCTATCAACATGAAATTTCGTTTGTGAGTTTGTGTGCTGTTGGCCATCATAATTAGGTTTTTGATTAAATGATGCATGCAGGGTATCCAGCATGGAACATTTAAGGTTTTAAAAGTATTGCTGTAAAATGAAAATCTTCTTGTACAAATCTTTAATAGAATTCTAGCATATCATGTTGAACGTGTATAGTGTTTCATAACTCTAGTTTTAACTTGAAAACTCTAAAAGATGTAAGATGGTATAATTTTCATGTTATACTTTCTATAGAAGTAGTTTTTTTTCCTTACTATTTTCTTGATAAGAGTATTCACAAAGGAAACAATGTAATTATTGGACTATTGGCACAAATAGTTTTTTTTAAAGAGAGTACTTAAAATAAGACTTAAAGACACGAAGCATTTATTAAAAAACAAGAATATCAGAAATCTTCAGTCGCTACACATTCTTGGGAGTTTAATTACCTTTTCAATTTCTCCTCTGCTTCAACTTTAGTAAAACCATCTAGCATTTTAGAAATTGACTTTAAAAAGCTCACCATACACTTTACAACCACAATAACTTAGTTAATTCATCCAACAAGCCAGAGTTTTCTTAAATTTAGAAGTGTCTCATTATAACAGCGTAACTTTTCTCCCTCCGGCACACATTCCCCTCTCTCTCAGCACAGTATGTATTTTAAATATATAACTCAATCATATTAAATAATTTAACTACTCTTAAAAAAAGGAATGAAAACTTATAAAGGACTTATTATTAATTTTTATAAACATTACACTGCCTGTATTGCAAAGGTAATATGCATATTTCACTCATTTTCTAGTAAAATATTCATTTAAAAATAGCTGCTTTGGTTTTTCAAGCCTATGTCTTGACTTCTCAAATATCTTGTCTCATGTAGTTTTTCTAAAAAGAAAAGTAGTTAGGTAAAAACTAGGGGAAATTAGGAGACATGATACAAGGAGCGATAGATCCAAATGCGCAATGTAGCAAGGCACAATATAGTGAGGGGTTACTCTTTCAGGTTTCACAGCTTCAAGCCATCACATCGACTGTTAGTTTGTGTTGTGTACATTGGTGAAGAAGAGGAGTCTCAGATCTCGCTGAAACATGTGTAATTTTTAACAAATAAACTATTTGGGCCAATAATTATGTTGAGTGATTTGTGAATACTCTCTTGTTTCTTGCGCAAAGTTGAGGATATTTTCTAAATATGTTTTCTTGATACTTGTAGGAAATAGTTCCTGAGTGGCAAAACTTAGCAAGCGGCATTCTGGTGTCCCTGGGGCGAAATTTTCATAATGAAGTAATGGAACAACTACTGCTGAAATTTCAACCAGGAATTTTACCACATTTTTTCGTGGTGCAAACTATGGCAAACCTGGCATCTGCAAATGGTAACATCAACACTATTTAGTATTTTTATAATTTAAATGTAGACTAGATAATTGTTGAAAATAAAATTAAATAAAAATGCTTTTATAAATTACTATTTTAATTTCTATAATAAAAAATGTAAAAATTATTCTCATGGGGCCATATGAAGTTTTAAAATTTATTATTTAAAGTTTTTGAATTGGAATATTTCTTATGATGTCATACTCTCCATTCTGTGATTTCGTTGGTTGTTTTGTTTTCTTCGACAAAGTATTTAAACAAACCCAATGTGCTTATTATGTAAATTCTTGTATTTAAATAATAGAACTTTGAATTTTCAATATATTAGTAATCTTAATTTAAAAAGTCAAATTAGTCAGCTGTGTCATATCTACCCTTACAGTGTTAAATGAACTCAATATTTTTAGTTTATGTATATCACTGAGCTTTTATTTTAGTACATATTTTTAGTATTTGCATTTTGCTCATGGTAAACTTTCCTTTTCAGTGTTTGGAATGGTTCCTTTTATCAAAGCTATACTTGGTACAATGCTTCCCCTTCTAGGCATGGTTAAATCAGAGAACATGAAGTGGATCTTTGCTTATGGTATTAATTCTTATTTCTAAATTGACCCTCCGATCATTTGATCTGACTTTTCCGTATTTTGTGCGTCAGTTTTTCTTACAATAATCTTAAATTATTAAATCTTGTAATTTACGAATTTTTATTCATAATCTTTTTTCATTTGGAAAAGTTTTTAATATCTTTTTTTTTTAAATAAACCTGATTCTCATTTTTAAAAAAATTATTTGAAATAAATTGAATGTAAAATTTATGCAGTGAAACCAACTATAGTATAGTTTTTCTCTTGCTATATTTTTAACTTATTTCAGCTTTGTCCAAGTTTTGTGAGTCCATCTTGGAATACATAGCTAATGCTGAAAAGGCCCCAGATCCAACTGTGAAAAAAGAGGCCTTTGTGAGCGAAATAAGCAGTGCATATGATATCCTTTTTACAAATTGGTTGCCATCTAGGGAGGCAAAGGTGATTTTTTTTATTTACTCTTGTCAAAGTTCAACAAAACTTTAACTTTTAAAAAAAACATATTCTATATAAATTTATTTGAATTGTCAAAAGTATAGAAAATTTTGATCTCAAAGCATAATAAATTGTTTGTAATTATTTTATTGTGTTGACATTTGCAATTTTTAATAATCTCACTTTATACTTTTTTGCACAATTCTTTAGGAATTAATTTCTCTTCTATTTTTGATATATATTGGCTTGAAGTGAAATTCAAAGGACAAACTTATAGTTTTTTTATTTTTCTATATGACTTTGAATTATAAGTTTAAACTTGCAATTTTTAATGTCTTGTAAATTTGTATAAAAAGCAAATTAAATTAGTTTATTTAATGCCTGAAAACTTATAAAATCTAAACTTTTGGGTAGATTTTTTTGATGTTGAAATTAATTAATATTTGAATTTGAGTGGAAGTGTTTTTATGTGGCTGTTACAGTTTCAAACTTATGTTAAATATATGCTTTTCAGGTGCGTTCCGAAGTGGTGGTGGCTTTGGGTCAGATGACTCATTTGTTGAGTGCTGAAAAATTGGAAGAGCACCTTCCAAAAGTCATTCCTGCCGTGCTATCCATCTATAGGAGACATCAAGAGTACCAACATGCAACTCGGGTAAAACATATATTTTACTTTCAGTTACCCCAGTATAAAATGTAAGTGAAAACAAGTTGGTTTGTTACAGATTCTGTAACTTGCCTTAACGGTTGTGTTGGGTGCCTATTCAGGTGCCGGCTTGTCACTTGACTGTGGTTCTAAAATACGACGGCCGTTGCCAATAGCCTCGTGTAGCTCTAGTGCAACGATAATTCTAACCTAACCTGTAACTTGCACCGCTTCCTCACAGCATTTACTGTCAGCAGGAAACACACTAACAACACCTCAGAAAGAAATTCCTCAAGCAGGGCCTTTGGCTAGTTTTAATTCAAAATTTTATGAGCTAAAATTAATAATTTTCTTTTGCAGATTTCATAATTAATCTTTATTGTTTGCTAATTTCAGACAGGACAGACTGAACAATTATAAAACATTCCACTTTTAACGTTATAAAAGCAGCATTGCGATGGGGTAAAAAATCTGAAATAGAAATTTTGTGGATTCTACACGTTTTGAAAAGTTCTGATTCTAAAAAAGTGGTTTTCAAACATTGATCCATCCATCCATCTGTTTAAAAATTTCTTTTTGTTATAATACAGTTTCTTTTTAATGTGATAAAATGTCATACTCATACAATGTGCTCCCCTCATAGTTCAGTATTTGTTAAAGCTTCAAGTTATATTTTTTGCATAAAAATGTGGTTAGTTTCAATTTACATATCTTATTTTTTAGTGATGTTTAGAGTAGTTTCATAAATGTTTTATTAATAAATATTTATTCTTCCAACTGCAAATAAGTTAAACACACGAAAAATATTAAATTAAACTGGATGCTGTGTTTGGCATTTTTTTTTTCTATTGTGTGTAAATCTTGTGTAATAGCAGTTTTAGAAAAGTTACTACACACCTACTTGTTTTTCTATAAGAATTTAGGCAAGTATTTAAGTAACAGGGAGGGAGGCTATTTCAGCTTTTCTTGAACTTCTCTCATGTTTAAGTAATTCCAAGTATCGCTGTTAGGTTTTTCTAAAAATAACTAACTTTTATTGGTAATGAAGTAACAAAACATGTTACTTTTCTATAACTCCTTCCACGGCTCTTCGCATATCTTTTCAGTAGCATGGCATTCATTTTAAAGTTAACTATTAATTTAAAATTTAACTATTGACAACGTTGAATTTTAATTATTAGCTGTTTTTTCCCGATTATCACTTTTTTAAATCTTGGTTCTCTATGAAAAACAGTCAGATAATTAAATTGTTGGTTTCTTATAACTTAAAATTTTAAAAAGTAACTGGAATTATTAAGTAACTTTAAATAACTACTTCTCAAATAATGTAACTGTAACAGAGTTACTTTTCAAAAGTATCTTTCCAATCTCTGGTTCTAACAGTTGACATTTGTGTGTTCCAGGGCCTGTGTATGATTTTGGATGCAGCCACTTCCAACCACAGCATAGTTCTTGATTCCCAACTTGACAGTCTGCTGGTTGCACTGTTCCCACAGGTAACTTTACTTTGGACCATCTTTATGCATTTGATGTTGGGTGTGCAAGAACCCAGCTGGCGGTATATTAACCTACAGACAGGGCCCGACTAACATAGCATGGCTTAAAAATTTAGCGCTCAGAAGCGAAGGGCGTAGGCTATTTAGCCTGTTACCCTGTATGCATAGAATGACAGATGTATACTGTATGAAGGAAAATATAAGAAAAAATTTCCTCTTCCTCGGGAGGGCAAAGAACATTCACCACAGTCTTGAGCCAATCAAAAGTCTTCAGATCTCTACAAGAAATATAGAGACCATCCGACCTCAGAATAGTCCTTTCGACCTGTGGCTGAATCTTGCCGGCTGCCAAGAACATATGCTCTTCGCATATGCATATGCCCGACTAAGAATAGCATGGACTATAGGCACAACATGTTACTTTGCGGAACATTAATAATGTTGACAGATTTTGTATAGCCTCAGAGACACACAAAAAACTTAATTTGTGTATTTTATTTCCTTTTGGCCTTTTTACTTTGTGTATATGAAATATGAGGAAATGAAAGTATTGTGATTGACCCCGAAAATCCGAAATGGAGATTTAGTGTTTTGTACACGTTTAGAAAGGTGCTAATTCCGAAAATGCGGTTGTCTCAACATTGGTCCCATTGACCACAGACTCGATAAAATAAGTAACAGTGTGATAGTTGTAACTTTAGGTACTCAGATTGAATAGTTCACTAAATAACCGATTATGTAGATCCAAAAGAAAAGTCTGCTAATAGGGATGGAAGCAAGAGTTGGGTCTCCAAACGAAAGTTTTTCTCCATCTAAATCCTATGATGAAAAATAATTTTCTAAGTTATATTATTATAACTTTGATTTTTTTACTAACAATCTCTTAATATAATTGTTGATGACTTACAGGGCTCTATAATTCCGCTTTTTGAAATTTATTAGAATATATTTTAAATTTTCAATTAATAATTTTACCATAAAATTTTCGAATACATTTCAAAAGGCATTATTATAGAGCCCTCAGCTACATTTATTCTGTAAAAAATATTTAATACAGTTGGGGTAATTCGGCTTATAATTTTCATTGGGTTAACAAAGAGATACTTTGGTTTGAAAACTCAGCTATTGCTCCCATTCCCTCTTATGAGGTTAGATAATATAACATGCTTATTGCTTGTATTATGTATTTATTATTACATCATATTAAGAGTTGTCCTTTTTTTTAGATTTGCAGTGTACCAGATTATTCACAGCCGTCAGGAGTTAGAAATCATAATGAAGTCTTGAGGTGTTTTGCAGTGTTAGGTAAATGCTCTTTCTAAATGCAATATTTATTATTTGAGTTATGCATTTATTAGTATTATTAAAAGCGAAAGAAACTCTTCGGCTTCGGTCACTCTCAAAATGACTGATAAAGATGAAAATAATATTTTCTTTCTCTGCAAGCTTCCTTTAACAAATGTTTTTAACAACCAACAGCATAGCAAGAAGTTGGCATTTAAAAAAAAATTATTAGTAAAATATTCTTTAAAAACCTATTTTTAATACCAAAATAAAAGTTATTCCTGATAAAAATGAAAACATACCTTGGAGCGAGTGCCATTCACTACATAAAACAACCCCATTGCTGTTTCAATTTTTAATTCTAGTCAGCTTGTATCTGATGTGTGATCTGTGGAAATAACAAATCAGATACCATTAAACATAACTCTAAACATATTTTATATATTTAATTTTCATGCTTCATAGTATGAGTGAAGTAAAGACTGAAATTGAAGTACTTTACTTTCCAGTAATGAATATTAATATTTTCAGCTTGTATATGTTTTCTATAATAATTTTTTATGAAGTGTATTGGTTATTATTGTCATAATTATTTATTGTTTTCTCAATTATACTTTTTCATTTAGGAACTAATGTGCTTTCTTGATCTTTTTTATGAAGTGTATTATGTTGAATTTTACATTTTAATACATCAACAGCTGTACTTAAGTATATTTCTTCTGTCTTCCAGCATCTGTTTATGCCAATAAATTGATTACATTCCTACTTCAGAGATTGGAGAGCAGCAATGAAGCCCACAAAATAGGATCCCTGACAGTCTTCAAACATTTAATTAACTCCTGTGGTAAGTCACTTTCAAATATGTGCATTATGTTCAAAGAAGGCATTAAATATGATTAAAGTTCCTGGTTTAGGAGCTCCTGAAATACTTGCAAACTACTCCATTTATAGACCTTTTCTTAAAGTTTAAAATACTTTTTTTATAATTGTGGCTGAAAAGTGTTCTGGGAGAATTTATTAACTTTCTTTAAATTAAAAAGTTGTTTGAATTAAAAATGTCTTAATAATTAAGGGATTTATATTTTTCACTGTAAATTGAAGCGTTTTAATTGTATCTGTATACCACCAAATTGCCGCTTTTTTTATTGTCTCTATACCACCTAATTGTTGCTTTTTTTAATGATATCTGTGTACCGCCTAATTGCCGTTTTTTTTTTAATCGTATCTGTATACCACCTAATTGCCACTTTATGTTCCATTATATAAATGCCCCCTTTGTTTATTTTTTTTTCTGACTTTAAACTTTTCTCTTTTAGTTGTACTGGATTTTTCCTCTTGTTGTACCATAGTGTTTTTCAGTTGTTTTTTTTTGTAATTTTAGAATTCTAAATTGTTCCTTAAAAAGTTAATATATTTATAATAATTATGACCTTATTTTAATTTTTTATTCTCAAAGCCTTACCTTTAAAAGTTATTAACTTTTTTTTAATTGAGTAACACAGTTCGCAGTGGAAACTGCCAGTTGAAATAACTATTGATAGTAAATATTATATACTATTTACATTACCATATTTAACAAAATTAACATTTAATTTTTATTCAGATGTACATATAACAAGTAAAGTGTCATTAATCATCAATGGTATCAAGCCGATTTTGGATTCTTCAAATAAGGTAACAAACTACAATGTTTTCATATTAATGAAATATTTCTGCTAAACAGTAATTAATGCATTTGATTACTTAGTATTTATTACTAGATAAGTTTTTAATTATGGTTATTTTGTAACTATTTAGTGTAGTTTTTTTTTATTCAAATTGTGTTTTGGGATCGAGCATTTTCAATAAAAAACCTTGAGGTATTCAATTATTGTGCTGAAGCTCTTAAAATTGGAATATCAACTACAAATCCTGTTTTGATTCCTCATTTGTATTTTGGAAACATTTAATCTATTATGATTTGGAATTCATACCAGAGGTTTTACTCTTGCTTAACAATCTAATGATACTGTTTATGGTAAGGGTTTTTTTTTTAAGTATTTCTAAACCTCATAGCAATATGCATAAAAAGCCGGTGGAAAGTTGAATATAAAAAATGGGTTAGGCATTGTTGAATATTTATTGTTTTTTCAATTATGCTTTTTCATTTAGGAACTAATATGCTTTGTTGATCTCAAAAAGATGTGAATACTCAACTGCAAAACTTGAATACTTCAAATTTAATACATAAAAATTTATATTTAATTGTATGTTTAACACAATTCTAACTTTTTTAGTGCTGATTCTGAAACTTAAATTGGGGCTGGGGAGCCCAGTCAGTTAGGCACTTGCCTGCCATGCGAAAGGTCCAAGGTTCGGATCCGGGCATCGCCAAAATAACTGCCAACCTATAAACGGCCCCTGCAGCTAAAAATGTCCGAATAATACCCGATGTAAGGGAGTGCCCATTAAATATCCTTCAAATTCCTAACGCTGTGTACGATGTCGCCCTTAACGGTTGCGTTGGGTGCCTACTCAGGTGTCCGCTCGTCACTTGACAGTGGTTCTAAAATACGAAGCCCGTCACCAATAGCCCTCTTGTAGCTCTAGTGCGACAATAATTCAAACTAAAAATTAGAATGCTATTCGCAAATAGAATCCCTATAGAGAGAGAAAAAAAGTAAGATTTTAAAATAAATTAATTGTTTCAATTGCTTTAATCATTACCTCTCAGTACCAGTAAATTTTTTTAAATAGTAACTGGGCGACACTGATGTCGCCTAGGGAGAGAAAAATGTCGCCTAGTAATATGAAAATCGTAACACTGGGCGACATTGAAAGAAACCACAATTTCTCAAACCTCCTATCCTTGAACTTGTATACAAGTACTGTTGAAAAAATGGATAGTGTTGGGCTCCTATCGAATAATTCAAACGTAATGTGACTTGTATGGGCTCCTATCGAATAATTCAAACGTAATGTGACTTGTATGGGCTCCTATCGAATAATTCAAACGTAATATAACCTAACCTAAAACTTCAATTAATCTAGGTGAAGAAAGTGATAGCTCAGGTTATTGTCACTCTTGCCCACCATGACCACCTGAAATCGGACGAAGGTCTAGGGCTAGTCAAGTTTATTGTGCACCAGTGTGCTCTACCAGACGAGCCACTTGTAAGTATCAATTAAATATATGTTTATAGTGTTAAGGCATCTTTTTTTAAAACCCTAATTATTTTTTTAATGATTTATTTTTTAAATTTTAGTGAAATTATTAAATTTATAATAATTTAGTGAAATTATTAAAATATGTGTTTGCTTGAAAACCTAATAGTCAGGTAACAGGTATATATGTTTTTATCCCTCAGAGGCTTAAAATAAAAATAGTTTGATTGATAATTTAAAACATAAATTTAGCTTGCTGTATCTAAAAGAATACATGACATATCTGACTTAAATGCACCAAAAATTTATATTTTTAACCCCAAAAATGCAGAATTTAAATTTTCTATTTCACATATCTGTAATATTACTTATTAATATCTTTAAGAGCTCAACAACATTCCAGTGCTGTCACTAAGTCCCTTCACCTCAGTCGTTCAAATTTAAAATGTTTACTCACAAAATATTTTTAAAAAGACCTTATAGGGTAAACTGACCAGTGAGTGAACAGGCCCCAGTGAATGAACATTAGTAAATATAATTAAAAAATAAGAATTGAAAACAATTCCACTAGATGGATTGGCAACACTGACTTCCTCCCCTCTAGCAGGAAGCTATCTGACATATGGTTGGTTGTCCTGGTCATTATATCCTGTTGTTCATTCACTAGCAAACGCAGCGCCTAAAACGTTCATTCACTGGTTAGTCTACCCTAGCCTTTCCCATCTTCGATCAGCTCACCTAATTAGTCAATGAAACGGAACTACAAACGATAATTCGCATTTGTGAATCGCCTCTTTCTTCCCAGGAAAGATTACGCCAAAAAATTCTCTCTAGATAAAGTAGTTTGCAATAAAGAATTTTAACGTCCACATTTTCCTCCGCGACTTTTTACATACCTTTCATTTTTGTAAAGCAAATTGAATATAAATAAAAAGTTTATTTCTTCTGCACTTAGGGAAAGAGACCAACCGATCCTGGCTATGTGAGCAATGAAGCCCTTCGAGGAATGTGTGAAAATGTCATGAACTTGTTAACAAGCACTGTTGAAAAAATGGATAGTGTAAGTAAGCTTAGATAAAAAAGATAGTACAGTACTTTTTTAAGTTACCAACTAAGAATTTTAAAATGTTTGAAACAGTATAAGATTACTTATAAAAAATTTCCACATTTTATTTAACTTCTCAAAAGCTAAATTAAGGTAACATTACATTTATTTAATTTCAATTGAAATTCTCATGCAATTCAATATATTGATTGGAAAAAAATAGTGTAAACTGTTAAACCTTACATTGTATATTTTCTTTTAAATAAATCAAAATCTTGGAAATAAAATTTATTTTTATTCAAAATTTACATAATTATTTTTGTCAAAACAATCTTAAGGGGGTTCAATACCCTCAAATCGGTGAAAAAATCAAAACAAAAATTATTGGCTTAAAATACTATTACAACCTTTATTAATAATGTCACAAAGTATCAAGGCGATTGGAAAACTATTTTTGACATTAAAAGCCATTTTAATATCATGGCCTCTTAAGGAAATGGGTTAACAATAAAAACTTTAAACGCGTTTTTCTCAGAACTTGATTTTTTGAACTTCGATGTACCTTTTCTCAAAAACTATGCTATGTTTTCTCGTAAACTTTTTTTATATGATGTAATACATAGTATAGATTAATCTGAGGTTATGAATTGTAATAAAACTAAAGTTAAAAAAATTTTATGGGGCAAAAAAGTGAGAAATTTCATGATTTTTTGGGTACTTTAAAACTTATTTTATTTTAAAAAATCTAACAGTTATTTAAAAAAAACTTTTAACCTCAGATTAATATATAAGGTTGGTATAATACACACAGAAATTTTTAAGATGATCTGATCAGTAGTTATTGTGAAAAGGTACATTGAAATTGGCCAATTTAACATTACCGATATACAACATACTGAACCCCCTTAAGTTTAAATTTTAACCATTTTTTATTTTTTATAATTAAATGCCAAAAAAATCAAGAACAAAAAATCAAACAAATGAAATAGCAGCGAAAAAAGTTGCTATTAAATTGTTTTCATGCAACAATAAAACATTACAACTATGTGTTTCATTGCAACATTAAACAAAACATTTTTACCATTTACTGTGTTTTTAAAACTCATTGTTTATTTTAGGTCCTGTGGCCTAGTCTCTTGGACTGCTTATTGGAGGAAACCTTGACCTCTGCCCTGAGTCCTGTGGCCAAGAGCCTAACAGCTCTGGCCTCAAAGAGAAGGGAACAGCTAGGGTTAGACTTCCAAATAGATTTTGGATCCATCGGTGAGTATGGACTGTAGGTTCATCATCGGTTATGTCCACCTTTCATACAGAATATTTTTTATACATTGCAGGCTGGGGATCCCAGTTGGTTAAGGTGTACACCTTGCATGTTTAAGGTCCCACATTCAGATCTGGGCATCACCAAAATAACTGCCGACACCTGTAGACATCCCGTGCAGTCAAAAATGTTGGATGAATAATACCCCATGTAGAGGGAGTGCAGGTTAAATATGCGACAAAGTCCTGACATTGTATACAATGTCGCCCTTAACAATAGTGTTGGGTGCTCATCACCTGACTGTGGTTCTACATTTCAACGCCCGTTGCCAATAGCCCTCGTGTAGCTCTAGTGCAACAATAAATCACACTAAATTTTGTACATTTCCAGAAAAATATTACAGTGTTCACTCTCCTAAATTGATTCGGAGATCTTTTTATCTGGTTAATAGGATCTCCGCTTTAACTGTCCAAATTTTTTTATCCTCAAAATGTAAAAAGTGTAGACAAAGTACTGGTTTCAAGAAACTGATGCTAATGCAAAAAAAATGGAAAATGTGGGGTACGTTTGGGATTTTCTAGGCTTCAACAAAAAGGACTGCTGTTCTTAAATGATGTATAAATTGTAATAGTTTAAAATGCTGAATAAAATAACACCTTATTTAATTATGTACTTATTTAGGAAGCAAAAATCATAATATAAATATGAAATCAAATGTACAACTAAACGATTTTTTGCTTATCTTCCCACGGGGCCATTGAAATCATTTAAGATTATATTTACTGTAATGTACATTGTTACTAAGTGACACTCTGGATTTAATAAAGAAACATGCAGATTTTATAAGTTTTAAAGGTTTAAACCATGGGGCTTAATTTGAATGTAAGTTAGCTTTAAGTTAATGGTGCTTTGAACTTCTGCTTTCTTTTTCCAGAATTTCCAAAACTTTTATTTTTTTCTCCCAGAAAAAAATCTTAGTAGACAAATAAGATAAGTCTTAGTAGATTTTGAGTCTTAGTAGAATTATCTTTGTTGACAAAAAAGAAAGCTAATTATTACATTTGCATTTTTGCAATTGTAAATGTTTTTAATATAAAGTAGACTAAATCAGAAGAGGTTTGTTCATTTTGAACAAGCTGACTGATATAAGAATATGCCTGAATATAAAAACAAATCTTCCAAATTTCATATAAAATACTTAACACTCCTTGGCAATTTAAGTTGGGTAAATAGAAATATGCTATGGAGAAGTTCCTTCCACAGATGTAAAGAGTTTCATAAATTATTTGTGAATTCATCCAGAAAACATGTTTAAAACATTAATTTCATTTAAGGTCAAACAGATTTGAATGTTTTTTGAGAAATTTTTGCAATTTTATCAGAATAAAAAGTGTATTTCAGTTAAATTGTATTCCTATCATTTTGTATGTAAATATTACCTTACAAGAGCTTCCAACTAACAGACCAACCGTGTTTTTCCCTCTGCTTTTTTTGTTCTTTGGTTTTACCCAAGTTAGGTTTTCACGGAATGTAGTTTCTTTAATACTATACAAATCCCTTTATTACCCTAGCCAAGATCACAACACCTCAAAGCTTACTTGCGAGGCTCCTCGTTTTGATTGGACACCCACATGAAGACAGAGGCAGGGGACTGCAAATACTGAAGTTCATGAAAGCTGTTGCACCTGCCATAAACAAAGGCTTTGTGTCGGCTTGGGACACAACCATACCTACTTTGATTCAACACTTGGAAGGTATGGTTATGATATATTAGTATCGTATCATATAAAATATTTATGTTTGCTGTTACAAGGTCTAGGTTTTTAATAGGAAATGTGATTGGAAACTCCTTAAATGCATGATTTAAAAAAAAGAAGCCAATAATATAGGCATTTATGGTCATGTTTTAGCTCTTGAAAGTCAACAGAAATGCTGAATGATAATAAATTTTTTATCTCTCCTCGATTGGTGTTAGGTGAATCAATGTCATGTGAAAACAGAGCACCAATGAAAGGAAATGCAGGAATAAAAGCTTGAAAGCTGAAGGAAATACATTGCTTTAACTATGCCAATTCGACTAATAAAATATCAATCACACAAAATCACTATTTTATTTGTCATTTTTTTTTCATTCATATTTTTAAAAAATTGCTTTTCAATTTACTAAGTTTTACTTACAATTGAGAATTAATTCATTTTAGATTGTAAAATTTATTATACTTTGGGTTAAAAAAACAATTCATTTATGCAAAATTTTTATTTCTACTGCACTAATTTTTAATTTATCAATTCAATGTTTGCAGTCACTGACCTCACAGAGTGGGACCAGTCTGTATGGGAAAAGAAGGTGAAAGAACTGGTTTGCGAAACACTGGACCACATCGACAAAGAGGAGTTTGTTGTGACCTTTGGAAAATCCCTTCTCTGGCAGTTCCCCCTTTACAAAGACAGCTCCCAAGACAAAGTGAGTAAATTATGTCTGAAATTTGTTTTTGCAGTTTTGTAATTCAGTTTTAAAGGGCTGTCATTAAAAGAACTGTGATGTTATGAGGGAGTAACGTTATAACAAAAACATTATTTAATGTCAAAAATCATGTAAAATACTATAATGTACTCTTTTTATAAATAAAAGTTATAAAAAGCTTCAAATAAATTTTAACTCTAATATATGAAGGTGTCCCCTGGTATTTTTTAGAGGGGGGACAAACGTTGAGGACCTTAAGTAATAGGTGCAGGTGACCAAAAGTTTTAGCTTTTTCATGCCTCTACATCATCAATCTGTGTACCAAATTTAAATAAAATTCAAGCCAGTCATGCAATCCTCATTAGGCGAGTTGGCATGGAATGACTCCTAATGATATTTGACAATTGGTTTTTGTGATCTTAAAAGAAAACACAAATCGAAAAGTTAAAGCACTAAAAAAAAAAACGTTTTCAAAATTGAAGCAATGAGTTATTTAACCATTGTAATCTACTAACTTAGTTTTTATTATTATTAATAATTAGTTAATTTTGGGATATTTCTAATAATTTCTTTCTTTCTTCCAGTATATTCTTTTGTTAATTCTTGGATTGGTTATGGCGAGGGTCTCTAATAGACCTTTTCTCAATGAAGCTCTGGATACCATATTTCAAAACGTCAACCACTCCAATGCCACAGAGAGAGCAGTGAGTATATCTTATCAAATGATTAGTTGCTGGGGAGCCCAGTCGGTTAGGCTCTCGCTTAGCATGCGAAAGGTCCCAAGTTTGAGTCCGGGCATCAACAAAATAACTGCTGACCTATAAACGGCCCGTGCAGCCGAAAATGTCCGACAAATAATACCCTGTGTAAAGGAGTGCATGTTAAATATCCTTCAAAGTCCTAACGCTGCGTGCAGTGTTGCCTTTAACTGTTGCCTATTCAGGTGTTGGCTCGTCACTTGACTGTGGTTCTAAAATGACGCCCGTCGCCAATAGCCCTCGTGTAGCTCTAGTGGGACAATAATTCAAAACCTCATCAAATGATTATTCTGCACCATCCTACCAGTTAAATTGCATTCCAAATCTTGAACAGTTATTTCTAAGTATTGTTTTAAGGTTTTTTCTTTGAAATTTGTTAAGGCTATCTTTAAAGTCCTCAAAAAGGCTCTTTGTGATGTAATATTTTTTGTGATATCATGTTAATTTGTCACTGGAATTTTCAGTACCTCACTTTAACTCTGGTACAGCTATGATATAATGGTTGATCTGTTCATTCTCGACTTTTGGCGAGATTGAAAATTTTACATAAGGGTATGCCTATCAACTTGTGTGAAATAGGAGTGGGAATGTTTACCACGTATGAGCATTTCCATTGCTTGGGAACTTAACACCCATCTCCAATTTCAGATAAGCCATTATATCATAGCTGTTCTTTAAATGTAAACAAGCAAAATTATTGATTTAAAAAAAAATAGTAGTTGGTCTGATTAAATCATTGATAAATTGCTGATTTTATCAGGGTCTGACCATAACAAGTTGGGGCCCTAGGCCCAGGAACATTTGAGGGCCCTTTTCTGAACTATATTTATTTTTTAATTTATATGTACTTTAAATTTATGAATCTTGAAGTAAAATCCATCATCGTATATAATATTAAATACTGCACTTTCAAGAAAATTTATAAACAAAATGAAAATTTGAAAAAAAAAACATTTAAGGTGCTTATAGTTGCAGAAAACTGAAATATCTAATTATTTTGAATGGAATTCGTCATAAAAGCAAACACAATTGTGAGGTGGGAAACAAAATATATTGGTTTATCACCAATTTTGAGGGCCCCTGAAATAGTGGGCCCAAGGGCGGAGGCCTTGTAGGCCTAGGCTATGGTCAGTGCCTGGATTTTTAAAAAAGGCACCTTTATGTACTACGTCTACTTACTATTTTATGGCTAAGTAATTTATTTTATAAATATTATATTGCTATGTTCTTTCAGGGCTGTGCTCTGGCTGTTGGTCTGTGTGGCTCTGTTTATTCAGACCTTGTCCTAGTCAAGTTAGAAAATGTTGCCAAAGATGCAAAGAAGAATGCTGGCCTGTTTGGTTTTATTAGGGTGAGTATTTGTAGATTATTTCACATGTTTACTACCTATTTATACAAATTATTGTAGATTTAAAATATTTTGTTTGTAACTGCAAGAAAATGTATCTAAGATGGTTGTTAAGTGTTGATTTCTGAGGTTTGTTGAAATGATCAAGCAGTTCAGTTGTTCGTTACAATTCAACAGTTCTGAAATTCTAGAAGGAGCGCCTCAATTCTAATCCAATTTTTTAACACTCATACGTTATGCCAAAATTTTATTTCATCTCAATAAATAATGTGGTTATTTAAAAATTGAAATAAAACTCCCACTTTTTTATGACACTGGGAAACGAAACAGAAAAGTCTTCAGTTTTGTTTAGGATCTTTCATGTTTCTGGTTTAATTGAGGGGGTGTAAGAACAAATCTTCAAGTACTGTAGAGTCACGCTTATCCGAAAGATATGGGACCGGAGAGCTATCAGTTAACTGAGATTCCATGGAAATTTTCAGCTAATCGGGAATCCTCCACTTCAGAAAAACGGTGATGACATGAAAATTTAATGTTCATTTGGCTACAAAAATCTTAGATTAGGCCATTTGATACATAGAAGCGCAAGATGAAAGCCACTACTTCAGTTGTTCTCGTGTTTAAAATAAAAGTCGGAACAGATCTGCTTTTGAAAGAACCAAAATTTAGCAGCAAAATAAATTACTGCATAATTTGATAAATCCAACTTTGTAAATACTTACGACTTTTTTTTTGTATATTTCTTTATTTATGCGTTTTTGTGTACATTGCATATTTTAGCTACTCAAAAAAAATCCTGAGCCTTTCAGTTAAGCCTAATTTTAGATAACCGGCATCCGGTTAACTGAGACTCTACTGTATCACGTTTTTGCCTCGGTAAGAAGCGCTATTGTGATACAGGGATTGTACAGTTCTAAAAAAAATTTTATTATTGAAAAATTATTTTTGAATAACAATAAGTGTTGTGTTAAATTTAGATCCTTAAAAATCTAATTTTTTTGGTCAAATTGTGGAATTAAAAGAAAAGGCTTAGAGCGGTCATTTGCTATTTATGTAATGTTAACTTCAGAATCTAAGACAAGCTGTTTTTTAAATAAAGCAGTTTTAACGCTTAAAATGTATTGAACATTATTGTAAATATTATATTCCATGTATTCATATCCAAAAGTCTAATTTTTACTTTTGTAATAATAAACCATAATACGGCCTTATTTGTATAAGATGTAGTGCATGAACTTTTTTATGTTCATTTAAACTCTTCTTTAGGAATTTACTGGAGACTCTGATCATGAGAAACTGCGAGCTACCATAATTCTTTGCTACGGTCATATCACAATAAACACGCCCATTACCCAGATTTCCTCAAGGATAGAAACTCCAATTCTGAGATGTGTAGCTAACTTCTACTCGGCATCCAAAGTAAGTCCTTATAGTGCTTTTATATTTCTTGCGCATTTTTATTATTGAACATGTGATATTGTTATTTTTCCCACCTTAGGTACTATGTTAAAGGCTTTTTTTAATAACTTAACCTCTTCGTTTCAGAGGTACATATACGCGGATCTGTGTAGAACTCGCTTTCAATTACATTTTGCATTTTTCTCATTGCTAACTTTTTTTTTTTATTATGAACTCAAATTTTCAAGCTTTTTAAAAAAAATATTTATACCAAAGCAGTTGATACAATGTTAGTGTGAACTATTAATTACTGATGACTGATGCAACTTTTTAAATTCAAAACAACATCAAAAAATTATTTGTCCAGCTCAAACTCTTGAGTAACACTAAATTGATGAGACCCTCATTAAATGTTACTTATTGTCTTGAAAATTGTTTTCAAAACATGCTCTTAAATATGTAATTTTTTAAAAAACATATGGATACAAAAAAAATGAATGCACAGTATTTTGTTCAGAAGTGAAGAGATTATAACATGCAAGATATTTTTCAGACACATAGTAGTTCATATAAATTGGCAGATGTTGGATATCCCCTCCCTTTTGGGGAAAAAATAGCGTGTGGCTATTAAGGGGGTTCAGTATGTTGTATATCGGTAATGTTAAATTGGCCAATTACAATGTACCTTTTCACAATAACTACTGATCAGATCATCTTAAAATTTTCTGTGTGTGTTGTACCAACCTTATATATTAATCTGAGGTCAAAAGTTTTTGTTAAATAACTGTTAGATTTTTTTTAAATAAAATAAGTTTTAAAGTACCCAAAAAATCATTAAATGTTTCACTTTTTTGCCCCATAAAATTTTTTTCACTTTAGTTTTATTAAAATTTATAACCTCAGATTAATCTATACTATGTATTACATCATATAAAAAAAAGTTTATGAGAAATATAGCATAGTTTTTGAGAAAAGGTACATTGAAGTTCAAAAAATCAAGTTCTGAGAAAAACGCGTTTAAAGTTTTTATTGTTAACCCATTTCCTTACGAAGCCATGACATTAAAATGGCTTTTGATGTCAAAAATATTTTCCCATTCGTCTTGATACTTTGTGACATTATTAATAAAGGTTGTAATAGTATTTTAAGCCAATAATTTTTTTTGATTTTTTCACCAATTTTGGGGTACTGAACCCTTAAAAGATTTGCTACTATTTTTGGTAAACAAAATTTAGCCAAAAGCAACTATTTTCAGCATTTTGTCTATTTTTAAAATTTTTTATGAACTTGATTCCTCCTCCCAGGACCCCATCGTGAAGCAGAGCATGCTGGAGACTGTGAAGCTGATCGCGGACGCGGTCCACTTGGGTCAGCAGCAGAAGAAGTGCCTCGATGAGCTGCGGTCCCGGGGGGAGCTTCTAGGCCTCATGAGGAGCATCCTGAAGACGGAGGCAGGGTTGCCGCTCGGCTCCAACATACGGGCGCTGGCACTCAATGCATCGGCTAGCCTGGTGTATCCTTGCACATTTTTTTTTTTTTTTTTTTTGTGGCTCATAGACTAACAGTGGTGGCCAAAAGTGTGGACATTTTTTAAAGTTTCATGTTTTTCAACATTGTGTGCTTGTTGAATATAATAATTTTCACATTTGTCAATTTGTATTACCAAATTTTACATTAAATTACCTTCAATTTAATGTGTAAACGTTTGTATTTAAGTGAAAATTAATATATTTTACAAGCACACAAAGTTACTTGAAACTTTTAAAATGTCCACACTTTTGGCCACCACTGTAAGTGGGGCAGCCCATCATGGCTAAGGACTGCAACACTGGTCTATTGTATCGACCCTATCGTTTAACCTTGAAATAGGCTGATTGGTTAAATGAATATCATAATGTCCCTGATTGGTGTCTTATCAACCTGACAGGCATTGATTCCCAAGATACTCAAATCTCTGTGTAGAGTAGTTGTCACTGTCACAGGGAATATGAAATAAAATTTCCTCAACCTGTAGACATGCCCTACAGAGAGGAGCATATTTCGCACCCATTATGCTCAGGTGTCTATTAAGAGTACAGTGACCCGTTAGTAGCCCAATTTCAGAACGAATCTCTTTCCTGCTAAAGCTAAGTAACTCCTTGGCTCTCCGCCATGGAGTGCTCTGATTGAGCTCTCTACTCTGTTTTCGATTAGCTGTCATTTGTAAAATTAAAGGGCTGGAGCAGCCATTTTTTGGCTAATAGGATACTAGCTTTTTAAACTCTACATGGCACGGGAGTGCCCTTAATAACAGTGACCTGAATATACAGTGGTTTCCAAAAGTGTGGACATTTTTTGGAAGTTTCATATTTTTCAACTTTGTGTGATTACAGAATACATTAATTGCATATCAAATTAAACAATTGTGTATCAAATTAAAAGTACTTTAATCTTTATGAGGACCACTGTGTGCTGATCGCTGAAGCCATCTATGAGACCTTTGGTCCCATATAATCTATATCCATGGACACAACATCATCATCATCAAAGTAATTTAATGTAACATTAAAAATAAATACAGTATTACAATATCTGTATTACGAATAAGTTATGTAACTAATAGTATGATCTGTCTTAGTTTTGCAAGTCATTGAACCACTAACTTGTGTTGCAATTTCAGCATAAGAGAATCCATTGATTGTGCTTGTTTGTTCAACTAAAATGAGCATAACTTAATTTGTAATACAGATACTTTTAATTCTGCTTGTTTAATGAAATTCTACATTGAATAACCTTCAACTTAATATTTAAATGTTTGTATTTAAGCCAAATTTAATGGATGCAAGAATACAGGTAACAGTTGAAACACATGAAACTTTCAAAAAGTGTCCACACTTCTGGCCACCACTGTAAAATAAACTTAATTTTATGGCAATGGTTTCCCATCGCCACTGATCAGCAAACTGTAAGAATATTATCCTCCCATAGTGATAATGGCATTATTTTTGTTAGAAATTAGATGTCCAAATAAACATCGCCTCTTCTAGCACTATTCTTGTAGAAAATATTTCCCAAACGTTTATAACATATCACCATGAATTCCTGGATTTCCTTAGACATTTGTACCATACCTGACCAAAGACGTAAAAGGAAACATACATGTACTGTCGACGGTAATTGAAAATTTTTTATGAAGTACAAGCTTTCCTTTACTGCATCAGTATTATGCCATTTATTTACATTTTTAACATCATTAAATCTTTGAGTAAATCTGAGAAAGAGCTAGAAAACTAATAAATAGTTTTAAAAAATAAAATAATCGTATTCAAATTCCTATCTTGCGTATTAAACTTGCATTCATACTTTTTTGTACTTTTACCTGAATTCCGATCATATATGGAAATTTCTTTCAAATTAAAAATTTCCAACCATCATATTATTGCTCCCCTTAACCAACACTGCAGCGCTTTAGAGCCTTCACTGAAAGAGGAAGAAAAACGTAGCATTATACAAACAGCCGTGAGTGCTGTCTACTCTTTACCCCGAGACTTTCTTCTCGAGAAACCGAAAGATGAAGGCATCGATCCAATTCTGGATTTCGACCAGCTGCTCATATCAACTGTAGACGCTCTCAACTTTTTCCTGCAAAAGTTGGTATTGAAGGACAGGAGTTTCACCAATTTAGAGGATATTCTTCAAGTGAGATTCTATTTCAATTGTCTTGTTTTACTTATTAATCCCTTTCATTTTACTACTGCGAACATGACATAGTAAGGTTTGGCCCACTGTTTCTCGCTCCCTTGAACATTTCCACGACATTTTATTTAAAATTTTAAGTCAAAATTAATAAAAAATATATGTACCATTCAGATGTTTTGTATAATTTTCAGAGATAAAAAAAATATGCACTTTTTTTTACTGTTTTCTTGAAAAGTACCTGATTGTTACAGGGTTTGGCAGAAAGCTTAATTTTGCATGGCAAATTTTCAATCATTGTTAATGAATAAACTCTCCTAATCTGATTATCAGAACTATTGAAATGCATCAGATAGCTTAAATTACATCAAACAGAAGTTTAAAAATAAAACTAATTTTTATAATTCCTTAAACCATTTTCATAACGAAATTAATACTTTAAATCAGAAAATTGTAATGAGTCTGAAATCCCCTCAGTCCTGATTTTGTGCACAAGAGACATAAAAATATGCAATTGCATACATGGGATAAAATCATTTATCAAACCATAAGTAGTGTAGGAACTTTTCTTACAGTGCGTAAATTGTGACCAAATAGTAAATAAAAGTCTTTGTATCTCATTTTCACCTTTTTGTCACTTAGCACATTCTTCCACTAAGCTCTTCAACTATCAAAGTTTGCTATTTCTTGTGTAACTGTAGTGTGACATTAAGCTTACCAAATCTTTCTTCTTAGATCTTGCACAAATGGATGGTTTCAAAGAATGCTGTCGAGAGGGAGAGATGTCTGCATTCATCCCTGCACATACTGCGATCTTTTGCAGAAGCTGCAGAAGGGGATGTAAGTATTGCCTAAAATCATTTATCTTATTTTGCTTCCGTTATTGCCTTCTTCTTGAAGCATGACATGTAGTAGGACCAAGGAATAAATGCCTCGATTTCGTTACTTATATCGGAAATTTCCATTTCGACGGCCACTTCAACATTTATGGCAGTAGCCTCCATTATTGTTTATTGAGCAAAATCAAAACATCGATAGTTCTTGCCTGATTTGCAACACTTCTAAACCATGTTTCCAACTTGTAACTTGGATAGATAACAAACATAATTTATTTTTAATCCTTACTCTATTCAAATTTAAGAAAAAGATTTAAATATTTTCTGGCCAATTAACGTGTTACCCATAGGCCAGCTAAACTCATTGATACAATAGCCCATTGTTGGCTAAGGTCTACTGTGTAAATTTTCCAGCTCTTCTGACTAAGAGCTGGGGTGTGAATCATATGTCCTAGTGAGGTGTTCTACCTCAAACGGAACTTGCAGTGTTTAGTTTCCAAGCATGCTTGGTCATAATTTTATTGATCCTCTTGAAAGGAATAAAAAGCAAAGTTTACTTGGCCCAATCCGGGACTTGAAACCCCTAACCTACTGTGTGGCAGAGAAGCATATAATTTTTTTTTTAGAAATGTACAGATTTGACACTTTTCGATAAAGAAAATTTTTACTTAAAGAACATAGAATTTATAATACAATATTTTTAACTTTTTTTAAGGAATTCTTTCAATAGAATTAGTATACAGTGCATATAAAACATTTTTTATACCTTATGCAGTTTGTGTGTTATTTGCAATTTGTTCCAATTTCTTGGTAAAAGAAACTGTAATCTAATTTTTTAAAATTATTTTTTGTTTCAGGCTTACATCCCTTTCCAAACACTGGGAAGTATTCTTGGAAAACTTGTCCCAAGGTGCACCGATCCCCAAATCACAGTCAGGCACTTGGCCTTTGACTCTATTGACGTGGCTGTTGCCATGGCTATGAAAGTTCAAGGTATTTTAGAATTAATTTGTCCTGGAACATAACTTTTCTATATGAATACAATTGCATGAGTTTAAAATATTTAAAGCAATTCTTTAAATATAAAGTAGATTTTAAAAATTTCTAGTTGATAATTATCTATAATAATAAAAGGGAGAGTCTGTGTATGTCTGTGGATCGTGAAAGACCTACTTACACTACCCATAGATATTTGAAATTTTAAAAATAGATTCCCTTCAATACCAACGTGTGCACCTGCGGCTTAGTTTTGCCACAATTGTTCTATTTTAGCATTCAAATTCAAATTTTCTGAAAAAAGTACACCACTTTCGCTCAAATTCGATAACTTTTTTCCCTTTCCTAATTAAAATAAACTTTACGATTAAAATTGAAATGACTCGTTTCACTCTCAAAATGATCAATATAGATTAAAAGAATTTTTTCTTTCTGTGCAAGCTTTCTTTAACAAATGTTTTGAGCAACCAACAGCATGGCAAGAAGTTTGCAATAAAAAAATTAATAGGCAAAATATGCTTAGAAAAATCTTGTTCAAATACCAAAACATAAGGAATTCCATGCAACAAATGTTAACAAACCTTTGGAGCTTTTGCCAGCCACGACGTGAATCTACCCCATTGAATGAGTTACATTTTTAATTAAGGTAGGCGAATACCCAAAATTCCCCTAAATTTTGTATAGTGATTTCAAATATAATGAATAATACTATTTATGCATTTTTTTAAATTTAAATATAATTTATTTATTTTAAACGGTGTTTCTCTACTAAAAAAAGAGGTTTACGCTAACAAGTCTACCACATTGAATTTTCATCCTATAAACATTAATTATGTGCTAAATTCTTCGTTTTGAACTGATGCATGCAATGGCCCACTAGAGTTACATACAAATTACAAGAAAAGAAGTTATTAAGAAAAATGTCATAAATTAGCCCAAAAAAAAAGGATTTTTTTCGATTATTTTACACTTGGACAATTTTTTAAAAAAAAACTTATATATTTGCACCAGATGTTAGGGGTTCATTGCAAAGATATATATTGAAATAGCATTTGTAAAAATTTTCAGGTAAATTAATGTAAAACTTTTTATACTAGAACTGTTGGCGTAAAGCCCTTTTTTTAGGTGAAAAACACTGTTTAAAATCAATTATATTTAAATAAAAAAAATTGCCTAAAAAGCATTGTTGAAGCATTTGAAATCACTGTGCCAAATTTGGAAACGATTAAAGTAATAGTAAAAATTTTAGAATTTTGGGTATTCGCCTACCTTAAAAAGTTGTCTTCAATAACCCCATGCAGATTAATAAGACACCAGGCCTGTAACTGCCCATTTGTACTTGTAGAACCACACATTTATGTTTACAAATATTGTTGTATAACGAATTTTAACCATCTCTCTTGAAACTAAATTATCCAACTTGTTTTCCAGTGTCAGCTGTTACTTTCAATGAAAGTCCCGGGATCACATTGAGCTACTTGAAGTCTCTAATTATTAGTGATGACCCCTCGTCCCTATTCAATGTAACAAAGAATTTGGGAAAGGTATTTTTGATTTATTTTAATCTTGAACCACATTGACGGATTCATTCTTTACAAGCTTTTTGCTATTGATAGTTCTGTAAGATCTGCTTACATCCTATTTTGTTTGCACACAAAACATGATTTACGTGAGGTTCTATTGTCTAGCATCTTTATATAACCAAACTTAGAATGTTCTACTTAACTTGAAAACTCGGATCTCTTAAAAAGAGACTCCTTCAGACTTTTAATTCAGGCCCAATTGTTTTTGGAGATTTATTTCAAAGGTATCCTTAAGTACAGTTTACAATTCAAATAAATGCATTACTTTTTTAATGCTAGAATAGTTTTGTAATTAAGGAGAACTAACTTGCAAATGTTATTGAAAGAAATTATACTTATTTTACTTACTTTCTTTTATTAATTGAATTATTAATTCAAGATAATTAAATAGAAAGTAGTGTATTGACACCGTGGAGTTTGTTTTCTGTCTGTAACTCTCTTGAATTGTTGATGTACAATTGCAATTTTTTTTCCTGAAAATTAATCTTTTACATGCTTTGTCTCTGCAATATGAATTTCTTTGGCATTTAAATAACATGAAGGTATATTTTTCAAAACTTGTTGTTTAATACTTGGATTTTAAATCTATATATATTCATACCTTTAACAACCACAATCATTAAAACGACAATATCCTAGCTTTTCCTTCATTTCAACCATTAACAGTCAAACCCTGTTAACGTGAACCGAAAAATTTCAAGTTAACTACTTTCACATTGCACTAATGACTATTTTTTTTAAATAACATTAAAAAAGTATTTTAATTTTATAATGTAATATACTAATAAGGTACACGTAAGAATTAGTAATTCAATTAATAAAATTATGAAGAACAGCAAACTATTGAAAAATTAGTTATAATTAAAAATATATATTTTTTATGATGTTTTGTTTTATTTGTTCTTCAAAACTTTGGAATACTAAGAAAAAAAGATAAAATTCTTCAATTTTCTGTTCAGCTTAAGCGGGACTTTGCCTAAAGCGTTTTTGTGTTAAAAGATTTTTTTAAAGCTTTTTTGGGGCCGAGGAAATGCTTTCAGTTCATCATAAGCCAAATTTTGTGTTAATCAATTTGGTTTAACTGTGTGCGAATGTCTTTCTTTTCAGTTTATTTGTGAGAAGCTCCCCTTGGACCAGCTCTATCCCTTCCTGAGGTGTCTTGTGGACGGCCTGTGCGACCCCCACTCCCAGAGTTCATCGGGGGCATCTGTGGTGCTCAACACAGTCATAAAGCACAGGGGAAGAGAGCTCAGGGTCGAGGTACTACCTCCAACATTCTCAAATTATATTGCCGTGTGGATTTTAGCAGTTTGAAGTACAGGGAACAAAGTTGGGTCTTAAGATTAGTTTTATTCACACAGAAACTATTAGCAGTTGCTTGTATACAGGATAGAACATTCTGAATGTTCTAGAAACTAAATTTACATAATGATAATAAATTATTAGAAATGAATATTCGAGAACTTTGGAGATGTATAAGAAACAATGTAATTTTATAAATATAAATGGCTCCGACCAGACCCGGGCCCGAACTCACAATCTGCATATACCAACGCGAAGCCGCACACAATCCAACCAAGCCACCTCTTCCTTACATAGAGATAGCTATTTTCGCTACAATATTTATTCATCCTATATTTTAAAATAAGGCATTGGCAGTTATGGCCTTCTGATTATTAAGTTTATCATGAAAACCCTTTTCAGTTTACGATTTTCGGAAAATGTATATTTTACTTTTAATTACCCAATAAAAATAAGAGGGTTCAAAAGTATTGCAAAGAGATTAAAAATAGGGGAGGGGTTTTAGACAACATTGGTTCATGTCAATGTTGAACATTGGTTGGTCTAAACATTATTTGGATTCGTCCGTCTGAAACAACTCTGCAGTTTAAACTAAACATTAGTGCAGTTTAAACAAACTAATTTCAAATTTGGTACATGAGTACTCAGTACCTATTTGTTGCCATAATATAGTTTTAGGATTTATTGAAATCACCTTATTGGGAATATAATTGCCTTTTTTTTGGGTTTTTTAGTAGTTAGTTAAAGTCATGTAGTGTTACACAGTCTTAAGTTTTCTAGGGGTTTTTTTTTCACAAAAAAAAAGAACATTAAGCTGGAATTAGTGGTTATTTTTTCTTTACTTTTTATGTATTCTGTTGGGTATACATTATTTTATTCAGTTTAAAAATTGTTTGCAGCCCCATTGGAGAAAAAAAAGTTTAATTGTTGCACAATTGTAGAATTCTTTCAATCCTTTAACTCTGTTTCATTTTTTCTGTACAAGAAAAATCATAATTTCTGAACATTGCAACCATATAAATTCCTTAAAAATCCAAAAATTTAATGCAGAGATACTTTGATTAACCATATCTTTAATTTATTTAATTTACTTAAACTCTCTTCGACTCTCTACCAGTTTACTTTTGTTTCTAGATTCCAAATATCCTGGAAGCAGTGCGAGATATTTTGGGACACATTCAGTGCCTCCACACCAGAAAGGGTGCCCTTGCAGTATTCCAGAGCCTGGCCAACCACCATTTGACAGCTGTCCTGGTGTCATTACTCAACTCCCCTGTGCCTTTGGATCTGTAAGTTGTTCTTTCTTTAGTTTCTAACATTTTTTTAGAACGACTAGTATACACAATCAATGATTTAAAAGTATGAGGGATTCATCAGAAATGGATTTCTTAAGAATGTTTTTATGCATGTTTAGTTGTATGCATATATAGTTGTTCAATTAAAGGATTTTTTTTTAAGAAATAAGGCTTTTTTTTTGGTGGGAGGAGGGTAGATCAAGCCATTTGCAGCCTTTACATATTCCCCAGAGCTGGTAGCCATTTTTTTTTGTGAACCATCTAGGCTGCTGTCCTTGCCAATGTCCAAAATTAGATTACAGTGAATCTGTGCTTTCTGTGGATGTTGAAGTTTGCCGAGATTTAATTTTGCTGTAATAACCCAAGCTGAATGGGTACTTAATGGATCGTTTGTATGCATATAATCGTAAGACCTGTGTGCTGATGATTTTCCCTTCCTGAAAATCTCCCAACTCATTCCCTAGAATTCACAATCTCGTGCATATAAGGCATAATAATTCACTGTTAATGAGCCATTGAGAGGAGTTGATTCAATAAATTTAGACCTCTTAGGATTTAAATTTTTCTTCTGGACTGTAAGGGGCTGAGGAGCCCAGTCAGTTAAGCACTCGCTTAGCATGCGAAAGGTCCCAGGTTCGGATCAGGGCATCACCAAAATAGCTGCCGACCTATAAACGACCCGTGCAGCCAAAAATGTCCGACCAATAATACCCCTTGTAAGGGAGTGCACGTTAAATATCCTTTAAAGTCCTAACGCTGCATACGATGTCTCCCTTAACAGTTGTGTTGGGTGCCTTTTCAGGTGTTGGCTCGTCACTTGACTGTGGTTCTAAAATATGACGCCCGTCCCCAATAACCCTCGTGTAGCTCTAGTGTGGCGATGATTCAAACCAAACCAAATCTTGTGGACTGTAAGAATTTTATAAAGGCTGCAATGAGGACAAAAACGATATTTTGCTCAACTCTAAAATTAATACCTTTTTCAGAAACACGATTGACATCTGGATGACCCTGTGCCAGGACAAGAGCATAGCCAATCACATCATCAAGCACTTTCTGGAGATCTTCTCTGACAATGTCATCTCTTCACCCCCCGATCCCCATGGCAGGAACGTAGCCTATGTTGCGGCCCACAAACCACTGGCTGTAAGCTCAGAATATTGATATGTTGAGTGTTTTAGCTTTTACAATTAGTTTATTAAACTAGTTTTTTATGTAATAGTTGCTGCCTCCATACCATTGGCTGTGTATTCATATTGTAGTACGAGTCCCCCGACTGGTCCTTTTTTCCCCTAAAAGACAATTTCACATGCCAAGTGGAATGTAGGGTCAAATAAGTTTATTTTGGAAATTAATACAATAATATTAAATTGGACATGTACGCTAATCCCAAAGCCACGCCTCACTTGCAACCAAACAGAAAATTATTTGTTGATATTTTTTTTCTTCAACCGGATGTAAAACGTTTGCCAAAAAAGGTTGTGTTTTAGTATCGAAGAAAAATGTAACATTGTTGAAAGTTGAGAATCCTTATTGTAAAGACATTAAGAGATTTATATTTTCAAAAAGTAAATTTTATGCTTTTAATGCTTTATCTTTATTAGCCTGACATCAAGCCAAAAACATTTTAGCAATAAAATTTAACACTTGTAACCCTTATGAATAATGCTAAATATTTTATTTGATAATCTGATTTCTCTTTTTTTAAGATGTTGAGTCCCTTTTTTAAATGGGGGCAGGTTGAAAATCTGTTAAGAAACGGAAATCTAGCAAAATTACCAAAGAACAAAATTTTATTTTGCAACAACTCTGCCAGAGTAGTATTGCTATGCCATGAGTTTCGTTTTTAAAAAAAAACCTAGTTACATATTTCCCTTTCTTATTACCCTTACTTACTTATTGCCCTTTTCTTATTACACAAAATTAGCTTTTATTTTCGTTTATTTACATTCTTATCATACTTCCAATCACAACCCAAACCTCGCAAACATTTCCTTCCCCTACCCCAGAAAAGAGTGTGAGTCATACTGTTTTAATTTTTCCCCACCCTACTTGTGTTTGTGCTGAATAGAAAGCAATTGGGATTAACCTCACAAGATAGCCTTAAACATGGTAGGTTTAGAACCGTGCTGTTTCTTACATAAAAGGGTAGGATAATCGAGTGTTTTCGAAGCTTGTGTTGTAATCAGAAGGAGTATAATTGTGCGATTCCTAACTGTGCTTTGTTTCAGGCTATCTGTGCCTTACGTGAGATGTTCAAAGTGCCAGAAATGGAAAGTGTTGCAAAGGAACACTTTGACCGTATCTTTTCATCCCTTGTGATCGTGTGTGGAGCTTACGTAGGAGCAGTGCTCCCCGTATATTCCAACGAGGCCGTAAAGTCTACATCAAAGAAGAGTGATTCCAAGTCTTCCAGTTCCTCACCTGTCAGGTAAGATTGCAGATTTTTTACATCATGCCCATCCAATATGCATTATCATCTGATTTATTTGTATTATTACAAGTTAAAAAATATGTCCTACCGAACTGATAACACTAATTATTTTCATGCATGTTTTAGTAATTGACAATGAAATAGGGATTCATAGTTCTTCACTTCAAAAGTTAGTCGTTTTGGTTGAAAATAAAAAACAGAGATTGTGTTTTCGGCAAAAATCTCTATTTACTTTGGAGGGTGTTGATTATAAAAGTGGTTTATGAACGTTGGTCTATCTGTCTGTCTAAAGCCACTTTACAGAAGAAACTAAATGAGACCGACATCACATTTGGCACACAAGTTCCTAGTACCTGTCAGTTGTTATAATAAGGTTTTTTTTTAAATGCTCATGCAACGAAAGACTCTGAGCGGTCAAGTTTTATCAATGTCTACTTGCACTAGCTTGTAGATCTTCTCATCATCTGCCATAGAACTTGTTTGGTTTTGAATTCATTACAATTTTTTATGGAGTATTTAGTTACTTTTAAATGTATGTATTTATTGAGTGGTTATTCCAAGTTTTGTGGTCACATAACTAGTTTTATATGTAAATTATTTTTGTATATTTTTCCCCCTTTTTATATTTATTAATTGATTATTTAAGGAAGTAAAAATCTATTACCTTATACTAAGTAAGCTATTTTCATAGATTTGGTGTTGAGACCTTGAAAAATTTTCTCCTTTGCGTCAAAGAAGATAACATCGTTTCATCTATGACGGAAGGAGGCTACTGGGTGATTATGGAGGAACCAGACAAATATCCAGAAGCTGTGTCTGCTCTGGGAAGGTAACGTTGATTTCGTTTGGTTTGTCAAATCGATTCAAAACTTAATTTTAATACTCAAAATGTCATGAGTACTCCACTTCGCATCCTATTTACCATTGCAAAATTATCTTAATTCTTTTAGGAAACTTTTACCCTTTTTGAATTGATAACTTATGCTGAAAACTGTTAAACTCAAAGCCAACTCCAATCATTAAAACAAAAAAGCTTACTTTTAGTTTTAAGTGTGATTGTTTATTTTGTATATTTATTTCTAAAGATGATTTTTATGTCTTTAGTTTATTTCAATAAATTTAAACTATAAAAGGTTTATTAAAGTTACGGGAAATTTTGTCTCTACCATCCTTTTTCGGAATTACAGATATAGGCTCAAGTACTGCCTGTCCTCCCTACTTTATTGTATTTGTATTGTCTTTTTCCTTTGATGATTTGTGTGTTTAAAGCATTGTTCGTACTGTTTGTTTTTAAAAATAAAAGAATCACTCTTATTGCATAGATAACCAGAGTTAACCGATTTCCAATTGTTCCCAGGTCCATCTGCCAATCCTGCCCAGGCCAGGTTCCCAAACTCATCACCTTTCTGAACCCTCTTCTGAACAGTTCAGTGGATGTCCACCGCATAGTGTCTGTGTCCCTCTTTGTTGAGTTCCTGTCACAAAACTACCGGGAGAGGAAGACCCTCACTGAGCCCCTCATGAACAGTCTGCTTGGCCGGTTGGTGGATTCCTCACCGGTGGTTCGACGGCTGTGCATATCAGGCCTGGGGAATATCTCAATATTGGACAAGGAGCAGGTACTTGTAGTTTTTTTCTAAACATGGCTGAATGAACTTTGTCTAAATAGTTTGATGAACTTCTACATATGTTGTATTGGTGTCCCTCTTTCCTCTATTTGTTTGTATATTTATTGTAGTGGTGAAAGTGGGAAAAAAATAAGTGGGTGGATACCTTCAATTAATTACAATGCCATGCCCCATCCCCCGCTCTATGGATTATGGATTTGAGAGATATAAGAAGCAGGGGGGATGCGTCACTCCACGTCTACCTCCACTTGCAGCACTGTTAAGAAGAATAAATTCTTATTGGAACAACTGGAAGAATCTTTTCTCCTGGTTCTACTTTTAAAGATTATGTAAAAACTCTTGTGGATCTGAAATTGACTATCTGCAGATTCTGAAATTGAAAAAATTTTAACTTTTCTAAAATTTGAAATGCTTTGTTGATTTCAAGATCTAAAATCTAAGATTTCAACTCTAAAAATTAAATGCAATTTTTTGGGAAGCCTAGATATTTTTGAAAAAATCCCCTGATTTTCAATAATTAAGAAGAGACAGAATATCTCTTCGGTTTAATACAAATTTTAATTTTTTTTCTACTTTAAGACAATTATTTTAATGCTATAAATAATTAAATCTTTATTATTTAAAACTAACACATCCCTTCTTTCTTCTCCAGATTAACTTTTTTGCATTGCAACTGACACATTTTAATTGCTTTATATTCTACTTTAAGACAATTACTTTGATACTATAAATAATATGTTGCCTAAAACTATAACATCCCCTCTTTCTTCCCCAGATTGACCGCTACTCCACGACTATCCTATCAGCCATGATGACCGGCATGGACGATCGGGACGACCCAACTTGCAGCATTACTTTGGGTGCCATGAGTGGCCTGTCCTCCATCTTATCACAGGTCGCTGCAGAAGATGTGAGGAACATCCTCATTAATATCGCTCTCAGGATCAAGCCCATGTTTGAGAAGGTAATAAGAGCTGAAATAAGAGTGCAATCGGCAACCCCGTATTAAAACTGCAAAGAGATTGGGAAGCAATAAAAATAAACTTCAGTGATGGACAAGGGAAAAGTGTCATACTTAGCATCTACAGTAGACTCTCTCTTAGATAGATAGATAAGAAGTTTATTGCAATGGGCCTAGACCCGCGTACAATGGGTGGCAGAATCTATACATAATACTCTTACTACAATCATTATTACATAATACTATCATAAATCTATTACAAGGATACTTACAAAAAAGCAAATGAAATACAAACAAACACTTAAGTACATAAAAAGGAACACAAGAAAATAAACTGTTAATTTCATCAAAGCTTAATATAGATTGGCTAAATTTTAAAATTGATATTAAGTAGTTATAAATATTGTAATAGTTTTTGTTATTAAATTTTTTGAAATACTGAAAATTTGTTCGAATGAATAAAGTGTTTTCTTCTGAAGGGATTCATAAATCAGGCAAGTTAATATGATATGTTTCCAGGTTTCATTTTCGGATGCATTACAAATGTCACATGTAGTGTCAAGAAGTATTTTGTAAGTTGATCCTTTAAGGTATAAGTGTGTTTGATTACAATGCATCTGCATATGAATTCTTTTTCCTGATTATATCAACATTTGAGGATAGCTAATCTTCAATTAAATGTGAGCTTTTGGTGAAGTTGTAAGAAGAGTGATTGTTGCTATTAGCTTACACAAGCATGGCACTCTCTTCCTCAGTTTAAATGGGTCCATTGGGGCTGGGGAGCCCAGTCGGTTAGGCACTCGCCTAGCATGCGGAAGGTCCCAGGTTTGGGTCCGGGCATCGCCAAAATAACTGCTATAAACCGCCTGTGCAGCTAAATCTGTCTGACAAATAATACCCTGTGTATGGGAGTGCACGTTAAATATCCTTCAAAGTCCTAACGATGCGTAGGATGTCGCCCTTAACTGTTGCGCTTGGTGCCTATTCAGGTGTTGGCTCGTCACTTGACTGTGGTTCTATAATACAACGCCAGTCACCAATAGCCCTTGTGTAGCTAGGTGCGACGATAATTCGAACCAAACCTAACTTAAATGGGACCATGGAGGAAGCAGGTTCAACAAAAATCTGATTAAACCAAAGAAGTGACAGAAGTTAAGGTTTGGATGGACATTTGATTACACATACATTGATCACATTTGCTTTTTTTCAGTAATTAAAACTTATTTAATGCATCAATATTTGATTCAATTAATTTGTATTTCAGGAGAAGCCCTTAGTTCGAGCAGCAGCGTTCACTCTATTCGGGGACCTGTCTCGCTTTGGGAACGGCCCCTCGAAAGAACAGTTCATTGAGCAGGTCCATGGGAATTTGGTGGCACTGCTCTTGCATCTGAACGATGAAGACAAGCATGTCATAAAGGTGCTTATTTCCATTCCCACTAAAATATTATTTTTTAGTATTGCCTACTTTTTTTTTAAAGAATTTTTTAAAAATGAAAAAGTAGGTATTGGCATGCTCTCAGTGCACGTCCATCCGTCTGTCTGTCCATAGCCTGCAACCAAAATTTGTTCCGATCTTAAAAATCCTTTTTTTTATTAGAAAGGAATGGCCTCAAAGACCCAGCTTTTATACTTTTTGTCCATCTGTCTGTACATTCAGACGGACATCCCTCTACTGTTTGTGGACAAATTTTCCATCGTACTAGCATTGAAATTATTAGCTAGTCATTTAAATAGCTGCTGCCATATCAACAATAAAATGAGAACCTGTTCAATATTAATAAATAAAGAAAAAAATTTATATAAATCAGTTTGGATTGATGTTTATTACATTATAAAATGTAGCAGGATGTCATTCTTTGATTGTTCAGTATTTGTTTACAAAGCTGCAAGGCATTGTATATTTCGCATAAAAATGAGGATAGTCTTAAGTTTTTTATTTTGTCTGCAATTTAGAGTAGTTTGGTGGAGTTCTTTAATATTTAATAAAACCCCACCAAATTGATTTTTATAAACATTTCATAATTCTTTGAACTGCAAATCAATCAGACAATAAATAGTAATTTAATTTGTGAAAGAAAATGGAAATAATTTATTCTGGCATTAAAAGTTTAAATTACAACTGAATGCTGTGTTTGGCGATTTTTTTTATGTGTATAAATCTTATATAGAAGCGGTTCTTGGTGACAGTTACTGTTTCAAACCCACTTCTTTTTAAGAAGTTCAGTAAGTATTAAAGTATCAGGAAATAAACTATCACTTTCAATCCAGCATTTGTATTAAAAAGTAGATTCTCCTGAACTATATTTACTAAACATTTCTTCTATCTTGCCCCTAAATTATGTAATAAAAATAATTCACCTACCAAATAAAAATAATTATTATGCCTTTAAAAAACAACTTTTAAAATTTTTTATAAATATTGTTGTCTTAGATCTCTATTTTTCACTTTTATTTGAAGCTAATTGATCATATCTGTATGCCTGCAATATCGCCAGATTATGTTCTATCTTATTTGTTTCTGTGTTTGTTTTGTTCGATTTTAACTATACAAAAACACACCCTAAGTTTGCAGCATTGAAATGTTCTACGCAGAGGAAACGGCATAAACAATGCTGTCGCCAGGCGCCGAAATTTTACCTGCTCTTATTGTTTGCTCCTTTGTGATACATCTTCCCTGATATTGGTGCGCCCTGTTATGTCAAAATGGAACAAAAAATAATTAATATTACACTCTAACTGAAGCAAAAACTAATAAAAATATGTCTTGAAATAACGAAGAAATTGGTTTATGGAATGTGAAATACCCTTTTTATTCGATAATCGCACTCAAAAATAAGAACTCTGTACCCATTTTCTCGTAGAGCATTTCTATACTGCAAACTTGGTGGGTTTTACTGCATATTTGTTTTTGTTTGCCTGTACAGTATTTTTTTCCTCTTGGCATCCCATAGTATTTTTATATTGTTTCTTTGAAAGTATTTTTTTAATAATAAAGATTATTGTTATTATAAAAAGTTAATATGCAATTGTGATAATAATGGTGGTTTAATTATTTTACTTTATTTTGTTAGGCGTGCAAGTACAGCTTACGACTCCTTGGGCCCCTGCTTCAATCGGAAGAAATGAACTCGATGTTCCAAAAACACCTGTTGGATGATGCGCACCTGCATTACGGGGATTTTATCAACGACCTTACCAAGACTGTGGTAAGGGGGACCATATGATAGAATATACTGGTCATTGAAAAAAACTATACTAAAAAATCTCCTTTGCACAACAGCAGTTATATACATTTATTACTACTGTATACAGTTTATTACTAGTCGGTGCAACAGCCTGTGATTATTAATTTGGCAAAAATATTTTTAAAAAATTGTAGTAAATGTTTGTTTTAAAAATAAATTCCTCTGTACTTCTAATATTAAAATTTAGTGCAATGACAAAATTTATCAATTTAAAAAAATTACAGGTTTTTACATATGTATCCTTCAGTTGCTAAGAATTACTGATTAATAAATTACTAGAAAATAAGTATAAGTTAATAGTTATACAGAAATTTGAATTATAATATTCCCTGAAAAAGTATTTCTTCACTATGTTTCCAATGTTACTACTTGATATGTTCCTGTGTGTCCTAATCAACTGGAATATATCATTGTAATTATTTAAAATGTGTATATAATTTTGTTTTAATTGGTATATTTTTTTAAGTTAATATATAGTTAATTGAAAAACTTGTTTTTCAGATATCAGATTTGTCTGACAAGGTTGGCTTCTATGCGACTAATTGCATGTCATACTTGAAAAGCCAATTTGTATGCATACAGTGCAACGCAACAGCTTTTCTAGGTAAACTATGTCTTTGGATGCTATTAAGTATATGTTAAGGAATCATGTCAATTTTATTCATGTTATTATGTCATTATATTCATAATATATCTGTCAATCATGCCAATTATATGAAAAATTTGGTAGAAGCATTCAAAAACCTCATCCTATTATGTTTTAGGTTATCTTCTTGGAAATCTTCCTATCGAAAAACAAAATCTAGTACCTAAAGAGAGGGTTTGTTCAAGTAAGTAAATGGTTATTTGTCTTCCTTTTTGATCATTGGGGATATAAAATTACATTATTGTGAAAAAACATATTTACTGTAAAATATTTTGTGTATACAGATTATAATATAATAAATATACTACTATTTAATTGCAGCATTTTTCAATAATACTAAAATTATTTCTTAATTGTTTTTGCACATGTGGTTAAAAAACTAACCAATAATTTTGCGTCTGCAAACCTGTGCAGATTTCAGAACTTGGCATACTTTTGCCTCTCTTGAAACTGCATATGCTTTAGACTAAATCTGCCATCATCAACTGCATTAACCATATTAAATATGATTTAGTTAGACACTCTGAACACTATTTTCAGGTTGAGAATAGCGGGATTAGTTGATTTAGACAATTTCCTGAAAGTAAAAAAAGTGATTTTTTCTGAATTTCTTGGAGGTTTAATTCTAACTTTTTATTTCAAAAAAAATTGATGGGTTATTATAATGATCAGAATTACTAAACTCCAATTCAACGAACTGTTAGTAATCAAATCATTCCATTTTGTACAGTTTTTGTGCTATTTAACGAATATTTAATGTTCCTGCAGTACAAAAAATGCACACAAAGAAAATAAATGAGCTTATAAAAAAAATTCTACGTGTATATTCTTAATCCAAACATACTTTTCACACATTATATATGCTAAAAAGTATGTTTTGCAAAGACATTTTTCAAAAAATTATGTTTAATAACTACTTAGAGACACACCTTAAACTCTAAAATTGCACACTTTTGTGCTATAAATGCAACAAAAAGGCTGTATCACTTATTTGTAGTTAACAGATTATTTTAACGTTTTTTTATGTATAATTTCTGAAAATTAACTACTAAAAGAACTTTTTAAAAAGTTTGAAAAAAATGAAGTAACTTTTTTAAGAACTCTAATATCGTATTAACCCGCATTCAACTTCATTTTTTATAGAAATAAATTACTGATACCTGTAGGGGGCTGGGGAGCCCAGTCGGTTAGGCAACCTAGAATGCGAAAGGTCCCAGGTTCGGATCCTGTCACAGCCAAAATTACTGCCAACCTATAAACGGCCAGTGCAGCCAAAAATGTCCAACAAATAATACCCCGTAAGGGAGTGCTTGTTAAATAACCTTCAAAGTCATAATGCTGTGCACCATGTCACCCTTAACGGTTGCTTTGGGTGCCTATTCAGGTGTCGCCTCGTCACTTGACCGTGGTTCTAAAATACAACACCCATTGCCAATAGCCCTCGTGTAGTTCTAGTGCGATGATAATTCATGCTTAACCTAACTGAAGCCTGTAATCAAAGGCTGTAAACTGATATTTGGATCAACTTCTATCGCACCAGGTCAATTTCGGAACTAATTAATGTGTTAATTATTTGTGGGGAGGTTTTAAAAAATGTCCCCAAATGGGGATGACAGGTGGCAAGAGGTTAAACCAAAGAATTTTTCTAAAAACTTATGTTTTTCCAAACTCTGGAGAATAGTAGTCTTATCTTAAAACCTTACTCTTTTCAGGTCTTCTTGTATTACTTAAAGACCAAGCCCCTGAAGTTAGGATAAGGGCAGCTGAAGCGTTAAGTTTGTTGTACGACTACTAAAGAACCCTTGTCGGACAATGTTGTTGTTGTTAGTGAGAGTCCTGCTACATAAGCACAAGTCAATATCTGTTAACTGAGATTAAAAATCAAAAGAACTATAAAAAATAGGTCACATTATTTTTTACTCAGCAGAAAATTATAATTGTTAAATGTATTTTTCCAGAGTAGATTGTCTAGTGTTCCAGGTGTTGTGAAGCATTCTTAAATGTTTTATTTTAACTCTTTACATTTGGAAATAGAAAAGACCTTAAAAGTACTTAGTTTTTTATTTGTTTTCCCTTAAGTGCTTATTTTTTGTGAAATTCTAGTTAAGACATGCATCTAAATGAATATATAGAAACGCAAATATAAGTATGATGCTTTGGTAGCTTTGTTAAAGTATTTTGCTTTAAAATGTCTTTATCCTACACATAATGCTATTCAGATTTTTTATAATAGTTTTTTAATTGTTTGTTGAAATGTTCTAATTTTTGCATTAAAAACGAAAAATTTCTGTATGCAAGCAAATTTCTAATAACCGCTTTTTAAATTGATCATTGTATTTTTGTGTATAGAGCAGGTGTTATACAAGTATTTTCCCCAAGTTTTAGAAGCAACTTCATGTGTTAAGTGTTCAAAATAAATTTATCTCATAATGATTGTTAAGACAGAATTGCATCTGGTATGTTTTTCTTGGCAGAAATTTTTTAATTATTTTTAAATTATTTATTTTATATAAGAGTTTTAAGTTATTTCATAAATTGAAACATAAATAAAATTGCAAATGTGTATATGTTAATAATACTAAAATAAAAATTATTCATGAGAAAGTATGGTTATTTTAGCACTACCACTGAAATTCTTGAGAATATTTTTTTTTAATTTATACTTTCTGCATATTTGTCATTTGAACTTAAATATCATCGAACTTACTATGTATAATTGTCTACTAAGGTTAACAAATTTTACTACTATTTGTTCACCACTAAAAATGCATGAGAATATTTTTGTCATTTCAATATTATTTTCTTATAGAAAAAACTTTTAATTTATGAAACTATAGAAAACTTTTAATTTATGTTTTCAATTAGTTTTTCACTATTTTCTCATTTATATTACAAATATATAATAACTAAAAATTAAATGTTTAGTATGGTTCTAAAAATTTTGTTACCACTAACAAATGAATTTTCTATAAATGATGAGTGACCTACAATATATTTAGCCTTACAAATAAGAAATATATAATTTTCTCCTAATATTTTTTAAATATTTTGTTTTTTTCAAATATACATCCTTAATTATTATTTTATGTATTTTACAGTTATAGTTTTGAGATTTAAAGCTGCTAACAAATCCTTGATTAAAATAATTTTTAAATTTAAAAAAAAAAATATTTATGCATTAATTTATTAGTAATGGGCTGGTTTATTTTCCAATTATTTAAGGTAAGAAATTTTCGGAAAGCTTGTGTTTTTAATTCTAATTGTGTTAAGAAGTATACAAAGTTCTTAATTCATTACAGTCGTAATTTGTATATTTTATTACATAATCATATATTTTTTATAAACTAAAATACTTTAAATCTTTACTGGTTCTTGAGAAGGAAATGCCCTTAAAAATTATATTTTATGATCGATGCACCGTTATAAAAAAAAGCTATATTTTTAGCCATATATTTTGCCAAATTTTTGTTTAACAAATGGTATTATGACATTTTTTCCTATTTGACATTTTAATCAGTACATTTGATTTCTAGTTTATTTCTTTGTTGCATAGTTGTTCGTATTTTATTTTTGTATTTAGTTCTAAACTAAAATATATTTTTTATTCTTATTTCTATCCAATGTTGAATTTTTCTAAGTGTAAATAATTCTGTATAATAAAGCTTGTTGATGATAAATTAGTGAGTTCTTTCATTAACCTAATCTATATAATGCTCTTGCATGGCTTCCAAATTTCCTTATATTTCTAACTCTGCAATGGCAACAATCGAGTTAGTTTACATTTTCAAAGAGCTGATGTTCTTGATTTACTCTAAGATACAAGATTCGTTATTGGTTCAAAAAAAATTAGGATCGAATCAGTAGCTTTAAATGTGCATAATATTAAAGATGTTGAATGTATAAAAATTTTAACCCTTTCAGTCCCAGTGATGTCATTTCGCATCATCATGTTTCTGATCATAATTTAAAAATAAATAATAGGACTGACATCTATCGAGATTAATAAAAAATATTTTCTAATCGAAAAATGATGTGCTTTTTGATATCATTAATGGCTATAGACGATCAGAAAAAAAATCTAAAATGATGCCAAATTGTCATTGGGACTGAAAGGGTTAAATTTGATCGACTGAACTATCAAACACTATTGTTGATAAAGAAAAACCCATGAAATTCTTATGCTTTGCTGAAATCCAGTTACATCAATATATTTGTTCAAGTTATTTCATAGTTTCTAAGGAAAACTGCTAATTGTTTTTAAACAGTTTCTAAGCGTTGAGACTGCCACAGTTCCTAATTTAGTTACAAAGGGACCTCATTCAAGCAGCAAAAAAAAAATTGCAATAATCTTAACAGGAGATTGGTAAGAAGTGAAACCACAAAGTAAATAAAAAGATCTTTTATTTCCTAAAAAATGATACAATATTCAAATCCATGTTATTATATAAAACTAGTGTTAATTCACAAATAAATAAAACATTTAAACTAAAATAGCAGGGATTAATATAGTTTGGCATCAAATATTCTATGGTCATAACTCGTCTCAACAAAAAATGACACTAGATTTGTTCCTCTTGTGAATTTGAAGCATTTCAATCAACCTTCTTGATTTATTCATTGACCTTACTAATACACAACGCTTTATACATTAATAAATGTTGTACTTTCAAGTATCACAAACATTGAAAATTATATAAATGTCACACTTAACTAGATTAGAATAAAACTATCTCCATTGGAAAACAAAACATTATTAGAATACAGTGACAGGAGTATTGATAAAAAAAAATATTAGCGTTTTTATCTTTAAGTTAAGAAAAAACTTAATTTTTAATACTTATAATAAAAGAAAGTTTCAAAAGTGGTATAACAATAAGATGCTTATCTTAATTAAATATTATTTCAGCAAACAATAAGCAATTGATATTGTAAATATTCTAATTTCAATATTCCAGCCTAATTAGAACACACTGCTACTAGTGATACACAATTGAATAAAAAAATATGGAAAATTTAATCTTAAATTCAAATGCAATTCAAATTAATTAAAACAAATTACACATATGGCACATGCACTCAGATCATTTATTCATATTGCAAACACAATATGTTAGGAATTTGTTTCTTAACAAGTGATGTGGTTACAATAAATAATAAAATACAACTACTTATTGTTCAAAACAATAATACAATTAGATTGCAAAAAATATATAATCCAACAAAAAAGCTCAATAGCAATATTCTAGAGCGCATTAAGTCAATAAATCCCTGGTACAATTATCGAAGCAAAAGAAAAAGGAATAACCAACTTTGAGCACTAATTCCCAAAACCAGAATCCTCACACTTTTAAAGTGGGCGACCATAAATTAGACAATTTTGACGATTTTTCTTACCCTCCTCCCTACATGGTGATATTTCGTGATATTTGGCTCAAAATTAGTTGAAAATACCTGCTCACATTAATTTTTGGCAATAAAATCATAAACCGATTGAGTTAATGTTACTAGTTAAAAACTCTTTGGGCTTTAAGACAGTAGTTCTGATAACTAATTTTATTCTACATATATTTCATTTTTTTTCATTGTTAAGTAGTGATTAAAAAGTATTAAAATACTATTTAATAGTTGTAAAAAAATTTCAGTGCATTTAATTTAAACGGTGAAACCTACTATTCAACGAAGATTTTATTGCTAAAATTGCATAGTACTTTTTTTTAATTAAGTGTTTGATAAAAAAATTTATTATCTTAGACAAATGAAACAATTTCTTTTAAAGTTTGATTACAACTATAACCGAATTTTAAAAAATAAATAAAATAATTAAAACTACAGTTTTAACTAATTTCAGTCCTGATAAATTACTAAAACAATTATGAAGATGGCTTACGATAAAATTTTATAGGAAAATTTTGCCACACATTTCATAGTAATCGAAATATTTCATGATAGTTGTGAGAGTTTGCTATTCATAATCTCAGATTAACTTTTAAAAAGCACATTTTCAATATTATTTTTTGGGTAAATATCCAGAGTGTTAAATGCAAAGACTTGTTCGCTACTTGACACCTGTTAGCTAACATTTGTTTCTTTTAGTATCGAAATAAAAATCGTTTTATTAGCTAGTGAGAATAGTGTATTAAATAAACTTATACTGAAAACACAAGGTCTAGTTTGTTAACACATAGAAATCGCATTTTAAGTTCTATTATTAAACTGATTATAAAAGTCAATACTTTTTTTAAAAAATTCAAATAAAAACGTAATATGTCTGAAACATGTATGCAAGCAATAACGAATAAAACATTAAATAAAATAGAGTCCAGGTAAAATAGCAACACTTAACACCAACATTTCATAAATAGAAACATATAAGACATATAAAAAAATAAATAAAACATTCCTACACATCTACAAACAAATTACTCCAGAAGCTATTTTAACTAGCACCTCCAAACTAATATGTAACTAGAAAATAAACCAAACATTTTTAAGAATTCTAAATCTGTAAAAAAAATTGTTTTAGCCATAATGAAAGATTTATCTCTTAATCTCTTATCAAATAAATTTGATAGGAGAAATTGTAAAAGGTGATTTGAAAGCAATAATAAGTTCTTAGCTTTTTAATTCCTCAAAAATTTTATTAATGATCATATCTAAATAGTTAAAACACTAGTGTGAACTGTTCAAGCATCAAAAACACATTGAGTCAATCTTAGAAAAACTAATTCTATACGAAACCTGATTTTCAAAAAAGTTCCTAGTTAATAAAAAGTTGTATTTCTGAAACATTTGTTACTCACAAACAAAAACAATAAATTCCTTGTTGCTAGTGTTTCTTCTTCTTAGCAACGTTTTCAAAATATTGATGAATTATTGTCCTCTTTACTGTAAGTGAAATGGCAAACTTTAAAAGTTGCCAAAAAACATTAGTAAAATCTCCTAAACCCAAAAATTTTTTAAAAATTTGCAAAAAAAATTATTTTAACACTTTGAAACGTCACCAGACAAAACTGAACCCGTAGACCAAGAAATAACAACAGAAAAGAAATTGAAGAGCTTAGTGAAAGAACGTGCTAATTGACAAAAAGGTAGAAAAGAGAAAATATCAGCTTTATTCCTTTCAGTCCCAATGACAACTTGGCATCTTCATTTTATACATTTTTTTCTGATCGTCTATAGCCATTTATGATATCAAAAAGCACATCATTGGATTCTTCAAACTTTTTTTCAACTATGAAGGATTTTTTAATCCCAATAGATAACATCCCTATTATTATTATTTTTTTAATTATGATCAGAAACGTGATGATATTAAAAGGCATCATAGGGACTGAAAAGGTTAAATTTTCCTATTTGCATTTAGATACGCTAAAAACAGCCTATACAAAAGGTAAAATAAAAAAAAAATATTTGACTTACAGTTTATAAAAAGGGGGAATTTTTAAGGGAATACCATGATCATTGACACAAAAAACTCAATTTTTTTCAAAAATGTCACTTAGCACGTTCTTCCACTAAGTTCATCAGTTCAGAACAAGTATTGCCATTGTGAGAGAACAGATTTAAAAGTCCAAATTGTCATCTTCGCTCATCGTATCAACTTGAGCGAAGCTGGTGTTAGCATGTCGTGCCAAGAGCGAGTGACTCGTTGAGTTTCTCAACCTGAAACCAAGAGCAGCCATTAACATCATAGATATCATAGTAAAAGTACAGGGTGAGGCAAACAAAAGTGGCCCCGGTCTAGAGATAAGAATACGTTTAAATGCTTGGCGAGAAAAACTCTTGAAGCCGCCTGAAACCTGTTTTTGCATTGGTTGGGTCGGATTAGCTTCACATTAGAGCTACTCATATACTAGTGGTGAGTTCAGATCTTAGTTCGTATTGTATGAAGACGTCCCATAATGCAAATTTTGTGTCTTGCATTCAATTTAGAAAGTTTTGCAACACCAAAAAAAAGGTCCGATTTTCTAGGATAAATAACAACCGAAACAATCAAATAATCACTAGTGGGAATACACCTTGTTTATATTTCTTTTCAACTAGCTTCTAAAGCTGTGGCGTAGTTGCGGCAAATAAGTCGCCAAGCATTTGAGCTTAATATTGAAGCGACCAATAGCTTCAGTTAGCACACCTGTTTTTGTGTTGGTTTGAGACTTGGCAACATTTTGTCGTATTCTTATCTCTAGACAGGGGCCACTTTTGTTTGCCCCACCCTGTATTTAAATTGGCTGATCATGTGACCTCCAATAGCAGCGACTGGACATGCATGGAGCCTAGAATTTAAGGGCAAACAGGCCAGTTTGTCGCCACTTTAAAGGAGAACAATTACACATCATCATCGAAAAATACCATTTCATACTAAAATTATTTTTAAAAATACCATAAAAATATGACTTCATACAAAAAATGCATGAAAAGCTTTCAGAAGCAAATATTTCTTATTGAACACAGCAGCAAACCCACTTTCAAACATTGCAAGTTTATACTGCTTTTTGCCAAACCATGCACAGATTCAAAGGTTAAGAAATAGTAAATCTGTACTTTTTTTTGGCAACAATGCAAAAACTTTTATACAAAAAGAAATATCTAAGGAATGCTAGTTAATTCTAGTTGTTCAATTTCGTTAATTTAATTGACAGTTCTTTTATAAATAAGAGAAGTTTGTTTTGTAGTTAGACTGCCTGTTTTTCTAAACAAAAACTGTTAATTGTATCCTTAAACTTAACTGAAATCCACAAGAGTTTCAAAAGATTCATAGATTTCTGAACCTTTCCTGTATTTGTGAATAGATCAACTGCATTGTTCTTGAAATCATAATTTCAAAGTTTTGCTAAGCTGTAGTTCTTGTTTGTTACTACTACAGAAGAGTCCCGCTTATCCAAAATTTACGGGACCAAAGCACTTTTAGTTATTCGAGTTTACATAGGAATTTTCGGATAATCGGGAAGCATCCACTTCACTTCTGGAAAACGCTGAAGGGGAGAAAATTTTTAATCATAGTGTTTGCCTCATTCTTATTGGTTGAAAAGGACCTATGAGGTGCCTAATTCCAAATCTAGCAAGTGCAGCATTTCGTATACGGAAGGTACAAAAATCTGGCTCTTAGATGCATAGAAGCACAAGACGAAGCCACTACTTCAGACCTTTTCTTGTTTAAAAGATGGTGGGACAAAGACGCTTTAAACGAACCAAATAATAAAATATCACTGCATATTTTGAATAATAAATCCAGCTTTGTAAGTACGTATTTATCTTTTAATTTATTTATTTATACGTACACATTTCATATTTTAGCACACAAAAAATTCAGAGTCTTTCAGTTAAACCGAATTTTGGATAACCGGGATTCAGATAAACGAGACTACTGTACTAATATGCTAAGCATTAAAAAAAACTTGAACTGCACTTTGGCAGTAATTTGAAATTCAATGCATTATGTTTAAGGAATGAGGATCACATGAAGTACAAATATTAAAACCGTAATAATAATTTAATTATAGTTATTAATTGTTAGTACTAACCATAGACATCTCAGAGGTGTCCTTTTCTTTGCTACACAGAGAGAACCACAACCATGGGGAGAAAAGAAAAGTGATTAGATGTTAGAAAAAGGTAAGAAATCAGAGTTGCCAACTTGTTTGATTAAAAATTCAGGAAATACTTTTGCAAGGGGACTTAATTTTTTCTGTAAGGTACAAATTTAATTTTTCAGTTTAAGTAAACATCACTTAAAAACTTTGTTTAAAACAAAAGCAATTAGATCAAATGAAACTACACTTTTCAGGATATGTGGCACATTTTACCACTAAGTCCTTTTTGGCTAAGAATAGTTTGTTTAACTTTTTCGCCCCACCTACACTTATGTGGACCTTTGAAGAATTTACTTCAAACTTTATTATACTAATTTTCTTAATACTAAAAAGAAACTAGAAAGTTCTTTTTCAGCAGTAAAATTATAAGATATGTTTCATTAAAACAAATATTAGAATGAGCAATTACAAAAAAAAAAAAAAAGACAGAGCTTGTTTGTTTATTCATAGCACATCTGGAAAGAGAAATTTTATGCTCAAAACCTCAAATTCATCTAAACTAATGTTCTCATCAAATGTTAAATGTTAATTTTACAAAACTACTTGTAAAATGTAATTTTAAATATATAACTGTTTGAACAATATTTTTATTAAACTAATAAATGCAGGGTTTTTTTTTTGTGGAGAAAAGGGTTAAGGGGTAACTAACATGACACTTTGATTATATTGACAGTGCATAAATAAGATATAATACTATTGCAAAATTTAAAAATCATAAAGTATTGAAATCACGGCTCGAAAAACCTCTCGTCCTCGGAGGTCAAAAATTCCCTGAGGACAAAAAATTTCTCGAATTTAACGTCCTCGTGGACGGTCATTTATCAGTTTTAAAGGAGGATGCGGGCATCGTTGGGCAAGCCGTCCTTGTGGACGGGTAAAATTTCTTAGTTTTTTCGAGCCCTGATTAAAATAAAATTACAATTAAACATGCCGAAAGAATAATGTGACCAGACGTTTTGACAGTCCCGCTTTATGTCTTGCTGTCCCGCCAAAATGTCCTGCTTTTTTGTAAAAGTCCCGCAATGTCCCGAAAAACGAGGATATTGTAAATAAAATAGATTTTAAATTTTTTTTATGAATATGGCTCTTCTAGCTTCTTACAAAAGATGAACTTTTTGTTGTCATGTAGGGAATTTTTAGACTAGTGAGTTCTTTAATTATGTGTTTGATTAATTATTATAAGGACATCTATTAGCAATTTTTTTACTTTATGCTTATATTTCTTATAGTAAGTGTGTAATTGTGTGAATTGACTATTATGCTATTACTTACAAAAAAGTACTTGAAAAATATAAGGGTGGAGGGGGGGGGTAGCGATGGAGTGTCCTGCTTTTTGGTTTTGAAAATCTGGTCACATTACGAAAGAATGGCTGAAACATTGGGCCAGTTGGCAACTCTGAGAAAGTTAAAAAATTTCCCAAAAGAATGTAGAAAATATTGTTGAGCAACGAGAAGTGTTTTGAAAACTACCTGGTCTGCAGGTGTTCAACTTGTACTTGTAAGGTTTCTACTTGTTCTTGAAGCTCGTCGTTTGTTCTTTGTAGTTTCCTGATGTTGTTTGTGGCACTATCGACCTATATTGTGATACATTAAAAATCAATAAAAGTTTTAATAATTTTTTTTCACAATAGATATTATTTAAAGTCTAATCTAACATTTTAAGCACTTGTACATGGGAGCACTGAAAAAGAAAAAGGAAAGAAGCTTTCACTATGGCAGGGGAAAAGGCCAAAAAATACACAAAAGAATAATCTTATAGGGATAAGTATTCTGTGATAGTGGTTAAAGAATGTTGTAGTTATCTTGATTAATAATGAGATATAAGGTCGCCTCTAGACATCTAAATGAAACTTTAAAAAGTAAATGAATGATTAACATTGTATTAAAAATAATAACCATTTGTTATTTTAAACATCATAAATATAGGTTTCTAAAGAAGAAGCATCCTCTTATATTTAGATTGGCTACTAAACAATGTAGGTTTTACTATAGTCTTAAGGAAATATCTGCTGCATTGCAAATTGCAACCCATTACCCTTTTTCATAGCATACTTAATCATGTGACATTTTTAGGGGGGGTTGAGCCAAATGCCACCAAATCTCACGTGGGGGGGGGGGTCTAATCAACCTTCTTGAGGGGTCGATTATCATGAAATATTTGTCCAAAAAATATATACATAAAATTGCAAGAAAATAGTTAACCCTTTCAGTCCCAGTGATGACATTTGGCATCATCATGTTTCTGATCATAATTTGAAAAAAATAATAGGGATGATATCTATTGGTATGATTAAAAAATATTTTCTAATAGAAAAAGTTTGAAGAATCGAATGATGTGCTTTTTGATATCATAAATGGCTAAAGATGAGGGGGGAAAAATGTCTAAAATGATGATGCCAAATTGGCATTGGGACTGATGAGAAAGGGTTTGAAAATTTGGGGAAAGGGTTAGCTAGCCATAAAATTAGTTCCTGGACTCAAACTTTGCACTATCTTATCTTATATGATAGGGAAGGGGTCAAGCCAAATACCAGGATATATTACCAAAGGGGGGTGGGGGTCAAAAAAACAAATAATTGTCAAAACCACATCACATGATTAATAAACGCCTTCAAGCTGAAATGTTACTGTAAGTTCTCGGCCCTCAATGGGATAACTCGCCACAGTTTTTGTTTCATTACAAATTCACAAACATTACCTCATCTTCTGCAACCGCCAGTTCCTTTTTCAGTTCTTCAATGCGCCCCCTCAGTTTCTTGACTTCCGCCTCATATTGCTCAGATCGCCTCATGGCGTGCGCAAGTTCGGTTGACTTGTCCTGAAGAACTTTCTTCAGTTTTGCATGGGCATGCTTTAAATCGGCCAATTCCTAAAGAGTGAAATTGACATTACACAGCTACTTATTTATTAATGATAATTGAAGAATTAAACTTGACAATTAAAGATAACAAAAACTTAATGAATACAAAAACATACCTAACTCTAATATAAATATAGTTGATTAGGGCAAGGGATTTCTTTGCTTAAAAGGCGTGGTATGTTAATTGGTTGCAACCTTATCAGTCATCCATATCTTTCAATGCGTATTTATAGTTTTTCTCGAAAGACTAGCCACAAATGTACAAATGTGTACATTTGAATGTTCACACCTTGGGACACACCTCATGGTTAATTTTGGAATAAAAAAAAGCTTTTTTGGTTGCATATTTCAACTGCCTATACCTATAAAAATTACAGACTAAAATTTTACATGTATATCTCCAATTTTTCTTGAACTGCAGTCTAATCAAGTGTAGTTGTTCTTTGGTTTATAAATAGGTGGCTACCATAGCTTAGAGCACTGAAAAGCCTTGAGAACATACGACCAGCCTTTTGACAAGACAAAAAAGTCACATGAAAATACAATGAATCTCTCTCAAAGTGAAAATAATACCTTTACGTACAATTCCCTCATCAAACATGTAATTGACAATTAGTCAGTACCTTATTCTTTTCATGTAACTCAACTTGCAGCGCTTTGACATCCGAGTCCGAAGCAATCATCATCTGCTTCGTCTTCCTCTCCAGACGATCGTCCAAATCTTCGATCTGCGTCCGCAGCTTTTTGTTCTCTCTCTCCAAACTCAGCTTCTCCGTCTCCAGCCGCTCCCTGCGCCCCCACTCAGCTGCATTCTCGCCCTGCAGCCGCTCCAACTAAGGGAAAGTGAAGGTCGGGTAACTAGCAGAAGAACTAGCAATGGAATTTAAGGATGAGTAACTAGCAGAAGAATCAATGGCAAACAAATGCTACTTTGGTCTAAAAAGTCAACTGAAAAGCAGACACCTAAGTACAAAAACAAAAATTAACATATATAATACACTGCTACGACCTGTCATCCTATATGGCAGCGAATGCTGGCCCCACAATAAAGTAATAATGAATAAGTTGATGATTTTTGAGAGAAACCTTCTAAGAAGAATACTTGGAGCAGTATGTAAAAATAATGTACGGTGCACCTTATATAATAATGAGATATATCAAAAGTACAAACAACCGGACATTGTAAAAGTGATGAAGTCAAGCCGCATCCAATGGCTAGGACACTTTTTGGTTTGGATGACCAAAACCCATTAGAAAAGAGGTGACATTCTCTAAAACCAGATGGAATTAGAAGAAGAGGTCGCCCACTAACTAGATGGCTGGATGCAGTCGAAGAAGACCTACCAACCTTAGTAGTAAACAACTGGAGAGCCGTGGCCCAAAGTAGATCAAGATGGCAAAAGCTCGTTGGGACGGCCCTGGCCTGCTCAAGGCTGTAGTGCCGTGGATGATGATGAACTATCAGAAGAATTAGCAATGGAATTTAAGGATGATTAACTAGCAGAAGAACTAAGAATGGAATTCAAAGATGAGTAACTAGCAGAAGAACCAGCAATGGAATTTTAGGTAGAGAAACTAGCAATGGAATTTCAGGTCAGGTAACTGGCAGAAGATAATAAAAATAAAAATAATAAAAATAATAAAAAGGCTTCAATGGCTCGGACATCTTGAGCGAATGAGTGAGGAGATAGCCACAAAGAAAATCTTCAAAGGTAAACCAGAGGGAAGGAGGAGAGTAGGACGTCCTAGGAAGAGATGGCTGGATGAGGCAGAAGAAGATCTAAGAAGGATAAAAGTTAAAAATTGGAGGGTCAAAGCCAAGGGCAGGAAAAAGTGTCGCTATGTGTTAAAGGAGGCCAAGGTCCTTCATGGACTGTAGCGCCGAGGAATAAGTAAGTAACTGGCAGAAGAACTAGCAATGGAATTCAAGGATGAGTAACTAGTAGAAGAACCAGCAATGGAATTAAAGTTTGAGTAACTGGCAGAAGAATTTGTAATACAATTTAAGGTTGAGCATCCAGCAGAAGAACTAACAATAGAATTTAAGGTTGAGTAACTAGCAGAAGAACAAGCAATGGAATTTAAGGTTGAGTAACTAACAAAAATAATTAACAACAACATCCTGTTTTGTAAATTCTCATGCCAGTTACTCAACTAGCAATTGAACTTGCAACCTAGTAGCAATGGATTTTAAGGTGGAATAACTAGACGAAAAAATCACAACGACATCTTGTTTTGTAAGTTTCTATGAAAGTTATTCAGATAGCAGTAGGTAACTAGCAGAAGAACTGGCAATGGAACTTGAGGTTGAGTAACTAGCAGAAAAAATCACAACAATAGTTTCGTAAGTTGCAATGTCAGTTACAAGACAAACGATAGAACTTGCAACATAGTACTAGGCAACTATCAGAAGAACTAGCAATGGAATTTAAGGTTGAGTAACTAGCAGAAAAAATCACAGCTATCTATCAATAGAACTTGCATCATGGTACAATTTCACAGCTGCTTATAAAAATGTGTGTGGAAATCGTTAAAGGTGAGGTTGAGCTTTTTAGTTGAGCTTTGTAGAAAGGAAAGGCCTTGTAGTTTTCAACTTCATTTCATAGATAAGGTCTACCATCTGAGAAGACACACAATGCTAGAGTGACATGGTTTTGGAGAAAAATGATAAGAAGGCTAAGAAAACTAATGAAAATTTAGACAGAACTTAGGGTTTTAGTTTGTTATTTAGAAGGATTCTTCAATCTTGAGATTTGGGTTAAGTTGGGGGAGGTGGATCAAATTGACACACACAATTGCAAAGCTACTCACAATAATTAGAGCCAAAAATGTTTAAAGATTTAGCATGGTTGGAATAATGCTAGCAGGGCTGCCAGTGCCAGAAAGCTTTGAAAATAGTTGCTTTAGTAGCCTCAAATGTTAAAAAATAGTAGCCAAAATAGTATCCTCTTTAACCTAACTAAATAAACAACTTTTAATTGTTAGATAATATAAGTAATTTCTTTTAAAATATTTGCATTGAATGTCATCTGCGATTACATAAATTTTCCAAAAAAAGTGATATATTAGCTTAATATGCTTCAATGCACAAATTTAAAAAACTAAAAATTAAGACTTGTATTAGTGCAAACCTTAGAATTGTAGCACTAACACTCAGTTGAAAGGATCGATAAAACTGCTAAAGTTTTTCGGATGTATTGCAACAGAAAATTTCATGTTAAATTATTAAACCAATTTATATATAATTGTTAGAGAACATAAATTAGGGGAAATATTTCAAGTCTTTACTTATTTGTATTTGAATATAATTAGCAAATTACAAAAATTAAAAAAAAATGTTAACAATTGGATAATTTTTGAGAAACAGTCATAAAAGTGCCTTTTTTTATCCTCCAAAAATATATTATATATGTGTACGGGCAATATATTTTAAATTTTTCATTTGTTTTAGTTTGACTTAAAAAAAATCTAGGGAAAACCAGCATTCATCTAGAAAAAGCCTGTCATTTCACAGAAGCGAGAAGGAGAAGTTAAAATGCTAAATATTGCCAAAAATTTAAAACTAAAACTTTACAAATTGCAACACCAACTTTCATACAAAAGGATTGATATTGTCAGTAAAATTAAATTTACTTGAAAATAAATTTATTTTAAATACATATAAACATATTAAAAACAAATTTATTTTAAATAGTTATCAGTTATTTAAGACACATAAGGATCAATACAATCCATGTAAATATGTTTCACTGAAATAACTTGCAGATTTTAAAATCAAGCAAGGAGGGCTAAATTAAAACTAATTAAATTATGTAAGTATTAAAGTATTCTTGTTTACGATGATCTATATCATAATAAATTCAAAAGAAAATATTACTTTTTTTTAAAAAATATTTTAAAAAACGTATTTTGATACACAAATCTTTTATATACATATTTTATTTTTAAAAAAAAACTTTAAAAAAACTTAATTTGGCAACAATATAATTTTTCAGTAAAAAAAGGTTACTTAAAACTAGACATAGTGTGTTGGCAACACGTTTCTCCCTATTACTTTAGTAATTTAAGAATTTCAATTAGCATTTATTTCTGGATTAATTTGATAGCAGTTAAATTTTAATCAAGTTATGGTATGTTTTGTTAGAATGCAGTAGGCCTTATCGCCAACTTACTGAATAAAAAATACAATTTCAAAACAAAGCAAATTAATAACAAACAGACAGATGTAAATCCTATTCAAATGCAGTTTTAAAAAAAATCTTCAACAAAGCATACAAAATCAAAGTTTTAGTTTCCATGAACTTTACATTAAGCTTCTAAAAAAAATCATAATCACTTTCAAAAACATATGGTTTTGCGCTGTTGGATTTGAGATGAGATCCAAAACGAAAACTAAAGGCACTTCCAAGTTTTGTGCATCGGTAGTATCGTCGTGGCGCCATCTATGCGAAAATTATATAACTAAAAGAATCTTTAAAAAAAGTCGCCTAAGACCGAAAATAGTTGAAGGTTTTGCTTAAAATAGTCGTTTTGGGCCCTTTTTGGACTTAAATAGTAGCCATAGTCGCCTAGACGCTAAAATAGTCGCTTTAGTAGCCTTTTAAGTCGCCACTGGCAGCCCTGTGCTAGGGAATATGTAAGAATAAAATGAACATAGCAAAAATAATACGAGTGTAGTAGTATGTACTATTTAGTATAACATAAATTATGATAACATGCAAGAGCAACAGTAAACACCACTTCTGCATTCAGGAAACAAAAACTTACACTTCAATCACAATTTTAACAGATCATGCATTTAAAGTAATTAACACCACATAAAATAAAAGCAAAATTAAGAAGATATTTTTTATAAAAAAGCTTTTTTAAAACAAAAAAGATGGAGACGATGGTAAATTTGTCAGTCATCAAGGGAACACAGCTAAACAGAGCGTGCTGATTCCAATATTGAACCCAAAGCTCAGAATAGAAACTCGTATTAGTAATTTTTTTTATTTAGTATCATTTTTGGGTTCATTTAATTTCTACTCTTTTATCCTTTCAATTTTCCAACTTTGGATCTTGGATGATTCTTAACCATCATTATTTTTATAAAGTATTACAAATTTTGAAATTTTTTAAGTAAAAATTAATGTTTGACCATTTTAATTAAAATGATGAATTAAAAATTTATACAGCAATTTAATACAACTATATGCAAATCAATATTTTAACATAAAATATGTAACTTTCTTGTAAAACTTTTTGATTCAACGCTACCAATCCATTTTAAATACTAAGATAATTTGCTTTTGGAAAATAATTCAAAAGGAAAATTAGGCAAGCGAACGCAAATATGTGCAGCTTCAACATTTCCCCTCCAAAGATTTTTTTTGTCAAGTTGTTGAAATTTTGTATGTTAGAAAAAGTGTTAGTTACTGTAACACATCTAAAGTTTCAGCCAGGACAATACAACAGCAAGAAACACAATTTACCTCTGACCGTAACTCTCCCAGCCTTTTGTCGAGAGTGCTACGGCTGTTTGCTTCGTCTTCTAAATCTAATCTTATGTTATCGATTTCGTCTTGGTGTTCGGCTTTAATTTGACTTAACTAAAAAGAAAATCATAAAACAAACTGTTGGTGAACTAAAAACAAAAGCATGCTTTGAAATAATAATAAAATAAAATATAGTGTGTAAGTATATAATCCTGAATTAAGTTTTGTGCAAGTAGGATTCTATAACCAAAATTTTATCTAATTAAATGAGTTCCGCTGAAAGAAAATGTGCAGTTGCATGGACTTACTTCTTTTAAGGTGTCTTGCTTTGACTTTTTCAGGTCGTCATATTTCATCCTTATTTGGTTGTACTCTGTTTGAAGCTTGTCGATGTTTTTCATTAATTTATTCTTTTCTCTACAAAAAAATATATATTTAACTACATCCTAGTACAGTAACAAGTTCAATCAGCAATGAATGAAAAAAAATATATAATACTCTAAAAAAGCAAATACTAATTGAACTTCATTCAAAATGAAACTGCTACTCAATATTAATACCTATACATTTAAAACAGATACAGACATATAAACCTGTCAGCTGGCTGACATGTTTTAAATACACACATAATTAAAAAATATACAAGTTTAATAATTTTATTAAATTTTAAAGTTAAAGCATGGAGGCACCATTTATAGCCAACTACTACAAAAAATATAATTTTTAAATAATTAAGAAATTTAATTTTCAGTTAAAAAATTTATTTTAAATCTCATGCAGTGAAAACAAGTTAAAACTTTAGACAATTGAAGAGTACACAGGAAAACCGATTGATTTATTAGGCGGACGCCCGCAATTGTCTGCTTGGCGAACATTGGCGGCAGAAAACTGGTTTCTCTCTTTCTTCTTCACTGGTCCAAGCGTCGGGATCGTCAATCGCCTGAATCTTGGTAGCTAGGAACTACAGAGATCGTAGTTCCAGTACTAGAGTGGCAGATTACATGACCTTCAACACTGATTTCATTGGGGCTCTTCTGGGAGCTCCTTGCGCGTCCCGTCGTTAGCATTGGAGGTCACGTGATCTGCCACTCTATTGCCTTACTACTCTATACCACGCTAAACCACGTGATCTACCACTCTATACCATGCTAAACTATGATCTCTGTGGTAGGAACTGATTTCTTACACAAGTTTAGGCAATCACTCGCTATCATCGCCAAAGTGGCCTGCTAAGGAAACTTCTCTACAAAATCAATCGGTTTTTCCTGTGTACTCTTCAATTTTCTTATCCCTCGGAGGGTTAATAAAGAGTAATTGAATTGAACCCACTGTCTTTCTGCAATGATTGTCTTTGATGCCTCGTCTAATCTCAGCTGCAGCATGGCCATTTTCTGTTCTGTCATCTCCTGTACCGGTACATTTATGTCGTCCAGAACTCTGGACAGCCTCAAACTCTTCTTGTCTCCCGAGGTTGTGATGAGAGACACATAGTCCTTGGCACAATCTTTCTGGAGAAGCTTGTCCAGAAACTGCAAGTCAGGATTGGGCTCCGAGACTTCGACGATTGTTGAGGGCAATTCTGAGTTCTCTGTACAAGAAGGGTTGGAATATGAGGCATTTTTTAAGGTAAAAAATTAAGTAAAAGTTAATTGATTGATATGGTTAAGGCTAGATGTATAAGGGTCCAAGAAGTATTTATTGCGTTGCTGAAGTAAAAGATCAAAATACAATGTTTATTCTATATTCCCCCCCCCCCCCCCCCCAAAAAAAAAAAAATTTAAAACCAAAAAATTCTACAGAAGTTTATATTTAATTAATTGATATATTTGAAACCAATGGTATAAGAGTTCTTCAAGTATTCATTATGTTCTCTGAAGAAAGAATAAAATAAAGTTCATTTTTTAAAAATAAAAATTCAAAAAGAAATAATAAATATGATTCACTTGGTTCAGACAAATGGTAATGAGAGTGTAATTAAATGCATAATTTACCATTAAAAGCCATTCTAAAATGTAAGAGATTCTAAGACAAAAAATTATCACAAAAATAGCTTTAAAAACACGATACTTATGTTGGAACAATTCTTACAAAATCCTCCAAATGAGATAAAATTTATTTGTTGTATATTGGAAAGTCAAAGGAAAATTTAGTTCGTTGTGTCATGGGATTCAAATACAAAATATGAAATGATTAAAAGCATTTTTTTTTTACTTTATAAACAAGTAGAAGTCAATAAACAAAAATAGCAGAAGCAAGATAGAATAACTAAAGAGCGGAAAAAGCAATTTATAAGGGATCCAACCCTTTAAAAATTATTTAAAACATAAAAACCTTTTTAATTGGGTTTAACCACTTTTATACTACATCTTTTCCCTACCTTGGTTCTCCACATCATTCTCATCTGCAGGCGACTTTGGCAACGCATTCGTGATGAGAATATCCCCACATTCCGAAATTCTATCCCCAGGCCCAACGTCTCTTTCAGGAACAACCCTCTCTGTGTTGGGGGAGGGGGTGTAGGGGGCGTCAGTGCTTTTGGTGTCTTCGAGGCGTTCTTCGTTGCCGTTGTAGAACTCCTCTTCCTTCTTGAGGCGCTCGATTTGGGTGCAAAGTTCTTGTTTTTCGCGCTTGAGGGTGTTGCACTCCTTGGCGGCTGCCTCCAGCTTGCCTCTGGAGGGAGATATATCAGGTTAGGTTAAATCATTGCTGCACCAGAGCTAAACAAGGGCAGTTGGAAACATAATTTTTTTTTGGCCAACTCTATTTGTTGATAGATTGAGTAATTTTACCAAGGCAGACTTGGTCTAGTAAAATTAAACTAGGCATGAAAGCAATTTTATATTTTTAACAAAATAAAGATCATTAACCATCTCTTGAGACTAGAGCAGGGGTTCCCAACCTTTTTGCACCTACGTACCACTTGACTTTTTGAGACATTTTGGCGTAAATATTTTAATAAACATATAAAATTTACTCTTCGAAAAGTGTTCAAAGGGTTTTTTGAGTAAAATTCCTGAGAAAACTTTGTATTTAATGCTTAGATATTTGTTTATTAATAACATGCTTATGATAAAGGAGAAATAAAAACATTAAAATTTTATAAATTAATAGTTTTGTTTATTACTTATAGGTCTAAAAACATTAAATTTAAAAAAAAGGGTGCAACTAAGGAAAATGCAATCCAGAAGTTAATGTTTTCTCTTTAAAATATTGAGTAATATGTTTGCGTGCTCACTACACATGCGTACAGAAGCTATTGATAGCATCATGTTACTCACATCACTCACGCGTACCACCTGAAATATTCCAGCATACCACCGGTTAGGAACCCCTTGCCTAGAGGGTCAAAGCTCTCATTTCCCTCTAAAGCAGCATTGGAAAGGTATTTGCCCTGCAAGGTTTTTATTGATATTTTCCAGGTATTTTACCTCCTTCAGAAAAAACATGTTTTTTTCCCATCTTGTGAAATAACTTTAACTCCCTAAACTCCATGCATTAGCAAAAAAAATAATATTTTGATAAAAATGTTCGAAAACTTTACTGCACTTCTCACGCCAGTTGGCCGTGCAGTCCGACCATCATCGCATGATCTTCTCCATCTTGGCAGCGCGAGCTTGTGTAGTCACAGCTCCTCCTTGTACTGCCTCCACATAGTGCTCATAGTGAGGGGGAGTTTGTAATATTGTAAAGGGGAAGGCAATGTGAAATTGTTCCCAATATTATTTTGACTCAACTATGACTGAACCAACTATCTGATTGGTTCACATGATTGAACTTATACTTTATAAAATGCTATCTATGGTTGAAATAAAAAGCTTCTTCCAACCTTTATACTCGATTGTGTCAGTGCCTGTATTGAGTGAGCCAATATACTCTGCTCATTAACTTCACATACACCTCACCAAGCTACCTAAAGCCTTAGTTTCCTCGGAGTCTGTCGCCAGAAAAATGCTACCTCTATTATACATGGGTGACATTACCCTACCGACCACCGCTTCATCAGAACGTTATGTTGACACGAAACTGGAAACCTAGCGAACTCACTCAACTAACTCTGTTGTTGTTTTGGTTTTCCCCTTTGCATGTCAAAAATGGAAAATTTAGGTTCTTCGTGATTTCTCTCAAAATCAATTAGCATTTCTTCCCCGGCAAGCGTAAAACAACTCTCGCCTTCCGTCATTACCTCAAATTTTTAATTTTTGGCAAGCACACCACGCAACAGACAACAACAAAAAACATTGTCATCAGGATTTCCCTAATGCACTCAACAGCAACTCAATCTGGCGGTCGTATTAAGTTATCGTATAAGTTAAGGCGATCGTGTTAAGTTATCCGGCAACACTCCTGAGGAAACCACTTTAGCGTAATCAATGTCAGTAGTTTTTATGACGTCACTCACCGCACTTGTCGACCGCTTAAATCTGTTGACGGACCCCGAGGAAACCGATGCTTAAGGTAGGCGAATACCCAAAATTTTAAAATTTTTACTATTACTCTAATCTTTTCCAAATTTGGCATAGTGATTTCAAATAAAATGAACAATGCTTTTCAGGCAATTTTTTTTATTTAAATAAAATTGATTTATTTTAAACGGTGTTTTTCACCTAAAAAAAGGGGTTTACGCCAACAGTTCTAGTATAAAAAGTTTTACTTTAATTTACCTGAAAAATTTTACAGATGCTATTTCAATATATATCTGTGCCATGAATCTTCAACATCTGGTGTAAATACATAAGTGTTTTTTTAAAAAATGTCCAAGTGTAAGTTAATCGAAAAAAATCCTTTTTTGGTGGTTAATTTATGACATTTTTCTGAATAACTTCTTTTCTTGTAATTTGTATGTAACTCTAGAGGGTCATTGCATGCATCAGTTCAAAACGAAGAATTTAACACATAATTAATGTTTATAGGATGAAAATTCAATGTGGTAGACTTGTTGGCGAAAACCTCTTTTTTTAGTAGAAAAACACAGTTTAAAACAAATAAATTATATTTAAATAAAAAAAAATACCTAAATAGTATTATTCATTATATTTGAAATCACTATACCAAATTTGGAAAAGATTAAAGTAATAGTAAAAATATAACACAATTATACCAATGATGCCAAACACCTACCTGAGTATGCGCGTCTCCTCGCGCGCCCTGTTCCTCTCTGTCCGCACTTTACTCCACTTCTCGCGCCAGTTGGCCGTGCAGTCCGACCACCATCGCATGGTCTTCTCCATCTGGGCCGCGCGAGCTCGCGCCTCCTCCAGCTCGCGTAGTCGCAGCTCCTCTTTCGCGTCCGCCTCCCCGTAGTGCTCGTAGTGGGGGGGAGGGTGGCGCTTGGCCGAGCTCGTAGTCGAGCCCCCGGTGTGGGACATGCTAGCAGAGTTCTGGGAAAGAGTCAGGTATTTCAACTATGAGCTAGAATCATCTAAAATACCTCTACAAAATGGTCAATAAACAAATATCGTACCAGGGTGGTTACAAAATTCTAGAAAAAAAGTTACCTGATATTTCCATAACACTTTCACAAAAATACCCTTATTTTACAATTACCTAGAAAACATGCACACAATTCAATGGAGAAAAGAAAATTTAATCTAGATATCGCAGGAATTAAGATTTTCAGGATTATGGGTGAGCCTACCGTACTTTTCTACATTTGAATCTCAATAAGTTTAGAGATATCATGTGATAAGACAATCATGTTATGTTATTTAACATGATACCTGAGAGAGATTGATCCTTCCTCCAAGACTGGTCTTTCAGGCAAATCGGATCAACCAGAATATATATATATATATTTGATCGAGTGTCCGTTAGTAGTGATCACAAAGAACCTAAACCTGCTGTTTAAGTAATACAAAAGGGAAAAAATTCCTGATATTTTGCAAAATTTAAAAAGTTCCTTGAGAATTCCCTGATATATCCAGAATTAAAAAGTTCCTTGAGAATTTCCTGATTTCCAGGTTCTGTTACCACCTTGCGTACTATCCTTCGCACAACATTAATAATTGACTTTATCAGAATAGGTTCATTATTAACGAAAAATAGTACCTAGTAAATATCATGAAAGGGGCAGGGGGAGATACCTTCTGTAATAAAAATTAATTCAACTGAAAAAGAAAACAATTAAAAGAAAGAATTCTACACTTTCTAGAGAAGTAGCAACAGCAAGATTCTTGGATGATACTTTAACATGTTAAAAGAACAAGTATGAACAAACACAGACAGTCAACTTTTCTGTAGAAAAATGGAAATTTACCAATTATAATTTGTATAATATAGTTTAAATGATAATTTTTAAATGTTTAAAGATCAAAGGTACTCATAACCAGTTAGCAAAAAATGATGAATATCTCAGCCTTCATAAGCTCAGCATTTTGCAGGCCAAGGCTGACTCGCTGATCCTCCTCCAGTTGGCCCTAATAGCCGCAATGGCTCTCCATCGGCCAACTCTTATTAAATTGAGGTGCCTTTCAACATCGTCTAACCATATTGTGGGTGGTCGTCCTCTACGTCTAGTACCTTCAATTTTGGAAAAAGTCACTTTTTTGGTGGGAAAATCATCGGGGCATCAGTACAGATGGCCAGCCACTAATTCGGGATGCTTTTATGTCGGTTAAGCCAAATTTTCTGTAAATTTCATAGTTGTAAAGAATTCTCCACTCATTGTTCTCTTTAATAGGTCCGAATATTTTCCTTGGTAATTTCCTTTCAAATATTAGCAACTTTTCTTCTACTGTTTTATTGCGAGTCCAACATGATGAAATATACTATAATTTTTTATATCGCATAAAAAATTTCATTTTTTTACACTTATTTTTTACACTTTGTAAAGAATTCTTCACTCATTGTTCTCTTTATAGGTCCGAATATTTTCCTTGGTAATTTCCTTTCAAATATTAGCAACTTTTCTTCTACTGTTTTATTGCGAGTCCAACATGATGAAATATACTGTAATTTTTTATATCGCAAAAAAAATTTCATTTTTTTACACTACTAAGCTGAAAAGCTTTAAAGTCGATGCATTTTATATCGAATATGCATATGCGAATACTCAATGTGATATACGATTATTTGTAATAAAAAAAAGGATGTTTTTTAACAAAATATACCCATAAAATACTCGTCTATATGTTCAATATAAACCAAGGGAAAAAAAGAGATGATAGGATAATTAGAATAATAGGATCGGATTATTCATGTAATTATATATCAACATTTAATTACCCTGAAAATATTTGTAGAAAGTAAACACAGAAACAGAAAAATAGTTTCAAATGAACTTACATGCTTCAAACTTCATTACAAGAGAAGCCACAACTTATTAATTTAGAAAAAATATCATGTAAAAGAGAAAGTATAAAACCTTCAATTACTAAACTTCAAAGTTTTGTTTTAAAACCATAAAGAAAATAAACAAGAAAACGTCAAAATAAACAAGTTTTTGACGTAAACTGAAGCTGTGCTTTGTTTCACTTCAGTTCAAAATTGTGTATAAACGCGAAAAGAAAAAATCTGGAGCACTAGTTTTGGTCAATAGAGCTCTACCGCATGACGTACTTTCAAAGAAGCGGTAGTGCATGTTGGGAAATATAACCTAAACATTCAAAGGAAGCGGTGCATTTTGGTTCATAATCTGATTCGAAAAATCATATTTTCTTGCGTTTCTGCGATATTACGATAGTTCTATTTTGCAGTCTTATAAATTGCAGTAAAAATGATAAAACAGGAAAGTGGAAATGATTTTTTAGTTTAGACCTTGCATTATTAACCCTTTCCACTCTTCAGCTAAAAGTCATAGAGCGTTAAATACGGTATATTTAATTGAAGTATATATTTCTAGTTATTGTTATTATTCTTGTTATTTTAATAAAAAAAGCACAGTCTTGGTCAAATTCTTTATTGCAACTGATCTTGCATATTTTATTAGATCTTACAAGTTTGGTTTGGGTCGCCGTCGGGTTCAATGACCGTGCCACAAAATCTTCACAAGGCTATGTTCTAAAATGAAAACGGTCCAGGTGGTCGTACAACTAAGGATTCGATAACGATATTCCTATCACATATTCCGAGGTAATAAAAAAAAACCTGCGTAACGAAAAGGTTACAAATGAGCTGGGCTGAAAATTATGATATATATTTTTTTTAAATTCCCCCCTAAATAACACTTTAAATCTTCGTACCGCTTTTGTTTGTTTAAGATTATACAAAAAAAAAATGTTTGAAATTTCGTAAAGTATTACACAACTTTCACTATCTCATTACTCAAGTTCTAGGAAGATTTTTTGTTATGCTTCATTATTAAAATAACATTTTTGAAACAACTGAGATACTGTGTGCATGGCATGTTATTCAATAATTTAAAGATAACAAGCTTCACCCTCTTCATAAACTTTAAGTAAAGTGTAAAGTTTATTATTTAACCTTTGTAAGTGCCGTTTTCAACGTATCTATAAGTGCGAACGAAAACAGCTTTATGTCAGTTAGCACGTTCTTTCACTAAACTCTTTCAATGTCAAAATTAGTTTCGTCATTTTTCCTGGAATACATTCATTAACACAATTCACATCAACCTAAATTTCAAAGAAATAATAATAAACATAATGATCAAAATAAGATTTTACACGTAATTAAACTTAATATTTATTTTATACTAATTCTGTAAAAATATGTGTTAAGGTTTACATAAGTGAATTTTTCGAATTGATAAATATTCTTGTTTAAGCCATGATTTTCAGGGCTGTATTCCAAATTGTGACAATATTGGCAATTTTATTTTCGGTAAAGTCGATGATGTTTCAAGCATTTGAATGCATTGGCTGCAGTAAGTATTTTATATTCACTTTTTTATTATACTGCTTTAAAATGCTATTTTTTAAAAAAAAATTAAAGTGGTCTGTGAATAGAAGTTTATTTTTATTTCTATTTAACTATTAATAAACTGCAAGTGAGTATCATTACACTACTTAATATTACCGCTCAATTCAATGCACACATTTAATTGGGAATGGGGGAGCCCGATCGTGGGTCTCCAATGCAAAGTGCATCAGAGTTAATCCAAAGGAGCAAAAAAAAATTCTCTGTCACATTTCTCCGGCTGTATTGAATATTTTTACAAGCGGATTTTTATGTGATAAATGTAGCTGACTAACAGGTCCTGACAATCCCACATATGGAAATTGGTTCGATTTTATTTTAAATTTTGAATAAATAATTTCACAAAAAGTATTCGAAGCAATTTAAAGAAAGTTGGATTATAGAGACCTGTAAGTTATCTACATTTATTATTAAAAAAATACGCTTGTAAAAATTTTCAATACAGCCGGAGAAATGTGGTAGAGAAAATAGTTTTCCCAATTGGATTAACATTGAGGCACTAGAGTTTGGAGACCCAAGGTCCAGCGTGACCACTGACCATTCCCCCTTAAAAGGTAATGATATAGCTTTTCAGGAAATTTCAATCGACAGAAAGACGACGCAAAGTTTAAAAAACACTTTTTTGGGAGTCAGCAACCTCCAATACGTGTAGGAAACAAGACATGTTATTTTCGGATTTCAGACTTCATCGCAACCCTTTCAATACCTCATGTTGCCGCCTCGGTGGCACACTCGTTAGGATTCTAGCCTTTGGAACTCCCTGGGTTGGGTTCGAATCCCGGTCAAGCATGGATGTTTGTGACTGTCAATAAATGTTGTTATTTGTCTATGTGTTTGTGTCGTCTCTTTCTTTGTGTGTCTCTTGTGCTTGTGTCATTTCTGGGGCTTAGTACAATAGACTTAAAGTCGCAGTGCTTGGCGATCTTGCCCCCCACCAAGAAAGTCATAAAGTCATACCTCATGTTTCTTTTAAGGTAGTTTTAGAATTTTTTCTTCCTAACTAGTATCATTATTATCATTTTCAGGTTTTGATACGAAAGTCATTAACAAGTACAAGAAGTGCCATGGACTATTACCAACAAGAGTAAGTAAAATTTTAGCAGTGAATACAGTCATAGACCACTTAACTTTACGGCCACAGAAGCTCTTCGTGACGTCACATTATCCATCCCCCCGGTTCGGATTGTCAAAATTTTCCAAATTAAACGAACGAAACCCATTTGTGAACGGCCTACTATACTTTCAGGATATGGACAGTTTTCTTTCCTCTCTTTCGGAACAACCGAGAACCTTAACCGGGTGGATACTGAGACGGTCTCGGAATAAAATAGCTGTGCTGAAAAAAAATTTTTGTTCTTTTCATTCAAAATTAATGAGAAAAAATCCTCACATTGCTTTGTTCACGGTAGAAAATTTTTAGTTTTGAAACATCATTTTAAAAATAAAAATATATTTTAAAAAGTTTTAACCACCAAGTTTTAATACGTGAAGCATGTCTGTAAATAATTTTATTTAACCATAAGAATGAATTGACACAAAAAAGGAATTTGAAAAAGTTTTTTAATTTTTTAACTCTTTTTATTTTTTTTAAAAGTTACAAAATTAAGGTTCGTCAAGTTTCCAAGAAAAATATTTTTTGTAATTGAGCTGCAAAAATTGTAATTTGTTTTAGATTTTGGTAAGTGGCGACAATTGCATTAGGAAAATAACCAAAACCAGAAATCCCCTCGAGCAGTGGATGGACATTTGCTCGGATAGAAGTAAATTCCTAGAGGTAATTTGATCTGATCTGTAATTTCTATTTGAAGAGTACAGGGGAAGAACCGCTTGATTTCTTTAGAGTCTTTCCATAACTGTGTCTGCTTGGCGGACATTGGCGACTGGAAACCGTTTTTTAGGTTCTTCATTCGCAGTACAAACGTGTGACTCGTATCCACTGATCTTTGGCGTGAATCAGGGTTGCCGTGAAAGATGAACGAAGCCAGTAACCGGTTCCTATACACCGGTTTAGGCGAATTCTCGCTATCATCCCCAAAGAGACTATTAAGGAAAGCCTTCTACGAAATAAAGCGGTTCTTCCCCTGTACTCTTCATTTGTGATCGAAGTGCTATCTGTTAAAAGGGTTTAAATTAAGAGAAATTTCCTTACACCAAAATGCTAAAAGGTGTAGACGTACACTCCGTGCCAACCTAACTTGGGTAAAAACAAAGAGTAAAAATTCAGAGGGAAAAGCGAGGTTGGTTTGTCAGTTGGATACTCTTGTAAGGTAATATTTACACACCAAATTATCTGAATACATTTTAACCAAAATACACTTGTCATTCTGATAAAATTTTATAGAACTCTTTCCGCGGAAGAATCTTTTCCATTGCATATTTCTATTTATCCAACTTAGGATGGCAAGGAGTGTAGATTAAAAAATTCTTCAAGGCGCTTGCTCCCCTATTGCCCAATTTCGTAATTTTCTTTTATATAATACTTATTTTCCCTATTACTTTTCAGTTACCTAATATGAAATATAAGATAATGAAAGCATTGCAATAGGGTTGACAAACCAAAATGGACATTTTGAGTTTTCGACTCGTTTTGGAGGGTATTAATTCCAAAAAAGGGATTTTCAAACATTAGTCCGTCTGTCTGTTTGCATGTACGTCTATCTCTATGTCTGCCTGAAACCACTCTACAGCTCGAACTAAAAGGGCTGCGGACTTCAAATATGGAACAAAAGTTTCCAGTACATGTCTTACGTCATAATAAGGTTTTTGAGAAAATGGTGCGTGAGCTAAGTGTAGCTATCATAGAACTATTTTGGTTTAAAAAGTATTGTTGACAAACACAAAAGCTACAGACTTCAAATTTGATACAAGAGTTCCCAGTACTATACTTTAACATCCACAGCATCAAATTCATTGTAATCTGTGCGTCAAAATTGGTAGCTTAAGTCGCATACACTCCGTGCCAACCTAACTTGCGTAAAAAAATAGTAAAAAGGGGGGAAAACGCGATTGGTCCGTTAGTTGGAAACTCTTGTAAGATAATATTTACATACAAAATGATCTTTATACAATTTAATCTAAACACAATTTTCATTCTGATAAAAATGGAAAATTTTCTCAAATAGCATTCAAATCTGTTGAAATTACTGTTTTAAACATGTTTTCTGGATGAATTCACAAATAATTCATGGAACTCTTTACAGCCGCGGAAGCATCTTCTCCACAGAATATTTCTATTTACCCAACTTAGGTTAGCAAGGAGTGCAGATGGTGCCACAAAAAATGGCTCTCAGTTCTGGGGAATTTGCCGAGTCTGCAAAGGCTTGACCGCCAGTATAGCAGCCCCATTGGAGGTGGAAAAAGTTCCCAATACCTACAGAACGTCATAATAAGGGGAATAAAAAAAATAGAATTAGACTGCATTCAAGCATGCATTTAGTCAGCTGTAGTCATTAAGACGAACTTAAAATTCGTATCAGTAACAGTCATAATAATTAACTCATAAAACCTGGTGGGAAAACATAATGGGGTTGTTTCAGATGATGTAATTTTCTTATTTTTGTTTTTATAGACTAACAAATCGTCACTTAAGTTCCCACATGTGCTATCTCACTTTGCACAGCGGATCAGATTTACTGACGGTAACCCTTGGCGAACTTTTCAAAATCGTACCAAAAGTCCGTAATCTAACGACTTTTGACGTCACGCTCTCTAAACTGCGTTAATAAATAATGGTCAGAGGGTTGCCGGAAAACGTCATCGTTGGGAATGCAAAGAATTCGAATTATCAGTCGAAGTCAGACAGGTTGCTGCAAAAAAATTATTTTTCACCAAATCCGAAAAATCGCGCCATGGGTTACAGTACAGTAATTCTGATCCTTTATGCAAAGTGAGATAGCACATGTGGGAACTTAGAGTGACGAAATTAACAAACGTTCTTCGAACTGACTAAAACAAGTATCAAATCTAATATCCAAGAGTATACGTACCATTTTATAGGTGTGTGATAGAGCTATGAGGAGGTGCTCGGGTGGTCCAGTGGTTTTGATCACAGTCCTTTACGATAACAGTCTGCACACTGCACCGGGTGCAGGCTCGATTTCCCCTTTCACCCTGGGTGTACTTTATCGTTGTGTGTCAGCAAAAATTCTTTCTGGGTCTATCTTACTTGACGAAGGTTTATAAGAGGGTTTCTGATCAAGCACACAAACCAGAAAATATATATTTACCAACTTATCTACCTAACAAGAGACCTTGCTGTTGCAACCTTTCATTCAATAAATGATACCATAATTGAAAGCTATTTGCGGGATTCACAGGGCGGGCGCTGATCGGAGAGATGCAAATTACTGGGTCGTCGCTATTATCAGATTTCGCCAATTAAGGCTCTAACCGGGGTCTCCAAACTCAAGTGCCTCAATGTTAATTCAATAGGGAAAAAATACTTTCTCTGCCACATTTCTCCGGCTGTATTGCAAACTTTTTTCTTTTTTTTTAAATAATAAATGTAGATAACATACATGTCTCTATTATCCCTCTTATTTAACTTGCTTCGAATACTTTTTGTGAAATTATTTATTCAAATTTTTTTTTAATGTCGAACCTATTTCAAAAACTGGGAACTGGGATTGTCGGCAGGACCTGTAAGTCATCTACATTTATCACATAAAAATTCGTTTGCAAAAATATTCAATACAGTCGGAGAAATATGGCAGAGAATATATTTTTTTCTCCTTTGGATTAACACTGATGCACTTTGCTTTGGAGACCCGCTATCCAGCGCGCCCATAGTCGTATTTCTTTTACTCGTATTTCTGCACTGTGTTGAAAATAATTGCATTCCTCTTGTTTTTAACTTTTCTTTTTTGCTATTCATTTACATTAAAAGAGATATTTACTCAGCCAGTGAATGAAGAAAGTTTTTTAAAGAGCGAATTATGTTTATTTCATGGGTGTGGTCCGTTCAAAAAAGTTCTTATTTTCCACTGTTTTTAAAAAGCATATCAATTTTGCATGCGTCTGAAATTTAAAAGATGTGAATTTAGTCGGACTTCTTTACGGCATTTTTTTTTTTAATATTTTCTTAGTATAACCTCTTAAGACCCGAGAAAAATCCTACACGTATATTATTAATCTAAACATACTTTTCATACAAATATATGCTAAAAAATATGTTTTTCAAAGAAATTTGAAAAAAAAAAACCTGTTTAATACTGAGTAATTCCACGTCAGAAGAGGCCACGACTGCAAAAAAAATATTTTTTTCTACAGTTGTAACTTTTATATTTGCTTTAGAAAGGTTTGAATTTTATTTTTTTTGTATTGTGGTGCTAGCAAATTCGAACGATCTAGTATAACGAACTATTTCTACCAAAGTGAACAGTTCTGATCTTTAATTCTGATATGTCATATCTCGTATGCTAACTTTTTGTAATATGTTAATTCTGATTTTTGATTCTCTATATAAGCGTGTACTGCTTATGTACCGGCAGTCTCGCTCAGTCTTGTGCTTACCAAAGTCTAAGCTTAGCACTGTGCCCTAAGCACAGTTTAAATTTTTCTTTTATTTATTTGTTTCTTTTAATAAATTATACATTTGTTCCTGTTCGTAACTGGCTTTATTTCAACGTTCAACACTTTAAGCTAAATTAACCTTCTGATCTATAGTCATGTAGGAATAACTAATTAGTAGCCCCATCAGTTAATCTACAGTGGTGACACCCGGACGTTGGACTTCGTCAAAAAGACAGTCGTCGAAAATACGCCGAACTCCGAACTTCATCGAGAAGGATTATGCTGTACCATGTGCAACTTCAATGACTGGTTCCTGCATACGCCCACTGCCGTCTTCAAGCCCAAGCAATGAAGCCAATAGTGTCCTGTAGACGTGGACAAGTGCGTCTGGCTCCGGTACTCAAGAAGCAAACTAGCACGTGCTGGACTTGGCAATTTCCGGTGAGTGGTTAATTGGGTGGTTTTGACACGGGACCAGTGATTTCTTTTCGTAGTTTTCAATATTTGGTATTTTTGTTGTTTAAGCATGGCTAATCCCATCGTTTATAATTCAATTGCTGCCGATATGGTATCGTCAATGCAAAAACAGATCTCTGATCTGCAAGAAACCATAGCACGGCTTTCTAGGGATCGAGCTCGAGGCTATGACTCTGAACGTCCCCGTCATAGGTCTAATTCTCGTGGTCGGCAACGGTGTCCGGCAGCTACTCGCCGACACGCGATTTGTTGGTATCACTTTCGCCACGGAGACAGAGCCCTCAAATGCAATAAACCTTGTAGTTTTAGGGCACGGTCAGGCTTATCGGTGACGGCGACCACGAATGAAAGCCAACGAATGAGTCGTCTTTTTCTTTACGACAAGCATTCTGGCAAGCAATTCCTAGTCGATAGCGGCGCATGTGTGTCGGTATATCCCAAAAGATTTGTTAAAGGGATTATGAAAAAGGACGACTTTTGTCTTTTTGCTGTAAATAACACACAAATTTCGACTTACGGTTCTGTTCGACTAACCCTTAATTTAAATTTACGTAGAGATTTTTCATGGAACTTTATTATTGCAGATGTTCAAACGCCTATTTTGGGAGCGGACTTTCTACAACATTTTGGACTTTTGATTGACGTTCGCAATCGACGCTTGATCGATAACGTAACTTCCTTAAGCACTTTAGGATTAGTTACGGGTACACCGTCTTTAGGTTTAAGCACAATAGCGGAAAACTTGCCTTACGCAGATTTGCTTAAAAAGTTTCCTGATATAACTAAACCTTGCATTAATCAAGCACCCAAAAAACATGCAGTTACACACTGCATAGTCACGAAAGGTCCACCAGTGTTTGCTAAAAGTAGGCGTTTGTCCCCCGATAAATTAGCAAACCATTTTTTCAAAACTAGATTTGATTAAAGCCTATCATCAAATCCCTATGGAACCTTCTGACGTTAAGAAAACTGCCGTAATTACACCAATTGGTTTATTTGAATACGTAAACATGTGTTTTGGACTAAGAAATGCAGCTCAAACCTTCCAAAGGTTTATCGACACAGTTTTAAGAGGACTTGACTTTTGCTACGCTTACTTGGACGACGTTCTTGTCGCTTCAAAAAGTGAGGATGAACACAAAGCTCACTTGGAGCAAATTTTCGAACGATTTTCCCAATACGGAGTAGTTCTGAATGTCAGCAAATGTCTATTCGCTGTTAACACTTTGTATTTTTTAGGCTACCAAGTATCAGCAGAAGGCATTTCTCCTTTGCAAGAGAAAGTCGAGGTATTGCTAAAATACCCACTGCCTAAAACAGTCGATGAGCTAAGACGTTTCCTGGCTTTATTAAATTTCTACCATCGATTCATTCCACAAGCTGCCGAAAAGCAGGCGTTATTGCACGATCTGACCAAAGGTAAGAAAAAACGCGACAAAACGCCCATCGTTTGGTCTGAAGAGACAACTAAGGCATTCGATGCTTGTAAAGAATCGATTTCGCAAGCCACACTTTTGGCACATCCTAAAGCAGATGCCGCATATTCTTTGATGGTAGATGCTTCGGAGATCGCTATAGGAGGTGTTTTGCAACAAACTTGCTCTAATGTGGTTCAGCCATTAGCATTTTTCTCTAGAAAACTAAATGCGGCAGAGAAAAATTACAGTACATACGATCGCGAGCTACTTGCTGCATACTGTGCTGTAAAGCATTTCCGACACATGTTGGAAGGTCGAAATTTTGTAATTTTTACGGACCATAAGCCCCTCACGTTTGCTTTCAAAAACGCTACAGAAAACTGTTCCCCTCGCCAACAGCGTTACTTGGAATTTTTGGGTCAGTTCACGACCAATTTCGTCTATTTGGAAGGTGATAAAAACTGCGTAGCTGACGCAATGTCACGCATATGCTCAATACAAGTTCCATCCAAAATAGATTACGAGGGCATGGCTAAAGCTCAGTCGCTTGACGAGGAAATCAAGCAGGTTGCAGATAGCGATACTGGTCTTGTGTTAAAGCACCTTGATTTCCCACAAACCGATGTAAAATTGCTGTGATGTTTCAACTGGAACTATCCGTCCTTATGTACCTAAACTCTTCCGCTTTCAAGTTTTTTCAGCGCTACCCAACCTTACCCATCCTGGAGTGAAAGCGTCCACCAAGCTGCTGCGCGAGCGGTTCGTCTGGAAGGAGATGGCCAGAGACATTGCTGAGTGGTGCAAAGCTTGCTTAGAGTGCCAGAAGAACAAGGTCCACCACCATACAAAATCTGCAATCGGTAATTATCCTCTTCCTAGTTGCAGATTCAGCCACGTCAACGTCGATGTTGTGGGTCCTCTACCGACTTCCTGTGGATTCTCCTACGTCTTGACCTGTGTAGACAGGTTCAGCCGCTGGCCGGAAGCCTTCCCGATGGTGGACAAGACTGCAGCGACCATCGCCGAAACATTCTTCGCAGGCTGGATATCCCGTTTTGGAGTCCCGGAATGAATCTCTACCGACCAGGGTAGAGCCTTCGAATCCGACCTCTGCGGTGCACTAATGAAGTTCCTGGGGACCGAAAAGCTCCGAACCACCGCCTACAACCCAGCTTCCAACGGACTTGTCGAGCGATTCCACCGGCAACTAAAGCAAGCGATTAGATGCCAGACTACTGACAAGTGGGTACAGGTACTCCCAAGTGTGTTACTAGGTATTAGATCCTGTGTCAAGGAAGATCTAGGTGTCAGTGTGGCTGAAATGGTGTACGGTACGACGCTGCGACTACCAGGAGAGTTCTTCAGGTGTTCTTCTTCAGCGGATACTCCAACTCATGCTGATTTCGTGCATCGTTTGCGTGACACCATGCAGAAGCTCCAACCCACTCCACCGTCCAGACACTCTCAAACCGACGTGTTCGTTGCCAAGGACTTGTCGCAGTCTTCACACGTATTTGTGCGCCAAGACTGCGTCCGCAAACCTCTTCAGCAACCGTATGAAGGACCATACAAAGTGCTTCAGAGAAACACAAAGTTCTTCAAACTCAGTGTTAAAGGCAATGAAAAGAACATTTCGATCAATAGACTAAAACCCGCATTCTTCATTACAGAAAATAGTTCCGATTCCTCTTCAGCACCACAAGCAATAGACTCAAAAACCTACACAACAAGAAGCGGCAGGAAAGTTCACTTTCGTCTACCCTAGAAATTGACTTGCGGGGGAGCCCTGTGGTGCTAGCAAATTCGAACGATCTAGTATAACGAACTATTTCTACCAAAGTGAACAGTTCTGATCTTTAATTCTGATATGTCATATCTCGTATGCTAACTTTTTGTAATATGTTAATTCTGATTTTTGATTCTCTATATAAGCGTGTACTGCTTATGTACCGGCAGTCTCGCTCAGTCTTGTGCTTACCAAAGTCTAAGCTTAGCACTGTGCCCTAAGCACAGTTTAAATTTTTCTTTTATTTATTTGTTTCTTTTAATAAATTATACATTTGTTCCTGTTCGTAACTGGCTTTATTTCAACGTTCAACACTTTAAGCTAAATTAACCTTCTGATCTATAGTCATGTAGGAATAACTAATTAGTAGCCCCATCAGTTAATCTACAGTATCAACAACTATTATTGTTTCATCTTTGGCAACACAGCAGCTTCAAAATGGCTGCTTTGTTCTGAAAGCATGGTCTCGTGTTTTTTCATCATTTTGAACAAATGATTTTTAACGTAAGAAACACATTTTATCAGATTTTTTGGTAAAATTATTAAAATTCACCATCAGAACTACCTAAAAAACACATTATTAATTGGTATGTATAACTTAAAGACGTTTTATAAGAAAGATAAAAATCTCCTTTTTGACTGTAGTGTCAGTCACGAAAAGATAGAAAAGTTTCTATAACTTTTTAAAATAAGGCTTTACTTCAAATTTTTTTACGATACTTTCTTACTATAGTAACCTCTGTGTAATTCCACACCTGTTTAATTTTTAAATAAAAAGCATTTTCTCTATTTATAACACATTTTAGCTTTGTAGTGTCAGTCACGATGCAGTGTCAGTCACAACTTCTTTTTGATCTAGATGTTTTAGATTAGCTATAATATTTGTAGTTTTATTATATTTTTGATAATTTTGATTTAAGATGGCTATACCAACAGCTAAAAGAAAAAAGAGAGCAAAGGGAAAGTTTTTAAGATGGGATAAATTTCAAAAATTTAAAGAAAATGAAAGCAAAAACCACTTTACGCACGACACTTCAATTAAAAGTAACCACCTCTATTGCAATCCTCCAACCGTTTGACAACCTTGGGTGGTAATTCTCTTCCAAAAGTTATGGTCATCTTTGCCATCAGTCATGATAAGGGACCAATTGTTGGACTTCGTGATACAGTGAGAAGGGGATAAAAGAGTCACACTTTCTATGAAATTTGACCACATTTTGCTAAAGATTTTTTCACTTTGCATAAGAAATCTGCCCAAACATATCACTATTATACATTTCTGACAATTGTGTAAAGAGCAAAATAGGTAGATTAAATTATGTATGCCCATCAAAGGAAGATAAATATATGATACCTGACACTCAAAAATTGATCCGGGTTTTTTTTTAATTAAACAAATACCTACTTAAAACAACTGCCAATGTTTCATTAAAATCCCAAAATACTACACGGCTATTTAAACAAATTTAAATGTTGTAAAAAGAAATAAATCTCAACAAAATTCTGAAAATGAACTTGATGCTGGAAAAAAGGGCTTTATTTCCTTTTGTAGTTAAATTATAGTTAAATTTTTTGTGGGCAAATGTTAAGTAAAGATGCTTGTTCAGTAAAACTGAAACATCTGCAAAGATCGGGAAGTCTTTTTGCGTGGCCCGAGAAAGAAGTTTTTTCAGAAAATGCTAATGAAGAAAGAAGTAAGAAACTACCAGAAACCAACTTTAGGTGACGTTGTGTAACTTTTTCTAACTATATTTTTACCATGTACGCTATTTTTGACTTACATGTTCAAAACTATTTACATATGTTATGTTATTATTGCCTAAATTTCCATTTCTGTGATACAATTCACGTTATGTAGTGTGTCACAAGTTGAATGTAGTGTAAGTCACACACAAAAGTGTTAATAAATTATTTCCTATGACATTTCAATACTTTTTTGCAATTAAATGATTTATCTTTAAACCTTATACTTAAAATAAGCACCTGTAGAATGTTAATTTACTGCATTTTGAAAAAGAAATTAGAGTTTAAGAAATTACCAGAAACCTACTTTAGGGGACATTGTGTAACTTTTCTAACCATAATTATACCATTAATGCAATTTTTAACTTACCATGTTCAAAATTATTTACATAAATTGTGTTATTATTGCTTAAAATTCCTTATCTGTGATACAATTCACAATGTAGTGTCAGTCACGAATTGAATGTAGTGTCAGTCACGCACATAAATGTTAATAAATTATTTCCTAAGGTATTTCAACACTTTTTTGCAATTAATATATTTAGCCTCAAACCTTATACTTAAAATAAGCAGTGGTAGAATGCTGATTTACTGCACAACCAGAAGAAATTAGAATTTTTATGATAGCCAAAAAATCTACGAACTTTCGTGTAGTGTCAGTCACGTCGGGACATTTTTATTATTTTTTTAGTTAAATATTAAATAAAATTTTTTTCACTGATTGCTAAAAATACTATAGGCTCAGGGGTATGCCGCGACATACAATATTTTTTTCATAAATATAAATAATTATGAAATATGCAAATGAAATTGTTTAAATCGTTCTGATGTAGTGTCAGTCACGCGTGGAAATGCCCTACTAGTTACTTAGGGACACGCCTTAAACTCTAAAAAATAAGAATAAAAAATTGTGTTAAAAATGCAACCAAAAAGGCCGTAACACCTATTTGTAGTTAAGATATTATTTTAACATGTTTTTATGCTAGATGTTTCTAAAATTAACTAGTATTAAAGAACTTTGTGGAGAGTATAAAAAAATTAAAATATTAAAAAAAAAACTAATATCATATTGAATCTCACTAAACTTGATCTTTTTTAAATAGAAATATATGACTGATACATGTAATCAAAGGCTGAAAACTGATATTTTGATCTTCTTCTATCGGACCAGGTCAATTTTGGAACTTTATTAACATGTTAATTGTTTGTGGGAAGGGACTCCAGGTCGCAAGAGGTTAAAACAATTTTAATTTAAGAATTTTTACTGTCACAGAGAAAGGAAAATACACCCAGGGCGAAGGCGGGAATCGAACCCGCACCCTTTACAGGCGCAAACTGCTGGCGTAAAAGTCCAAACCACTCGGCCATCCGCGCCCGAACCTTGACATGTGTACTCTTTTTCAATGTGTGCAATACACACTGAATAGTTATTATACTCAATACAAATAATTTTTGCAAACAATAAGTACCCTAAAAAAATTATTGTGGCATGGACAGACAGACGGACCAAAACATATTAAATAAAACTAATAAATTGTCAATTTTCTCTTGTCTCATAGATATTCCTGTGCACCAATGGTCCTAAGGGCTCGCCAGTAAGTATTAAAATCCTTTTCTAAAAGATGTATTTTCAAGCAAATTCTAAAAGAATAAAAAAAATTCTAAAGAAATTCAATTTTATTTTTTCATAGACCTACACTCTTAAAACGAATGAGCGATTTTAACTCAGTCTGAGTTAATTTCACTCCTCCAGACTGGAAAATGCACTTACCCGGAAGGAGTGGATTTTTTGTGTGTTAAGCCTCCGGCAGGATCACTCCCAACGAGTGATTTTAACTCAGTCTGAGTTAATATTCACGCCTTTCCAGTGTCGAAAATGCACTACTAAAACTGGAGTGGATTACACCCTTTTGTTTTAAGAGTGTAAATACATTAGTTTTGAAATCACACTGTCTGATGAGTACAGGGGGAAAACAACTTCATAGAGACTAGGGATCGTACTGTATGCTTTTGTGCTTGGCGGACATTGGCGATAGGAAACCGGTTTCTTTCTCAGTTCTTCTTTTGCGGTAGAAACGTGGGACTCGTGTCCACTGATCTTCGGCGTAAATCAGAGTTGCCGCGAGAGAAAAGCAAAGTGGGTAACTGATTTCCTTACGCCAGTTAAGGCGATGAGTAGCTATTATTGCAAAAGAGGCCTGTTACAAAAATATTCCTATGCTGTGAAGTTGTTTTCCCCATGTACTATTCACCTGTAAAAGTCATAGAGATAGTAAATCCGTGTGCTCTCGCACACTTTCTTAAAAGGAAACGGGGTTAAAAATTTACTTTCTTTCTCCTGCCATGTTGAGTTTGGTCCGGCAAATTGAGTCGAAGAAAAAGAGATCTGAAAAAGAGAGAAAAATTGTGTTTGACATAAAAATTATCTCGCTGAAGCGAAATGAAACTACCCAAAAAGTGTTCTGGATTCATCAATTGTAAAAGTACAATCAACGGTCAAAAATTATTTCAAAGAGCTTCTATCCAATAGACTCCGATATAAAAATTTCTAAAAAAAGCGCAATTTTAGTAACTAAGGGCCCCCTGCTTGCTATCGCTCGCCAACCCAGTGACAAACCCATTTATAACAAACAAAACACATCTTTTAATAATGTGACATTGATTGCTGTGTTGCAAAGATGTTGCAATTCAGATCCAAACAAATTAAATGGAGATATAGTGTTGCTAAACGTAATTGAATATGTAAAATCTACAATATTTGGGTTTAAATGTCTTAAGAAAACTATTTTTTCTTAGAAAAGACACAAAAGTTAATAAAATATATAAATGGTTCTTTTAGTACTGTTAGTTCGTTAGTATTTGATGTTGCATTCCACTTTCTTTGTTTAGTTACCCACTTTCTAAATAGAATGGAAATCTTTCTGCTTTTTTAGATATATTTCTCATGGAAATATTAAAGGAAATCAGTTTTTTATTGAATAAAAACAGATGTTATATGCCAAAATATAAGTGAGTAACCGATAGAACTCGTATTTTGGCTGCTGATAATTTTGGTTAAGCCTAACTTGGCTGCCGTGCTGCCAAATCCTCAATGCCGTAGCCATTCCGACCACAGAAATTTCCCTTTAAATTTGACCAAGTAATAAGAACACACAGATGTTTTATTCTATTTATTCCAACATGGATGTTGGTTTGGTACGCATTCCCCTTTTGGTTTTTCATTGCGTTTCAGAAAGTGAACAGCAATTAAAAATGCTCAAAATAAACTCGAAATACAATCTGTCAGAAAAACCCTTCATATTTAAACTTATTATTAGTTTCAATATTAAGTTATATATTTATTGTAAATTTACTTCCATGCTTAATCTAGAAATTAATAATTGAATTTTTGTTTTCATTCTAGTCTGGAAAAGCAGGAGCTGTAAGTGCCAATTTCTTGAAATATTCATTAAATTTAAATTCAAGTAATATTTGCTAGTTTTGAGGAATACGCATGAAAGGGGTTGCAGTTGCAAAACTAACTTATTTCGAAATATAATTAACCTCTTGCGACCTGACGTCCAAAATTAGGGACATTTTTTAAAACCTCCCCACAAACAATTAGCAGGTCAATTATTTTCAAATTGACCTGATCCTATGGAAGAAGATCCAAATCAGTCTTCAGCCTTTGATTACAGATATAGTCATTTATTTCTATAAAAAACAAAGTCGAACGAGGGTCAATAAGATATTAGAGTTCTTTTAAAAATATTTAAAAATGTTTTCAAACTTATCAAAAAGTTCTTTTAGTAGTTAATTTCAAAGGCATTTTTCATTAAAAACAATGTTAAAATAATCTGTTGACTGCAAATAAGTGATACGGCCATTTTTTGCATTTACAGCATAATAAAAGTGTATTTTTAAAGTTTAAGGCGTGTCTGTCCCTAAGTACGACTTATGACTTTCTTGGTGGATGGCAAGTTCGAAGAACAATGCGACCTTAGGTCTATTGCATTCAACCCCAGAAATGACACAATCACAAGAGACACACAAAGAAAGAGACGACACAAACACTTAGACAAATAACAACATTTATTGACGGACACAAACATCCATGCCATGACCGGGACTCGAACCTGGCCCAGTCCCTAAGTAACTGTTAAACATATTTTTTTTAATTTCTTTGAAAAACATACTTTTCATCATATATTGGTATGAAACGTATGCTTAGATTAAGAATATACGAGTAGGAGATCTTTAATTTTGGAATGCTAAAATTTACAATTAAAATGCACTGATACCGAACCATTTTTTAAAAAAATCATTTTTGTTTGTTAAAGTTTATATTATTTTTCAGAAAGAAAAACTAGCTATGATAAAATACATAGTAAGCATTATTTATAGTCTCTTTAAAATTTTAAATTCGTTCTATTGTATAAGAATCGAATAATATAAATACACATAGATCTTATAGATAAATATCTGTTCAAGGTGATATTGTGATTACTATAAAGGGGTACAAACACGAGGTACAACATCATATAGTTCCATTTTTTATACTTTTTGTCGGTTTATCTCTCGTCTATATACTTTTTTTTCTCTCTATAATGGGAATGCAATATCGGCGGTCAAGCCTGTGCAGACTCGGCATATTCCCCAGAACTGAGAGCCATTTTCTTGTTGCACCATCTTGGCGGCTCTCAATTTTGACGCACAGATTACAATCTGAACTCTCTGTTTATGTTAAGGTATGCTGATATTTAATTTTGCCGAGAGAAGCCAAGCCAAATGGGCCCACCAGGAATCTTTTACATACAACATAATCATATGATATACATGCCTAAGATTTTCCCATCCAGAAAATCCGAAGACTCAGCCGGGGCCCGAATCAGCGATCTTGGGCACGTTTAACCTCTCAGCCAATGAGCAGTTCTCGTCCATATACTAAAAGTGTTTTTTTTTTGTAAAACTAAAATAATAATGAAGTAGAATATTGTAATTCTCCCAGAAATTTTTATTTTTAGCTTTTAATTGATTGAAATAATGATTATGTATGAATTGTTTTTGTTGTAATCAATAATAAATATTTTATTTTTTAGATTTGTGTGTATGAAATTAAAATGACCGAGTGTATGGGAGAGGGGAAAAGAACGACTCCAGTAATTATTCGAATTTGTTGATTTAATTGGGAATTCACAAACTATTTTAATTGAATCCTAATAAACTCATTCTTGTCTCATTTCAGGGAACCAAGCATTGATGATCCGACTTGAAACTGGTTGAGAGGAGCATATTTACTGTTTATAAATTTTTGTTTCATAAACATGTTCTGTATAAATTAAAGCGTTATTTAAAAATCATTTGAAGAACTCTTAAATACAATTTGCTCCTCAGGCCAAAAGTTATGTGTGGTAATTCTTCATACATATTAACACAAATGTACCACAAAATCACAATGACTATGTGTGAATTCCACAGATAGTTTTTTTTTATATAATGTATGAAGTCAAGGATTTAGTTTTTTTTTCAAAGATAAATGCATTTTAAATAAAACCAAAATTATTGAAATATTTTAAATTTTAAATTTTCCACAACTCCGTCGAACTAAAATATGTGCACAAATTGTGGATGCAAATCAATTTTATGAAAAAATTGTCAATAGAATTGCTACATCAAGTTTGAAATATTTGGAAGATTTAGGTTGAAAAAGATACATTAATAAATTAAAGAATTACTAATCACATTATTGGCTCCTTGCTCTACTCTTCGAATACACAACGTAATCTGGTAAAGAATTACACCCATTGACATCTCTATTGTAGAAATAATGTTTTCCTTCTTCTTTTCTAAAGCAGAATTTTATAAATTTCTGACCATGTTATTTACTATCAACAAAGTGTTAACCAGTCAACCTTTTTCACAAAATTAAAAGAAATAAATACAATTAAAGCTAGTAATATTTTAATTTCTCCTAAAGAAGGCAACAAAACTTGTAGAGCAGTGCAAGAAATCTTCTTCAACTAAGTCTCTGATGTGCGTTCCTTGCAAGTTTTTGGGTTCGTGGCAAGTTCCGAGAAAGTTCCTGGGTTCCAAATGTTTCCCTGTGTTGGTGATCCAGCTGATACTACATCTGCACTTCAAAGGATTGTCTGAAAAATTCGAGAAAACATGAATTAATTGGCCATCAGCTTCTCGGAGACTAGAAATACAGGGTGGTTATAAAATAACGCTCGCTACACGGAGTGGTTTGTAGCTTGAATGAATAATCCAAATGCAATAAACATTGAGACACTTACTAATCAAGAAGGGGGGGGGGATGGAATCATAAAAAACAAACTCGTCACTTGACCAGGGTTCTAAATTACAAGGCGTGATTGGATGTGTTGGCCGTAATTAGCCATTTTTGGCCATGTCTCGTAATTTAGAACCTTGGTCAAGAGACGAGTTTCTTTTTTGTGATTCCATTCTTTTTCGAAAAAAAAAAAAAGAAACTCGTCTCTTGACCAGGGTTCTAAATTACGAGGCGTAATTAACTGTGTTGGCCGTAATTGGCCACAATTGACGACGCCTCGTAATGTAGAACCCTGGTCAAGAGACGAGTTTCTTTTTTATGATTATTCTTTTTTTTATTATTTTTTAGGATTCTATCTTTTTTATGATTCCATTCTTCCCCCCCCCCCTTCTTGATTAATAAGTTTCTCAATTTTTTATGCATTTGGATTATTCATTCAAGCTTTCAGACCACTCCGTTATTTTATAACCACCTTGCACACAGTCGGAAACGTTTCAACCTAACCCGATCATCAGTCACATCCAGGGCTTATTCTTCCGTAAGGCCCTGTAGGCCTAAAGCCCCTAAATTTTAGGGGCCCCTTAATTTCAGTTTCTATTATGCTAAATGCTGTAAATCCCCGAAATATCATTAAACTGAAGAAAAAAAAATCTGATACTCCTTTTTTTTTTTTTTTTGCTAAATTTTGACTGAGAAATTAGCCTAACGTGATTGTTTCGATTTTAGTTTATAAGGAAGTATATAAAATTGTACCAAAAATTTTATGCATAGATCACATAGCACCATCAATACTGGAAATCATACACAACATTTTCCGTAAAGCCCCCCCCCCCCCCCCCCCAAAAAAAAAAAAATTGGTTGCGCCTATAGTCAAATATTTCTTAGAACAGGCCCTGGTCACAGCGCTCCACAACTCCGTTACTCTAGTATTACAATTCTATTTTTACAAAATTTCATTACCTGGCAAGTGGTAGGTTTCAAAACATTATAATTAGAGTCAAATGGGCTGTGAGGCGCCCTGTGGTCAGTGTCTCGATCTACGGATCGGAAGGTCCCGCGATCGGGTCCTGGAATCTGAAAACTCACCCAGTATATGCGGAGTACGTGCTCGTTAAGTACGTGCTCGCTCCCCACGAGTACAGGTTCCTGGAGACTATTTCCCTCCCCTTCAGGGACATGTCTAAATAGTGGAGGTGGCGCGTGATAGATGCCAGCATCACGTACATGTGTGCATGTGAGTGTGAGTGTGTGTTGTGACTGTCTTACTTGACGAAGGTTTATAAGGGGCTCTCTGAGCAAGCACACAAGCCTGAAAATATATGTATATCAACCAACCTAGAGTCAATTAATATTGACTTTATACACACATGTACGGAATAATTAAGACAATTGATAATTTAGGGGAGTTGGTGCATGGACTCTTTCAACGTTTGTTCCAAGATAATTCTAAGACAAAATATAATTGAAACGCACCGCGAACGATTCGCTTGGGGATGGGTGGAGTTTCGTAGATTTTGTGCGTTTCCTAATCGAACTGGAACAAATCCTTTGGGTGTGAATGATGTTACTCCACGATTTGTCTAAGACCATTCCGAGCAACCACTCGCAAATTATTTGTTTACTGCTTTGTCACTCAATATCGACGAAAAAAAAAGGAAATCCCGATCAGAAACTTATTAAGCTGTGCGGGGAAATTAATAGATTTGTCTGATAAGAAGTTTATTATTCTTTGGATAAAGAATCGGTTCACTGGTTATCGTTCGTCGATTATTTTGCCATTGCATAGGGGATTGGTAAGGCCACAACTGGAATATGCTGTTTAGTTTCGGACCCCCTTCTTCAGAAAAGATATAGAGTTGATTGAAAAAGTTCAGCATAGGGCAGCAAAAATGATGAATTGTTTATCAGATAGCGATTATGATAACAGATTAAGATCTTTAAACATGCACTCTTAAAACAAAAGAGTGAAATCCACTCTAGTTGGAGAAGTGCATTTTCGACACTGGAAAGGAGTGAATATTATCTCAGATTGAGTCATAATCACTCGTTTGGAGTGATCCTGTCGGAGGTTTAACACACAAAGGCTCCACTCCTTTCGGGGAAGTGCATTTTCTAGAATGGAGGAGTGAAAATTACCTCAGACTGAGTTAAAATCGCTTGTTCGTATTAATAGTGTGTATTCCCTAGAAAATAGGAGAACAAGGGGTGATTTAATTCAGTTATTCAAGTTCATAAAACAGGGAGACATGGAGGGCTTAGGTTTTATCTTAAATAGCCGGAGCAGAGGACATGGTCAGAAATTGAATAAATCATGTTTCAGAAGGTAGGTAAGAAAACATTTTTGTTGCAATAGAGTCGTTAATGAGTTTAATGCTTTACCAGAATATGTTGTGTATTCGAATAGAGAGGAAGATTTTAAGAAGAATCTCGATAGCTATCGGAAACTGGTTAGCTGAAGAAATTAGATACATTTTGGACCAATCTTGCTGGGCCTCTGGCATGTTTTTGCCGACAATTTTTTAATTTGCATTTGAATTTGTGTGGAGAATGAATTACGCAATCAACATCAAGCATTTTCAATGAATTATGCAATCCAAAAGCAGCCCAAGAGATACGTCAGTGAATTATTGTCCATTTTGAAAACCCAACAGGGCATACACTCCTAAAACGAACGAGCGATTTTAACTCAGTCTGATTAATTTTCACTCCTCCAGTCAGGAAAATGCACTTCTCCTTTTGGAGTGGATCCTTTGTGTGTTAAACCTCCGACAGGATCACTCCAAACGAGTGATTTTAACTCAGTCTGAGTTAATATTCATTCCTTTCCATTGTCGAAAATGCACTTCTCCAACTGGAGTGGATTTCATTCTTTTGTTTTAAGAGTGTAAACTCGACAGGCGAAACCCGATAGGGACGAAATGACTCCAAATTTGACAATGCCGACAAATCTGTGAATTAATGCTATTATTCTTAATTGAGAGCAGTTTAAGGTAGGCGAATACCCAAAATTTCCCAAAATTCTAAAAATTTTTACCATTACTTTAATCTCTTCCAAATTTGGCATAGTGATTTCAAATATAATGAATAATACTTTTTGGGCTTTTGTTTTTATTTAAATATAATTTATTCATTTTAAACGGTGTTTTTCTACTAAAAAACGAGGTTTACGTAAACAAGTCTACCAAATTGAATTTTCATCCTATGAACATTTATTATGTGTTAAATTCTTTTTTTTGAACTGATACGTGCAATGACCCTCTAGAGTTACATACAAATTACAAGAAAAAAAGTTATTAAGAAAAATGTTATAAATTAACCACAAAAAAAGGATTTTTTTTCGATCAACTTACACTTGGACATTTAAAAAAAAAAAAAACTTGTATACTTTCACCAGATGTTAGAGGTTCATGGCACAGATATATATTGAAATAGCATCTGTAAAATATTTCAGGTAAATTAATGTAAAACTTTTTATGCTAGGAGTGTTGGCGTAAACACCTTTTTTTAGTTGAAAAACACCGTTTAAAATAAATCAATTATATTTAAATAAAAAAAAATTGCCCAAAAAGCATTGTTCATTATATTTGAAATCATTATGCCAAATTTGTAAAAGATTAAAATAATAGTAAAAATTTTAGAATTTTGGGTATTCGCCTACCTTAATTTACTCATTTTTCATATTTTTAAATTTTTTGCTTTCGGAATTCTGGCTTGTAGGGATTTCGGCTGTCGGCTTTATGTCCACACCCTATTCCATCAATATTTTTATAAAGACATTATCATACATCAATATTTATGTATAGACCCTATACCTTCAATATTTATGTGATCCTCCGAAACCATGATATATATTGGCAATAAATTGTACAATCAATATCAGCTAATCGAACACTCAGTGAATTATGCAATCAAGAGCAGTCCAACATACCATTAATGAATTGCATAATAAACATAATCATACGATAAACCCAATCATACAAATATATCTATAATAAACATATGCATAATATACAAATATCATAATTATATTTTTGATATAGGGTAGACTGACCAGTGAATGAACAGTTGTACATTTAACAAAACACATTTAAAAAGTAAGGAGTAAAAATCATTCCACTGGATAGATTGGCAACACTGACTTCCTCTCATATAGTTAGGAAGCTATCTGCTATCTGATTGGTTGTCCTGGTCATTAATTAAAATTCAACGTGTTTATTGACTGAAATTTTTGTGTTCATTCACTGGTAAAAGTACTGTTCATTCACTTGGCTTTCGTACCACTTTTTATTTGGACCCCCAAAAGACCCAAAGCAATGTAATATAAAGTCACCTCCTTTTTTTTTGTAGAATTTACATACAATGACAGATGTGTTCACATTGTCATAAACCCAAAAGCTATATTTTCTTTATATGTAGGAATTTTCTTGAAACAAATTGTGCTTAAGCGTTCAGTCACTGGTTAGTCTACCCTATCTCTTACCGTCGAGGTGGAATACGAGCAGATTTGGGAAAACTGGCGCGAAGATGGCCCCCGGCATCTCTTTGATGTCGTTTCCTCCCAAGTAGACGTACATCAGGTCGGGCATCTCGCTGAAGATGTCCGCTGGCAGAGACGACAGCCGATTCCAACTGCGGATGGAATATTAAAATTTAAAAAAACTTAACACTTCGGCGCAACAGCCCATTTGTGCGCCAAGGCCTGCCACGCCTATTTCACCACTTGACCAATTGATAATATACTGGACCTATGAAAAGTATGGTTCCATATCCCCATAATTTTTATAGGCCTAACCCATCAGTTTTATGGGGGGTTTAACTGGCCCCATAAAATGTATGGGAACCATAGAATTCTATTGGGAATAAAACCAATAAATATTTTAGTGTGTTATGGCCCCAATAAAATTTTGCAAACCAATAGAATTTTGTGGGTGCCATAAAATTTTATTGGTCCAATAAAATTCTATTGGGAATAAAACCAATAAAATTTTTAGTGTGTTATGGCCCCAATAAAATTTTGGAAACCAATAGAATTTTACGGTTCCCGTAAATTCTATTGGTTTCTAAAATTTTATGGGGCCATAACACACTAAAAATTTTTATTGGTATTTTTATGGGAATTTCCAATAGGGTGGGCTGTGGTGTGCTAGGCATATGTCCCGGCTAGGTGGTCGACCTCACGCCACTCATGCACATCGTTTTCTATCGTTCTAATAGATGAGCTAAAACTGTTTTTAAAAAAAACGCGAATCGCCCTAATTTTTTAACAGTCTAAGGAAGGGATAAGAACGTTTATTTAGTGGGTAAGGCCGTTTTGCATCAAATAAGGCCGTTGCCCATAATCTCATAAGAATTGAAGGGCAAATGCTCTTAAATTTACAGTTTTTTACAATATACTTGAAACACGCCTTTTAATCTGATTACACTGTTACAAAATTTAGGCCTACTTTCACCGTAATAATGGTTCTTAGAAGCTGCAACAGTCGAGTGGCAAAATGTTTCATTATATTTTAGGTATATATTTGGTTTATATAAGGGTTATTCGAACCCTTTTAAGATTTTGGAAACAAACCCCTAAGATAAGATCCCTTTGATAGCTCGTATTAAAGGAAATTTTATTGGCAAGAAGGATATAATGGTATAATATAAATAATATCTTTTTTCTTTCATAAATTTATGTTTTTAAAACATAGACACTTTGGGCCAAGCCTCCCTTTATATTAGCAGAGCTATACTATAGAATGAGTGAACCTGGGGACCCTTGGTTATAGCTCCCTTACCATGGCCCCGGTATGGTTCAAGCCTCCTTCACCATGGGCCCTATGGTAATGGAGACTTGACCCATACGGAGCCCATGGTAAGGGAGCTATAACCAAGGGTCCCCAGGTTCACTTATTCTAGTATAGCTCTCCTAATAAATGTTATGAGAACAGTTGCGTTGGTCTTACAGACATAGCAAACAAATTATGAAGTATAGTGCTACTTTCGATTTCTGTGAGTATAGAAAGCGTGGGTGGAGAAAGAGCATTAAAAGTAAACGGTACTTCTGATGGGTTAGTATCGAATTCTAAGATATACGAGAAAGGTTTTTTTTTTCTTCCTTACATTTTTTGTTTGGACTCGTTTCAAAAACCGTTTCTAGCCACCAGAAATTGAAAGTTAGGATAAATGGAGGGTTCAGAATACAAGTAAAAAAGAACACTTTTTGCCATTTTCGAATTAGCAAGTGCTATAGCATGCACTAACTTTGTAAAAATTCAGTGCAATAATGGAAAAAATCATAGTTCAGATAATATAATCAAAGCAGCAGCAATTAAAGAAAACATAAAGATGAATTTAGTTATAAAGCTTTAACTTAAACCTCTGCTGCCCAAATATGCTTTTTATGGACTTATGGTTAACTTTTGATCTGAGCCCTCGATATAGTAACCATTATCACGATAGTCACTTGTATGTAAACAAAACTCACCTAAAATTGAAAGCTTTCAGCTTCGAAGGCCTCGGGAACATGCTCCTCTTCAGCTCCTGTATTCTTCCAGACATGACATAAACTTCCAGAAGATTCGGCAACGATGCGAATGCCTCGTCATGAATCCTCTTCGTCGAACAGTTATTGATCTTCACTTCTTCCAAACTTTTCGGGGCATATTCGACAAACGATTCACCAATCTTCAAAACTTTCGTGTGGAACAGAATCAGCCTCTTCAGGTTGGTGAAACCGGACAGCAAGTCCCACTGCACGCCTCCAAGCAGCTTGACATTGTCCAGGAACATGTAAGTTATTCCAGGCGCCACGTTAGGCCTCGCGTCGAATAAAGTCCTTATGGTCGATTCCTTTATGGTCAGGTAACGCAATCGCTTGGCATCAAATATATTGGCTGGCAGGTACATGAGGCTGGATTGCTTCAGGGAGAAGCTCACGTGTTGGTAATCGCTGGATTCGTCCAGAACCCTCGACAGAATGTCTATGTCGTAGATGTTCTTGCACTGGATGTTGGAATAACACTCCTGGCAGTATTTGTAGCAAGAACATGGTTCGATGAGCTCGCTTGGGGGGCATATAGTGGCTGGATTCAAATCGAAGGCATGGGAAAACATCATCAATGTGTAGATATAAATGAAACAGGTAAATTGTACATTTTGGTGCCACATGATTGCTGCTAGTAGAACCGACTGAAGTTAGGAGCCTTCTTCGGAAATTTCTATTTTGCAAAGATCCAAATGCAGATAAGCAAGTTGTATGGACTTCCTTTTGCATGATTAGTTCTACATGAAAGATAGGAAGTGATAGGAGTGAAGATAAGTGTTAAAGTAGAAAGTAGCTTATAAACGGGATTGTTCCTGTCGCCCCTATACTTCTGCAGACAACGGGACCAACGCCGAACCATGTCGAATTAGAAGATAGCACTCAACAAGTCAGCACCATTTAATTTTTTGGGGTACTTTCCGTATGGTGACTATACCGAGAAACCTGCCGTAATTATAGGGGGCTGATTGTAAACAAAAGGTTGTTTATATTTGTAAAACATCGAGACATATATATCAGCAACAAAACTAATTCCAAGTTTAATTTTGTTTAATTAAACCAAGACAAACTAATAAAGTCAGAAATGTTTTAAATGATGCGTTATTGTAATGAGTGAATGGGCTCGTTTCCATACTTTGCCACAAAAAAATTGCATCGCAGTTCGGACCACGTGACCTTTTTTAAACCTATGAGCTGTTTCGACACTTTGTTAAAGAAGACTAAGCAACCAATGAAATCACAGTTCAGAGAACGTGCCTTCAGAAGAATTATTCCTACTCATTTAACAAATAAAAATTAATATATTTGCATACTAACAGGGAATTAGAGAAAACAGAGCAAAATGTCCACGAAATGTTTTCTATATTTGTTATAATATATTTTAAAAAAATACATTAAAAGATGTAGGAACAACGCCATTGCATATTTTTCAATAAAAAACAAAATTTTTGTTTCTTTCTTTTAATTTAAAGTTGAGCGGTCTACTAATATCTCATGCTAGTCTTTTTGTAAATTATTTTAAATAAAAAAATTACAATTACAGTAAAAAAAAATTTCATCTCTTATCTTCTGAATAAAGAATAAGATATGGAACACATTCTCTCTGAATCGAATAATTTAGAAGATGTAGAATATGAGCGGGAAAATGGCATTTTCTAGTGACAGATGGAATACGTACACCTTACAGAAAGTGAAAAACGACTCAAAAATTCAGTTTTTTGAAATTTCTTTATAATATGCTCTGTTTAACCAGCTTTCTGATTATATACCAATTTTATTCAAATCCATAGCTTAGTGTTTGACTTATGATTTTTTTGTAGAAGCATATCTCATAGAATATAGTGTGTTGTAGTAACTTCAAACTGATTTTCTGATTAAAGTGTTTATTTGTATGTAATGCTTCACTTCGGCAATGATATCTTGAGTTCTATTAAACATTTTTTATACTATTTTCAGTTATGTGGTCTGTATTATATAGAGCATGTTGTGAAACTTCATTTTGTTTGTATCTTTTATAGAAATGTTTTTAAGAGCATTTAACTTAATTATTTCTTTTTAAAAAAATCACTTTTTTTCGGTATCACAAATAATTTTTTTTAAAAAAAGTTCTAGTTTAACTAAGAACTATATGATGTTCACAACATTAAAGAAGATGTCTTAAACAGTTTCAAAAAGAAATTATCGTTTTAAGTCAATTTGAATTCACGAGATCTTTATAGAAAAAATTGTCTAATTACCATACTAATTATTAATTAATAAATACGTTAATTACTTCTTTAAAAAAAATTACATAAAATAGTTAGCCTATGTGTACTTCATCTATGGTATTAATTTAAATTTCTTCCAATGAAAATATTAAAAAAAATTGTTAAAGGTGTACGTATACCTTAATATAATCTGAGAAGTAATTTAAACTACTATTTATAATAGAAAATTAAAATAACAGGTGATATATTCAATTATTATTAATTATTTTGTCATAACTCTTCTAGTAGTCAATAATTTCAAGAATATCATCATTCTTGTGGGATTCTGGCAAGGGAATGATGTGGTCATGCGGAATGACCACATCATTCATGATTTGCAACTAAAAAAATTTTCAGAAAAAATTGATCCAGGGGAATGATGAACAATAAGAATATTCTTACTAGAACTATTCTTTTTAGAACAATATTTACAAAATAAAAGTTCCTAAAAATGAAAAATTAATAGAATTCTATTTTGATAAAAGGGAGAGTGGGGGCTATTGGGACAAAAAAAAAATTTCAACCTCTGTATTTCAGCAAAAATACAAGAAATTTAATTTCTTTTTTTACAAGCTCATAAACTGAACTTCATTTACTTAAAGAGTCATTCGACAGATGTTAAAAAATTACCATACTTTGATTGCTGAGCGTTTTAAACAAACATGTAAATTTCCCATCTTGTCCCATTAGCCCCCTTATGTGGGGTCTAATGGGACAGGGTGCAGGGCTATTGGGACATGCTAAAAGTTACCTTAATTAAATATTCAAAAAAAGGGAAAAGTAATCAGAAAATGACATGAAAAAATAAAATTTTAAAGCAAATACCATTTTCAAGATGTATAGGGGAGAGTTTTGTACCTTGGGACGCTTGTACCTTGGGACACGGACAATTTCTAAGAATCTATTGGCAATATTCATACATTGTTTATTTCTAATAGTAGCCTTAACCAACAGACATCATCAAAACAAAATTTAACACTAGCATCATTGAATTGATGAATTGGTGACAAAAAATAATATTTCATTACCCCAAAGTATTTTTCTCAGTCTAATATAATTTTTTACCTTTGTACGTTTACAAAAAGTCAACTGCATTTTATTTTCTTCATAAAAGAGAAGATTTTAAAATATTTTGGTTATGAGAAAATAATGATAATGCATTTAGATTGGCCACTATCTTGCTTTTATTTAAACCATGTAGTGTGTTGTACCTTGGGACAGTAAAGCATATTGTATCATCATATAATGTTAAATAATTTGGACTTGCAATTTTGCTGTATAATTTAAATTATTCTTGAATTATGAAGTTTTATTTGTGTATTTCCTTGAAAAAACAATAAAGTTTGTTTCCTGACACAAATTAGTTCAAGTGTATGACTAGTGACTGAATTATAAAGTATGTCCCAAGGTACAACACCATATTGTACCTTGGGACAGTTTATCCTCTCTACTTTAAATGAGTGGCAATTTTTTAATTTCAAGCTTCCATAATTTAAAAAAAATATATCATCGAAGAATATATTGGTGTGTTGAAATGCTGATTTTAAATTTTTATTTTGACTATAATTATCGAAGAAAAAAAATAAAATGTAAAAATTGTCCCAAGGTACAACACTCTCTCCTACATAAATATTTTTTTAAACAATTATTTCCCATAGAAAGGTGAAATATCAAAGTTAAATTTAAAACTCAAAATTGAAGATGCTCCCATAATTTTTGTTGAATCCTGGAAAGGATAGTTCTATAACTGAATCTTTGGTTTTATAACTAAATCTTTAGTTTTATAACTAAATTTTTAGTTTTATAACTAGATCTTTAGTTTAAAAACTAAATATTTCTTAAATCTTCTAAAAACTTGTCCTCTTTTTCAGGGTACGTTGATTTAAGAAGACCGTCTTTATCTTCAAATAGCTTACCCGGAGTTCATCGCCTTCTTTTTTAGAAATCAATCAAATGAATAAATAATAGCTTTCTTTTTTGCAAATTTTATCAACAACAAATTATTTATCTTCACCAAGCTCTGTTCAGATGTAATTAATGAAATTGCAGGCTGAAAAATGTCAACAATAAAGTTCATGAACTTTCACTAATTATACGATGAAAAAAGTTTTTAAAGTTTAAAATTAAAGTTTCAAAAAAGCTTTTGGCAACTTGACTGAATAAGATATTGGAGATTTATATAGATTCTTCAAGAGAAAGAATACAAAGCTAGGTTTATTCGTGTCCCATTTGACCCCACAGTGTTGATTTTTATAAATGATCTAACACAGAAGCATGTGTATTTCACCACAGTATTTGACAAGTAATATTTTAATCCATGATACGTCCTCCACCTAAAACTATAGTTTAACCCATAATTTTTTTAATACTTCAAAAGTGGAAAAAATATACACTTTTAACTAACTTTGGATACTCCCCAACAACAATTCTTCTCTCCACTTCAATACATGCTTTGTGACTTTCTTGGTGGGGGGGCAAGTTCGCCGAACACTGCGACCTTAGGTCTATTGTATTCAACCCCCCAGTAATTACACAATCACAAGATACACACAAAGAAAGAAACGACACACTTAGACAAATAACAACATTTATTGATTGACGGACACAAACATCCATGCCATGACCGGGACTCGAATAAAAATCCCGCTTCAGGCCCCCTTGTCCCATTAACCTGGCGTCCCAATAGCCCCCACTCTCCCCTATAGATAAAAAAAGACCTAGTTTCGCTTCGGAGACATCTATTGGTGTTTTTTTTTTTAATATTTTTATAAAAAAATATATTGTGATACTTTTTATCCTTGTTGTAAAGCAACAAATTGTGAATCTACATTAAAAACTGTTTTAATTAATATTTTTTACATTTTTGAAAATTCAAATTGCAAGTTCTGAGGTTAGTGACAGCCAAAGGAATTACATTTTAAATGCATTTTAATTTTTTTAAATATTGTTTAGAGGTATTATCCAAAGTGTTCTATAGTAGGGTAGAGGAACGACTTGTACTGAGCAGCTATCGGCAGCCATGGCTCACTATGGGCCCGAATAGGGTGGTAACAGTGCTAGTTAATTTGTAACTTTGATACTGAGAAAGTACACCCAGGGCAAAGGCGGAAATCGAAACCGCAACCTTTTCAGCGCGCGGACTGCTAGCGTTATGACATGCGATCCAAACCACTCGGCCATCATTCCAGGGCGGTGGCACGGGCTGTCGATTAACAGAGAGTTCCGGATATAAGATAGACGGATAATCGAGGTTCCATTGTACTTATTAAATAATATGAAAATGAATTTACAAGCACATCCCGTACCTGAAATCCAATAGGGTTCACCTGAACCGTTTCGGGAACATGGTCCTCTCAATGGTCCTAATCTCATTATTCCTCACAATTGCCCTGGTGGCTCAATCGTTAAGATGCTAGCCTTTGGAGCTACTGGGTTCGGGCTCGAATCCCGGTCAGGCATGGATGTTTGTGAGCGTCAATAAATGTTGCTATTTCTCTATGTGTTTGTGTCGTCTCTTTCCTTGTGTGTCTCTTGTGCTTGTGTCTCTTCTGGGATTTAGTACAATAGACTTAAAGTCGCAGTGCTTGGAGATCTTGCCTCCACCAAGAAAGTCATAAGTCATTCCTCACAACAATCGAATCCAAAGTGCATTGTCATGAGTATTTTTGGGCTTCATAACCTAGACGCTAAGAGTTGGTAAATTTGAGTTTATGCCACAAACGCTGAATGGATAGTATGTTGTTTTGTTAAGCTGGGTAACATGATTCGATAAGGCATCAGCCGAAAATGAAACATTTTTGTTGTTTGGGAGATAAGAAAAGTTTGGGGATGTCTACGATTTAAAATATTTCTTAATCGCCACTCAATATCTAATTTGGGTTATCTTACTTGACGCATCCTTTTTTTTTGTTTAATTTTCCTCGTGTGAAGGAATATTGAACTATTATCGCAAGAATGCTGTGACAGTAGTTAAATGTTAAAAACTTATTCAACTAAAAATGTTACTAAAGATTTCTTCAAAATGTTTAGAATCTAAAGTAATTTTAAGAAAAGATTTTTTACTGAAGCATAGGAGGGGTTTTCAAAAGGAAGAGTAAACCACAGTGGTCACTTTTAATTATACTACGATAATCGTCGAAACTTGAAGGTCAAAACTACGTATATTTTATTAAATTTAGATTCAAATACCGAGAAACTTTTAATAAAATTGAAATTTAGATACATTTAGATTAAAATTTTATGTCACATATTTATGCAGATTTGTAAGGATGTACTGCGCATAATACGTAGTGCGTGATCGGGTGCCAGGTGTGTGTATTTTTGCAAGCGAGACAGTCCTCCGAAATTTAGACATTTTTACACAACCCCCACACCTTTAACACATAGGCAATGCTGCTTATGTGTTAAAGGTGTGCATCGTTTTGTGTGCAGGTGCATTATTATTATTCTGCAATTAGCAGTTTTGTTTGGGAGGCTGGCTTTAGCTCCTACCCCCAAGTGAAATTATCTTACACTAGAAAAATAAAATTTAAAAAATACATGTATTAAATGGATTTTAATTATTTTAAATTGGAAAATATGTAGATTTTGATTAACTATAATTGATAATTTAGGAATTATCTATAATTGATAATTGAGGAGTTAATTACAATTGATAATTAAGGAATTTCACTCGATAATTAAGAAGCTCCATTTAAAGGGAGCTAGCTTGCTATGTTATCCCATTTTCACCAGGCATGGAAATCATCATATGAAAAATTTAAAACAAAATCGAAAAGAAAATAACATTCGGTTAATTAATTATTAATTGATAAAGTTCTAAAATAGTGTCGCCATCTGCTGACCTGCATTACCTACTTTTCATTCTTTTAATTATTTGGAATTACATTATTAGAAGAAGGAAAGTTGGCTAAAGGAGCACAACAACAACTTAATACGGAATATTTATTAGAAAGAGAATTATTCGCAGTGGGTAAAGTGAGATTCCTTGAGATTCTTCAAGGTGAGGCCTTCCAGCTCCTTCGGCCTGGTGCATTCCACTCTGGCGTAGTAGGGCAGGACCTTGAGCTTGGGGATCCACTTCATTTCGCAGTTACAGTTGACAGTGTTGCCTGAAAAGGTGCAAGAAACTGTTGTACATTCACCAAGACTACAGTCAGTGGTCACTCAAAATTAAATTGTACCAATACATACACTCTTAAAACAAACGAGCGATTTCAACTCAGTCTGAGTTATTTTCACTCCTCCTCCAGTGTTGAAAATGCACTTCTCCTACTGGAGTGGATGCTTTCTGTGTTAAACCTACGGCAAGATCACTCCAAACGAGTGATTTTAACTCAGTCTGAGTTAATATTGACTCCTTTCTAGTGTCGAAAATGCACTTATCCTACTGGAGCTCCTTTGTTTTAAGAGTGGACAGGGCATGGCCTACTCAACTACTAAGGCCTAAGAAGCTCTCCCAAACACTCTTAGGGACGGAAATATTGACGTCATAGTTCCGAGTGACGTTGTTCCGAAGATGAAAACAAGCTGTCTCGAATATCTGTTCTGAACCACTCCTTCACGGCTGACCACATTTTTAGGGTTCCGCATACGTACGAACTATAGTTTCTCGATCTTCGGCACTTGGAACAGTGATGTCGAAAATTCCGTCCACGCTCATGTTTGGGAGAGCTGGAGAGCTTCTCTGGCCTTGTTATTGAAGTTGGTCGTGTATAGAGTGGCGCAATTAAAAGTGGCCCCGGCATGGAGTTACTATGGTTGTAAATTTTTTGGAAAGAAAATCCCCTTCCCCTCCAGCAAATGTCCCTAAATTGAAGAGTTGGCACCTTTTCGGAGTAGAAGAGAGAGTTAGACTTCTACCCTCACGGGTTCCAAACTTTTGAGTCAACGGAAGCTACTGCAACCTCTCCTGCCTTCCTAGCTATATGCAGATCCCTAACCTTTTGAATATATTTTCTGTGTTAACATAGATCGGATCCTGTCAATAGAGCTACCTTATGCCTCTCTAGGAAAATATTTGCAGTGGCGAAGATCCGCCTTGCGCCTACCAAACTAAGATTCTGGTTACGGGGGTTCAAAAGTTAATATTTCTTCGAAAAGGTAGTCATGACTCTGTTTTCCTTGGTACACTCTTAAAACAAAAGAGTGAAATCCACTCCAGTTGGAGAAGTGCATTTTCGACACTGGAAAGGAGTGAATATTATCTCAGACTGAGTTAAAATCACTCGTTTGGAGTGATCCTGTCGGAGGTTTTACACACAAGGGATCCACTCCAAAAGGAGAAGTGCATTTTCCAGACTGGAAGAGTGAAAATCAATCAGACTGAGTTAAAATCGCTCGTTCGTTTTAAGAGTGTAGAGATAGTATCTAGTGACCCTAGCAAGAATCTAGTTCATTGAATGTTCAAGAACCATTTCCTAAATTTTTGCAAGTGTAGAAAATGAGCAATCACCATTATGCTCACAACTGCTTTAAAATCAAATTTGAGTGTAAAATTATTTTTTGAAAATTAAAAAAAAAATATTTGAACCAACTTCAAAAGTGGAATTATAGAGCCTATTAGTCAGCTACATTTATCATATTAAAATACCGAAGGAAAATAGTTTAAAGCTATATTGAAAATTCTATGATTTCAATTGAAGAGTACAGTGGAAAAAACCCCTTCATTATGGCTAAGAACCTTCTCGTATTCTGGTCTGCTTTGCGGACATTGGCGACAGGAAACCCGTTTATCTTTTAGTTCTTCTGTCTTGATACAAACGTCGGATTTGCAGCGAGGGAAAAACAAAGTGAGAAACCGGATTTCTCTGCACCAGTTTAGGCGATGACCCTTATTGTGACCAAGGAGGTCTGATGCAGCCAGATTTCTACGCAATAAAGTTTTTTCCCCTGTACTCTTCATTTATTAGTCACGTGGTTTTGTTTTTGTCCCACTTAGAATAGGGTTTCTGTGCCTGTATTTTAATTCTCAATTGTTTACCTTCCAGATACAGCACACTGAGTCGAGGCATTATAATTCCGAATACCGATTCCGGCAGAGTGACGACATTCGTGTTCGAAAAGTCGACCCCGCGCAGGTCTGGCATGTTGGTGAAGAGATCGTCGGGCAGGCTGTTGATCTGGTTCCCGCTGAAACGAAGGAAAACCACAATTGGTGAACCCAACTGTAACACCGCAGTTACATGCTTCGAGCGTATGATTCGAGCAGCCATTTGAGCGTGACCTTGATTTTCTCAAGGTAACAATATAACAAGCAGATACTCTAAGCTTCCGCTGAAACTGGCGCTCAAGGTAACGAACCCATCTCATTTGGTTTCGTGACCATCGAGCGCCAGTTTCAGCGGAAGCGTAGAGTATCTGCTTGTTAAATTGTTACCTTGAGAAAATCAAGGTCACGCTCAAATGACTGCTCGAATTATACGCTCGAAGCATGTAACTGCGTTGTAACAAAAAATCAGTGGGCTTGTTTCAACACTTTGCCACAAAAAACAACCAATGGCATCGCAGTTTGGATTGCGTGATCTTTTTTAAACCAATGAGCTGTTTCAACACTTTTGCAAAGAAAACGAAACAACCAATGAAATCGCAGTTTAGAGAGCGTGACGTCATATGAAATATCCCCGTGGTTTTTGCCGAAAAAAATATCAGCTGGGTGTGCCAAAATAATGCCGTAAAATTTACAGGGGAAATCTGTTTATTTTATAGGAATAACTTTTAAATTTTAACGCAAAATCGGTTTTTAACAAACAAACTATGAAGAAAAAAGACGAATCCCATGAAAGCTACAAAATGTATTTATATAAAAATTAAATCCACTTATTCAAAGGACTCAAAAGCATCTCACAAAAATAGTAGAGGTATTTTATTCCTATTAGTCAGATAAGAGGTAGTTATTCTTGTTCGGTCTAGGTCAGGTAGTAATTCTGACTAACCATGTTCGTTTTGTTTGACTGTTATTTTTATTCATACACCAGGGTAACGAGAACAGGATTGGCCTCCTCATTCATTATTGAAAATAATAAGATGTTAAAGCCCAAAATAGGTGTGACAAAGGTTTTTAAAATCTCCGCCATTAACGTTTGTTATGTTGGCAACAGTGCACCAACAATCGGAAACGCAATATAACTGCTAAAGACGGGGGGGAGGGGGGCAATCACTGTCCTATCGGGACCAATCACTGTCCTATCGGGACCAATCACTGCACTTGTTTCGCTTAAGTTACTATTATTCAAAATAAAATGACTTCATATTTTTTTTAAGTAATGTAATGGAGAAGACAAATGGAGCAATGAATTTGTGCAATGAGTGGCTGATTTTATAATGAAATCTTACCTGAAATACATGGCAATCAACTTGGACACTGGCGGGAACATTGACCTCTTGAGCTCAGATATTTGAGTGTCCCTGATGAAGAGTCTCGTCAAGTTCACCAAATTGGAGAATGCGTCGTCGCCAAGTCGCTTTGTCCTCGTCTGCTTAAAGTATAGACCCGTCAGGCCCTGAGGGAAGTGCTGAACAAACTCCTTGTCGATCTTCCGGATTTCGATGTTGGTCATGTTGATCTCTTTCAGATGCACCAGGGTCGAATACACGTCCCATCTGTAGAAAATTGTGTCGCAATTTTATTTTTAGAAAATGATACCAAAGCTACGGAAAATGATGGGCATTTTACCAACGTCTCCCTATTTAAAAAAGGCCTCAGCACGGGTTACCATTTCACGAAGGATGTAGTGAGTATTTCCTTCACTTACCACAATCCGGCTTGTATCAACCGTATTGCAACCCTAAGGGTTACAATTGAGCAAGCTATAGAACCCATCCGCTACGAGTTGGATTTTCTACTCTTTCCCAGTACAGATATCCGATTTATAGGATGACTGGCAGTAGGTGGGATTCAAACCGTCGCACTCCTGAGAAGGCTGAATCCTGAGGTGGATGCTTTAATCACTCGGCCACGGACGGACCGTGTGCAGGGACATTCTCTGGAAAACGCTGTTGATTTAACTTAATACAATAAAATAACTGTAACTTACTGCAAAAGATGGTGCAGCATCATTAGCAAAAGGCATTATTAGTAAATACACCCACCGAAACAACAACAGCGTTAGAAAAAAAATGCTTTCAAATTTTAGAAAACAAAAGTCGTAACTTAACATGGGAGTACTGTAATTATCATCAGAGCAAAAAAACATGATCCCAAAACTAGAACTACATGATCCACACCCCAGTACTATTACAGCAGTACTAAGTAATGATAATAATATATTTTTTCTGATTCATTCCAATTATGCGAGTTTCTGATTATCCGAATGTGCGTAGTTTCCAATTGCTTCGGATAATTTGAGTTCTATTGTACGCTAAAAATCCAAAAATGCGTCTCATCTCACTCCTCCCAGGAGACGGAGGTCCGTCAACTCCAGCTCCTTTAATAAATTGGTGGAGGGCGGAGGTGCATCGAACATTCTGTTCATCGAGTTCTACTGTATTGTACCGTATTTGTGATTCGGATAATTTGAATTCTACTGTATTGTACCGTATCTGTGATTCGGATAATTTGAGTTCTACTGTATTGTACCGTATTTGCGATTCGGATAATTTGAGTTCTACTGTATTTTACCGTATTTGTGATTCGGATAATTTGAGTTCTACTGTATTGTACCGTATTTGTGATTCGGATAATTTGAGTTCTACTGTATTGTACCGTATTTGTGATTGGGATAACTTGAGTTCTACTGAACTCTAAAAATCCTAAAATGCGTCTCACCTCACTCCTCCCAGGAGACGGAGGTCAGTCAACTCCAGCTCCTTTAACAAATTGGTGGTGGGCGGAGGTTCATCGAACATTCTGCTAAGCGTGTTGTTTCTAAGGTAGAGGTTTCTGGAATGGTAAAAAAATATATATCAGAGATCAATCATCCCGGATTAGCTCAATTTGTACAGGGTGGTGCAAATAAAAGTGGCCCGCCGTGAAGCTAGGTATGCAGAGAGATGTTTGGCGAGAAAATCTATTGAAGCCGCCTGAAAACCTCTACACTCCAAAACAAACGAGCTATTTTAACTCAGTTTGAGTTAATTTTCACTCCTTTCCAGTGTCGAAAATGCACTTCCCAATAGGAGTGGATTTCACTCCTTTGTTTTGTTAAGCCTCCGACAGGATCACTCCAAACGAAGGATTTTAACTCAGTCTGAGTTAATTTTCACTCCTTTCCAGTGTCGAAAATGCATTTCCCAATAGAAGTGGATTTCACTCATTTGTTTTGTTAAACCTCCGACAGAATCACTCCAAACGAGTGATTTTAACTCAGTCTGAGTTAATTTTGAGGAATCGCTCTTGTATGAATGCAAAATCTACACGCATACAACAATGTTTTTAGAGGTTATTACATTGGCATACACTTAAAAAACTTAAAAGTATAATTTTTTAACCAAAACTCATATTTTTTTAACTATTCAATTTCTAATATGTACTTACAGTACGACAAGTTTTTAAAATAATACATTCAGTAGAGTCCCGTTAATCCGAATCCCGGTAATCCGAAAAATCGGTTTAACCGAAAGACTCGGGAATTTTTTTTGTTGCTAAAATATGAAGTGTATACGCATAAATAAATACGCAAATAATAAATACGTTTACAAAGTTGGATTTATTTCACAAAATATGTAGTAATTTTGAATTTTTCCTGCTTAATTTTGGTCCCGTACCTTTCGGATAAGCGGGACTCTACTGTACTATAATTATAATATTTTAAAAGTAAGACTTTTTTTACCTGACGCGTTTCTCGACGATGGCATTCGAGGGAATGAACGGGAAGGAAGACCTCACAATGCTAAAGTGCCAGAAGGTCCAGTCCTTGGTGTTCTTGAACACAGTCTCCTCGAGGTCGCCGAAGTTGAAGACTTCCGAACATTCGACCGTGGCTCGGCACAGGTCGCATCCCTTGGAACAGGCGCAGAAGGGGCTCAGGAGGTCTGCTGGAGGACATGTGGTCTCCGGGCCTTGTCCGAGAGTGATGCCGGTGGTCACGAAAAGGAACACAAGAAGTTTCAGCAGCATTGTTCCTGGTGACGATTGTAATTTTTAGAGTTCGATTGTCAGCTCTGGAATTAGGTTGCCCTACGTAATTAAGAGGTACTCTCAGCCCCATACAGCTAATGTACACTCTTAAAACAAACACTCCTAATTTAACTCAGTCTGAGTGGATTTCACTCCTCCAGACTGGAAAATGCACTTCTCCTTTTGGAGTGGATCCTTTGTGTGTTAACCTCCGACAGGATCACTCCAAATGAGTAATTTTAACTCAGTCTGAGTAAATATGCATGCCTTTACGGTGTCGAAAATGCACTTCTCCAACTGGAGTGGATTTCACTCTTTTGTTTTAAGAGTCTATGTAGAATAAGTCGGTACACTCTTAAAACAAACGAGTGAAATCCACTCCAGAAGGAGAAGTGCATTTTCGACACTGGAAAGGAGTGAATATTAACTCAGACTGAGTGAAAATCGCTCGTTCGTTTTAAAGAGTGTAGGGAAAGATTAGATAAAATTTAATCTTTTATAGAATTAGTTATACATCGAAGGATTGAGTTATCATCTGAAGTCGACGATGGATGAGGACGGAATGCTCACAAAAATGGCGAATGAAGTCTAGTGCTTCTAGACGGACCAATCAGAAATTAGGATTTTGTTTTAAGAAAGGTTTTAAAATTAAAGTTCCGTGGGAACGATTGCTGAAAGCGACTGTTTGTCACCTAAAGAGTGGTTGGAATGCTAAAGTACTAAGTGATATTAAGGAAATGTGAAAAGGTAATTTAAGGTATTAAGTTTAAGTGAGGTTAAAAGTATAAGTTTTTGAGGAGTTTAAGTCAGGAATTGTCATGCATTAGTTTTAAAATCACAACTTTTGCAAAAGAATAGTTTTTCCTTGTTATCCAATTTTCACCAGGTGTGTGAGTCATCATAACATGAATTTCGAACAAAATTGGAAAGAAAATTACATCCAGTAATTTAATTTTGATGAAGTGGGTAGGGTAGGGTATTTTACATACACTCTTAAAACAAAAGAGTGAAATCCACTCCAGTTGGAGAAGTGCATTTTCGACACTGGAAAGGATTGAATATTAGCTCAGGCTGAGTTGAAATCACTCGTTTGGAGTGATCCTGTCGTTGGTTTAACACACAAAGAATCCACTCCTTCCGGGTAAGTGCATTTTCCAGTCTGGAGGAGTGAAATTAACTCAGACTGAGTTCAAATCCACTCTCTTGTTTTAAGAGTGTATATATTCCGACTTGTGTGCTTGCTCAGTGAGCCGCTTATAAGTCTTCGTCAAGTAAGACAGACACAGAAAGATTTTTTACTGTCACAAAGAGATGAAATACACCCAGGGCGAAGGCGGGAATCGAACCCGCGCCCGTTACAGCACGCAGACTGCTGGCCTGCGATGCTTACCACTCGGCCATCCGGGCCCCTTGATGAAGTTGTAAAATGGTGTTGGCATTTGCTATGTATTTTTGGCATTTTAAAACTTCAAAAATATATAATTAAATAATTAGATAACATTTTCAAACTTGTTTCATTTCGATGTTATGTTGATTCCCATACCTGGGGGGGGGGGGGGGGGGTTAAGGGCTAACATGCCAAACAATACTTCTACAGAAGGTTTTACTCCAAAACTAATGAATGAGCCCTATATAACTGACAATCCTACAAAGCAAACAAATTTTCAGTTAGTTTTCAATTTCAAGTTAAAATCCATTTCTACAAATCTTGTAAGTTATAGATATCAGAGAAACTATTTAATTTACTTACTAAGACTTCTTTTACTTAGATGCTCTATGAATGTTCTTCTATTACAACTTCTTAATCGTTCATAACAAGGAATTTTTTCCAATCTTTCTGGAAGAAACTTATATATCTGTATACACTCTCGTGAAGCTTTTAAATTACCTTGAAAGTAGATCTTCTGGTTCTGTGAAAAATTTTCTTGTTTGTCCCCTTTTAAATTGTTCCACAAATACACTTTTGCACAACGCCAACGTATTACAAAATTCTTCAATCAAACATTCATTTACTACATTACTTAGAGGTTATTCCGATAGGCAAAATTCTTATAGAAACTTCTTTAAACACTCCTTTCCTATTCTGACGAAGATAGCATAAATATTTATAAAAATTACGTTAATTTGTCTTTCAAATTTTATATTTATTAAGTGTGAGTTGCATCTAAATACTTCTAGCAACGCGTTTCAACAGTATCAAGCTCAAACATTCAAACATATTAGTCTATAGTCTGATATTAGTTAGATTTAGCCTTAAGTGCGTGTTATCCATTTTCGTTGGTTTTTGCTTCGGTAAAGATTTAAATGTAATCTTTGAAAGATCAAAAGAGTAAGCATATCTTGCGATATACAAAAGATAAAGCTTTAAAAATTGTATCCGTTTGTAAAATTTGTATCAATAATAAGAATTCAATGAACTCAGCGTCTTGTTTATTAATTTTTAGCTTCTATGGAATAACTTAAAATATGTAAATTTTAAATGTTTACTTTTGACTTTAATCTTAACTCTTTAGTTTCAGTTAATCAACCATATTTATTCCAGTTGAGAGATAAATGGAAATACTTTTTAGTGAAACGTCCATTCTCTAAAAAATTAAAATAAAGTTGGAAGAATTCCTTTCAAATTTCGATTTTGAATAAAAACTCAGTGTCTTATTTATTCATTTCATCTCCTAGATACATAGACAAAACTTAATGTGTTCACTTTAAATGTTTACTTTCATCGTAATATACAATCACACAACTGTTACATTTTAGTCGATTAACCATATTTATTCAGTTGGGAGATTACTGAAGACCATCTGTAACACATCATTTCACACAAAATATTAACATTAACTTTAAAAATTTCAATGGCAACACTTATTTTATTTTTAAATCAATAGACGACAAAATAAAAAAAAATCGAATGATTTTGTCAAACCCTTTTTTAAAACATCACTGGGTCGATAGTTATACCAGGTTCATTCATTTTTTAATATTCAAGTCATTTTCAAATTTGTGAAATTTATCCGCCAGTGATCGAAAAAATTTCGAAACTCCAGTGATTTTAAAATACCCTGCCATAGAAGCGTTTAAAGATTTCGTAACCACACTAATATTATAATTCCAATCGTTTCCTTTAAGGGGTCTAAGGAGTCTTAAAAATGTGCAAAGAAGATACTACAAAGCATAGTCTGATCTTTCATGTCATTTTTTAACTACTCAATGTATAAGTATAATTTTTTTATGTGTTATTCTACAAGATTTGTTTATTATAAAACAAGTTTTAAAATTTATGAAACTTTAGCAAAAACTAAAATAAATGATATTAAACATGAAGGTACTTGAACACACTGTGATTAGGCTTGCGCGGCAAATTGTGAGGTCAAAATTGAGAAAATGAATAAAAAAATGACTTTATATTGTACAAATATGTACAAACAAAGACTTATACCTAAATTCTCAGCTCAATTTTAATTAGAAATTATTTTTTTTAAAATTTAAGATCAAAATTTTAAATTTTTATTAATTTTTTTAGAAAAAAGTTCTTAAAATAATTTCTAATTAAAATTGAGCTGAGAATTTAGGTATAAGTCCTAGTTTGTACATATTTGTACAATATAAAGTCATTTTCTTGGTCATTTTTTCAATTTTGACCTCACAATTTGCCGCGCAAGCCTAATCACAATGTGTTCAAATAGCTTCATGTTTAATATCATTTATTTTAGTTTTGGCTAAAGTTTCATACATTTTAAAACTTGTTTTATAATAAATAAATCTTGTAGAATTACATATAAAAAAATTATACTTATACATTGAGTAGTTCAAAAATGACATGAAAGATCAAACTATGTTTTGTAGTACCTTCTTTGCACATTTCCAAGACTCCTGTGACCCCTTAACTGTTAATTCCATATGAATTTAGGATCATATAAGTGATAAATAGTTATTAAAATTTCAAAATTCTCAGAAATGAATGTACAAAATAAATTGTATTTTTTTAAAACACCGACTAACTGTTGTTTAAAAAACAACTTTCGACCGAAATGGGGGGAAATTCCACTCTATACTTGTTATTAATTAATAATTTCAATTATATTTAATTCATAACTTTTTCCTTCCCAAATATGAATATACCCTTTTTATGGCCTTGGTAAATTAAGATAGATCTGAGTCGAATGTTATAGCTCGTATTCTCGATAAATCTTGAAGAGTTATTGTGACTGGTATGAACATTAAACAGTGTCAGCAATAAATGTCGAATAAATTATTCAGTTCCTAATTTGTAAGGAAATGGGAAATAAAATTCATATAATTTCAACATTTTTACCTACGAGTTAAAGTTTCATAAATATGTTTCATAATCATGAAGTATTTTAAGTCATAAATTTCTAACGAATGAATACGCTTGAAAGTTAAGTTTCACAAAAAATTTCACAAACAATTTATTTGATAAGGTTATTCGGAAAAAATAAAACGTATTTGAAAATGTTTATTTTAAGTGTCTCAAACTTATGAAAACATTTATCTTTTTTTATAAAACCAACGTTTTACGAAAGAAAAACAAATTAGAAATGTTCCGCCGAGTCTTTATTTTTGAAGTTCAAAGTCTGGCATTGCTTTGTTACATCATCACGAGTCTGTTGTTTTTTTTTTCAATTTTATCTTTCACAAAACCAAAAAAAAAAAAAACCTCTCTGCAAATAGTCTGTGTTCCGTGTGTTTCAAAGAATAATATTTTAAACAAAATGAGGAATATCTGGCTATTCGATGTTCTTATTTTGTCCCAATATGGTTTGTTCTGCAGTTGCGCAACTCGTTCTGATGGGTGTCCGGAATATTCCCTGCTGGAACCCTGCAGTTGCATTCACAGACCCGGAGCGGACATTCTCTTCTGCGCAGGTCTCAAGAACCTCAGCGTCCTGGACCAGGTCCTGGAGAGGTCTCCCGACTGGACCTTCGACACGCTGTTCGTCTGCCAATCGAACATCCAGAACATTCCGTCGAACTCCTTGGTGCAGAGACAGGTCAAGAGCGTTCTGGTCGCCAGTTCGAACATGACCTCGCTGTTCGACAAGGAAGCGGACGCGGCTGGCAACTCGGTGGAGACGCTCCACATCAACGACGTTCGATTCGAAAATGGAATATCCTGGAACATGATTCGAAGTCTCCGGGCACTCCGGTACTTCAATTTGCAGTTCGGAGATGTACCCGTGATCGGGAGTGAAGTGGCAAAAAGTTTCGCGGGTGGTCTGAGGCATCTGCGCATGTCCAATACCAGGACGAAGGAAATTGAGGACGGGGCATTTGCGAATTTGGTGGAACTAACTGAAATCAAAATCCGCCACTCTGAGGTTGCGGTCCTGGAAAGGGGAGTTTTTCCTAAACCCGCCAAACTGACTCTGGTAGATTTTACGTAAGTATAAAACGATGATAAGTTCTGGTTAAATAAATTTAAAGGCATACACAAGAACTGACAACACGTTAACTCTTTCAGTCCCAATGACAATTTGGCACCATCATTCAGAATATTTTTTTTTCTGATCGTCTATAGCCATTTATGACATCAAAAAGCACTCCATTTGATTCTTCAAACTTTTTTTCTTTTGGAAAATATTTATAATTAATCCCAAAAGATGTCAGCAATAATATTTTTTTAATTGTGATCAGAAACATGATGATGCCAATTTGCATCACTGGGACGGAAAGGGTTAAAAGTTATGTAGCCCTTCCGATTACAACGCAATCTTCGAAAGCTCTTATTTCTTCTCCTACCCCCTCGTGTGGGTTTCCAGGAAGCGATGTGAGCTTCGCTGTTTTTTATTCTTCCCCCTAAATATTTGGGTTTGGATGGCGATTGCGATTAACCTGACAGCAGAGCCTATAACGAGGTTGGTATAAGGGTTTTGTATGGTAACAAATCTCTGTCGAATTGCAATGGGAAAACTTTTGAAGGTGTTTTTAAATAAAGTATACGACATGTACTCACGAAAACTTACCAAAAAATACAGAAGAAAGTTATTATATTATGTCATTTAAATAATTAATTAGTATAATTTTATTAAGGTATTAATTAGCTATAATTTAAACACAGATTTTTGTTTAGATACATAGCGTTAGTGCTGCAGTTAAATTAGTTGACCTGCGAGCAGAACTTAGGCCCGATTTTAACATACTTAGACCGATTATTTGACTTTCTGGCCAACTGCCGCAATTCCAGTAATATCCATCAAAACGCATTTTAAAAAAATTATATATTTTATAATTTTACTACCTTTTAAATTTTTAGAATAGATAAGTTATCAGTAAATTACAGCTACATCAGTAAATTAGCTACATTAAAAAAATTATTGTTTAAATTTTCTCCTCATGCAAGAAATCAAAGTTCAGTATTCAATCAGCCAATTTGATAATCCTTAAGGTAGGCGAATACCCAAAATTCCACAAAATTCTAAAAATTTTACTATTGCTTTAATCTTTTCCAAATTAGGCATACAGATTTCAAATATAATGAATAATACTATTTAGGCTTTTGTTTTTATTTAAATATAATTTATTTATTTTAAACGGTGTTTTTCTACTAAAAAAAGAGGTTTACGCCAACAAGTCTACGACATTGAATTTTCATCCTATGAACATTTATTATGTGTTAAATTCTTCATTTTGAACTGATGCATGCAATGACCCTCTAGAGTTGCATACAAATTATAAGAAAAGAAGTTATAAAGAAAAATGTTATAAATTACCACAAAAAAAAGGATTTTTTTCGATTAACTTACACTTGGACATTTTAAAAAAAAACTTATATGTTTACACCGGATGTTAGAGGTTCATGGCACAGATATATATTGAAATAGCACCTGTAAAAAATTTCAGGTAAATTAATGTAAAACTTTTTATACTAGAAGTGTTGGCGCAAACCCCTTTTTTAGGTGAAAAACACCGTTTAAAATAAATCAATTATATTTAAATAAAAAAAATTGTCTAAAAAGCACTGCTCATTATATTTGAAATCACTATGCCAAATTTGGAAAAGTTTAAAGTAATAGTAAAAATTTTAGAATTTTGGGTATTCGCCTACCTTAAATGGTTTCATCCACACAAAAAATAGTTTCTATTGATTCAGTTATTTACGCTATTTTTGTTCTGGGATTCTTAGACCTTTTCCTCTTTCTAAAAATCGTAAACTTTTGCAAAACTCGTTTCAAAAATTCAACAGATTTTTTTTTATAGATCAAACCAAATCGAATCTTTGCCAGAGGATATTTTTTCCGACATGCCTTACCTGAAATATGTGTATTTCGGAGAAAACAAGATATCTCAACTCTCCAGCACATTGCTAGGATATGCAATTGATAACTTCGACTTCTTGATTCTAAATGGTAAGTAAAGAATGCACCCGCAAAAACTTGACAAAATCTCTCTCTCTCTCTCTCTCTCTTAAGACACCCCCCACCCACCCACCCTCATATGCCTCATAAGCCCAAGATCACGGGTTCAAACCAGGCAGACGATATTCAGGATGGGAAAATTGCAGACACGCATTTCATGCGATTATGTGGGCATGTAAAAGATCCATTAAAAACCATTGGAATTGGGGGTATCTCGGTATTCTTTTATTTCCAGCTCAGATTCATTGTCACTGGAGAGTCAAAATTGATTAGCGAGAGCCGCCTAAATGGTGCCACAAAATATGGCTCTCAATTTTTTAGAATGTACAGAGTCTGCAAAAGGCTTCCGCCAAAAAGTAGCCAAATCCACCAGAAAAAAAATCGAATAACTTACTTTTTACAGTCTCAGGTAGTTGTGTCATTAATAACATGGTAAAATATGAAACAATAATATGATTCCAATTTTTTCCCATTAAATTTTTGTTAAAAATTTAAGATTTTTACCATTTTATTCTGGACACATGATGAATCTATTTTAAATATTTAGAATTGTACAATAATAAATAAAAAAATTAGAACTAAAAGTGTTAACAAAAGCACGCAATGACAAATGACAGTGATTGCGCCCTCTAGAAGGGAGAGTGTAGGCTTTATAGCCCATTACCCAGCCCAGCTCGCCAGAAGAGAGTCACAAGAGACACGCAAAGAAGGACGCCACATACACATAGACAAATAACAATATTTATTGACGGTCACAAACATCCATGCCTGACCGGGATTCGATCCCGACCCAGCAGCTCCAAAGGCCAGCATCGTAACGATTGAGCCACCGGGGCGGCAAAAGCATCACGCAATGTGCTCCCCTAATTTTTTTGAGCGGTGTATCTTGTAAATCGCTGATTTATATCGGTTACCACTGGAGATATGCTTCGAGTATTATATTTACTTCAATGTATTTACTGTGATATTTTTTATATTTCAGGCAATCCCCTTAACTGCGACTGCGTTTTCAAAGTACTGGTGGAAAAAGATAATCAAACAGTGGATGGCAACTGCATATACCCAGACGATAAAAAAGGCCTCCTTCTAGCTAACCTGACCACAGACCATTTCAGTACTTGTTCATAAAATTACATATTGAGACTGATTGTTTGAAGCCCGACAGAATCAACATCGTCTTTAGAGAAAGCTCCTCAATTATTGGCGCAGTTTGAAAAATTACGATCTGAGATCCTCCTGATGGTGTAGGGCAATGCCAAGTAGACTCTTTTTAAATAAGACTTTTCTCAAAGTGGACTGCTCTCACTACGTCAGTCGTATTGAGCAGAGCCTTCTAGATTTTTTATAAATAATAAAAAAGCAAAAGATTTCAAAAATACTAAAAGTTTTATTTCTAATTTTCTGTTACAAAATACGAAATGATTATCTTTTAAAATTATGTATTTTAATTATTTGTTATGTATCTATAGCAAAATTATATGATTTAGAAATTAGTAAGCTAATTTAATATTTTTTTTAAAAAAAACTTCTTTATTTTTGAGTTCGTTAGTTATTATACGTAATCTTTCAGTTTAAGTACACTAATATGTAGCCTCCAACCTCCAACTAAAAAAACTTAATTGAAATCAATATTTAGTCTGCATTTTACTTGGATAAATTTTAAAGATCATTTTCAAGATGTTATACAAAACTTTCGAGAGAAGTAAAAAAGGGAAAATGGCACTTTCTTTCACGGGGAGAAAAATGCTCTCTAGTGGGCCCACTAAGACTATCTTTGTGCAAAGACAATCTTCCACTGTGCAATCTTTTCTGCAGTTAGGCCCGGTTCCAATTCTACAAGGCCCTAAACGTTGTCGTTCTTTACAGAAGGGTTTACAGATCAAAACCAGACTTAAGAAGAAAAGTCATTAGTTTTGCCAATGATGCCACCTGTGTCGGTGATGATTAGATTTGCATATTTTCCACTAATGTGGGCCAGCTGGCGACGTTCTCTATGATAAAATAGTGATTGGATAAGCAGTTTTGATTCCGCATCTAACCAGCGTCATCCATGTTTCTTGATTAAATGCAACTACTTATATTTCAAGAACTGATTAAAATGTATCCTATTATACTGCCGTGGCCAGGTAAACTGCAGTAATCACAACAATGAGTTGTACCACTTCTGATCTGAAATGGAAAATAAATATCAGTATGTTTTCTTAATTGTTAGACTAATTGAGTGCCTGCAACAAAGGTTCAAGTCATTGTGGAAGTTACTGCCGTTTACCTGCCCACTGCAGTATAGTCCGTCTCAAAAGTTTTGACAAAAAAAATTGCGAGTCACAAAATTTCCCTGAAAAGGTTTGGTTGACGAAAGTGGTGATAGAAAGGATTAAGATAGGAAAGGTATAAATAAAATAAAAATATAATGAATCACAAAAAAATAAATTTTTTTATTTGAATTAATGCTGAAAAGTACTAAAAAAATATGTCGATAAATATAAATAAAAAATCAATTTAATGCACGTTTACTGGCTTAATTTCACAATTTTTGCTTGAATTGTATTTTATATTTGATATGATGAATTTTTAAACAAAAAAGATATCTTGGGAATTAAGATTTAGTTACACACTTGGTACAATTTTATTCCAAACAGCTAATATAGCCCATTTTCTCTTTTACGGTGAAATATTACTGTCTATTTGCTTTAAAATTACAATTTAACGTCTCTAAATTCGAAACCAATGCCCACCAGTCCTTCTCCTTAAAGTTTTGCTACGAATTCGTTTCTACACTCTTAAAACAAAAGAGTGAAATCCACTCCAGTTGGAGAAATGCATTTTAGGCACTGGAAAGGAGTGAATATTAACTCAGACTGAATTAAAATCACTCGTTTGGAGTGATCCTGTCAGAGGTTTAACGCACAAAGTATCCACTCCAGAAGGAGAAGTGCATTTTCCAGACTGGAGGAGGGAAAATCAATCAGACTGAGTTAAAATCGCTCGTTCGTTTTAAGAGTGTAAGTGTGAAATTTCACGCTAAATAAGGAACTACTGTTATTCCATTGCACCCCCCCCCCCTATTTCTTAATAATAATGTGTGCCCCCTATTTCCTAAGTTTGACCTTCATACAACAGCTGGATGTAATTGAATGCCTGCAAAACTAGGTGTGAGCAGAACTCGGCGATTTTCGGTCGATAGAAGCAGTTTATATCTCTTTGGCGTTACAAATGTAGGGTAGACTAACCAGTTGAATGAACAATTAAGACGTCATGTTCGAAAGTGAATGAACATCGGGATATAATGACCACTGACCAGGACAACTAACCATTGTCAGATAGCTCCCTACTACATGGGAGGAAGTCAATGTTGCCAATCCATATAGTGGAATGATTTTCAATATCCTTATTTTTTTAAATTATATTTACCAAATGTTCATTCACTGGGGCCTGTTCACTCACTGGTCAGTCTACCCTACACTTCTGCGCGCATTATAATTTTTCTTACTGCTGAACTGCATTGACTAACACGTTCTGCATGCACTCTAAATTGCTGAATAGTCTTGTTTCAGATGACGTATTTTCTTTTTCAAGCTCCTTTCCTGCATTTCCATCAATCGGGGTTCCTTGGAAACACGTGGGATTGCACGTGGAAACAGAGCATCGGTGCTCTGTTTCCACGTACAATTTTGTCACCCTCGCTCGTCAAAGAATTTATATTTCCAGCCAACAATTTTTTGTTTGTTGAAATATGTAAATCAAAGTCCATCCGGAACACACTCACCAAATGCGTTCGTATCTAAAAAGTACAGGGGAAGAACCGCTTGATTTCTTTAGAGTCTTTCCGTTATTGTGTCCGTTTGGCGAACATTGGCGACAGGAAACCGGTTTTTCATTCGGTTCTTCATTCGCGGTACAAAAGTGTGATTCGTGTCCACTGATCTCTTTTTGTGAATCAGGGTTCTGGCGAAAGAAAAAAAGCGATAGTAACCGGTTTCTTTACACCAGCTTAGGCGATTTCTCGCTATCATTGACAAAGAAGCCTTTTGAGGAAAGCCTTCTACGAATTAAAGTGGTTTTCCCCTTGTATTCTTCATCTGCGTTTCTGCTATATACTTATTCTTAATGTGCTTGTTGTTAATAAAGCTATTTGATTTTACCAGCTAGTTGTCTCACTCAATTAAGGGGGAATGGGCGTGCAGGTCCGGGGGTCTCCAAACTCAAGTGCCTCAATGTTAATCCAATGGGAAAAAATTATTTTCTTTGCCACATTTCTCCGGCTGTATTGAATTTTTTTACAAGCGGATTTTTTTTTGTGATAAATGTAGCTGACTTACAGGTCTCTATCTTCTCACTTTTTGAAATTGCTTCGAATATATTGTGTAAAATAATTTATTGAATATTAAAAAAAATATTCGTAATAATTTCAAAAAGTGGGATTGTCGGGACCTGTAAGTCAGCTACATTTATCACATAAAAAATCCGCTTGTAAAAAAATTCAATACAGCCGGAGAAATGTGGCAAAGAAAATAGTTTTTTCCCCATTGGATTAACATTGAGGCACTTGAGTTTGGAGACACCCGGTCCTGCTTGTCCATTCCCCCTTAAGTCCACACTCTGCTACAATGTTGCCACTCAAAACCTGAAACATGGCAATTGATGTAAAAGCTCAACAGGATATTCTTGTGATTTTTTTTCTTGAACTACTATTAAAATTAAAAATAACTGCTTTTTTTAACGAGTTCTTAAACAAAAAATTATTTAATCCTCATTTGATACTTTAAGGAAAATGCACGTAAAATAAGTAAACGCTATTCCTTTTTAAAAACATTAAATTGTGTTTATTTTATAAATATCGTAAATCTCAGAAAAAAATCGAATTCGAAGTACTTCAATTACTAAAAAAACTGCAAAATTTAATGCTCATTTAAAAAGCATAAGGAGCCAGTTTTATTATAATTAAATTAGCTATTTATTAATTCTAATTAATTAACTAGCTACGAATGCAGATAGATGAATGGCGAGAAAACTTATTGAAGAAGCCTGAAAACCTCCCAAGTTGAATTCATAAATTATTCGAGTTCAGATCTTAGTACGAGCTGTGTAAGTGTGTGTTGATCGAATCAGTGAACAGGTGAAGAGGGCAATTGGCAAATAATTTGCCAAAGCTTGTGTTTGGCTTCAATGTTGAAGCGATCAATGGCTTCGACAATGCAATGGAAACGGCAGAATACTTTTTTTTCCGCATAAAAATCGTGGGTTTTTTTTTCAATTTTCAAAATTAGGTACAGTTGTGATAGTAAGATAATTTTCGCTTTCTTTTTTGTAGAAAAAAAAATTATTATTCTCCGAGCTTCGAACAAATTTAACAAGCATAAAGGCTATTAATTAAATCTGCAAAATTAGATTAATGAAAATAGTTAATTACTAAATTTGAGTTAGAAGTGAGCTAAAGGCCCTGTTCGGCAATTTTCTTTTCCGGGTTTATAAATTGTGTGTTTCCTGTTGAGCAGAAATGTTGTGACCATCGTTCTTTTTTTTCTTTTATCTAATTTAGATTTTGATAAGCCTTTCAGTTACTCGGAAAGTACATATGGTATTTGAAGATAAAACCAAATTTACATATTGTAGTGACCGAATGACTGGGTTCAACAAACTTTCAAACAACACATTTCTTTTCTTAACTACTTTATTTCGAACAACAAACTTTACATTTAAAAGACATAAATTCCATCAAACTAAGCGTTTTCCATTTTCTACTACAACCAGACTGCTACCATCGCACACAAGCTAATACACAATCGCCTGCACGTGCTTAATTAATTATCAATTATTTATTTATCTGAGCGTGACCCTTACACCTCCCCCCTAAAATCATATTATATCCGAAGATTTAATATGTTAAGATATATAAAGGGTCACACTTTACATTACAATTACTATCGACACACACTTAACTACTTTGTGCCATTACAGTCATAAACAACTCCAACAGTCTGAACTCTGGCCCTGTACTCTCTCATCTTGTTTACATGGAGTAACCTTAAATTACCTTCAGGCATCTGCAGATAATACGAATTTGGTTTCGCCTTTCTTGCCACGTTAACTGGACCTATCCACCTGGCATACAATTTATTAGTTGAGTCGGGTACTAACACAAGCACTTGATCTCCTGGTGCAAATTCCCGATGTTTCCTTCTACTAGTATAGTACTTGGCGTAATTACTTTGCTGTACTTCACTTGTTAATTTGGCATTTCGTGTTGCTACTTCTAACTTCTCTCTTAGTTCTTGCAAATAGTTTTCTACTGAACCTTTCATATTCAGAGGTAATAATACTTCTCCCGTCCAAGCTGATTTCAGTATAGACAATGGACCCTTTGGTTCTCTTCCATACATCAGCAGAAAAGGTGGTACGCCTGTAGTTGCATTTGGAACTTCTCTATAAGCCCACAATAAAAAAGGAATGTGCCTGTACCAACCACTACCCTCTTCTCTAATAATATGGTGCAACATATTTTTCAAAATTTGGTTCCATCTCTCAACTAAACCATTTCCTTCTGGATGATACGGTGTTGTAAATCGTGGACAAGCTCCTAAAATCTTCAGAAATTCTTGCGTCAAACTAGCTGTAAAATTTGTTGCATTGTCCATCACGATTACTTCTGGTACTCCTGTCCTACTGAATATTTCAAGCAATGCTTCACATGTACTTTTAGCCGTTAGAGATTTCAATGGGACAGCTTCTGGCCACCTTGAATGTTGATCCATCAAACAAAGAATGTACTTATGTCCTTGTGACGATACCGGATCTATGGGACCAATTAGATCTACGTTCACCACTTGAAATGGTAGTTCAGGGCGAGACACAGGTGTTATCGGGATCTTGTCAACAGAGCGAATTACGTTTCTGCACTGACACCCATGACAAGAACTACAATATGCTTTGATCTCCTTGATCATTCCAGGCCAATAAAACGTAAACTTGATTCTTTGAATCGTTTTATGGGCTCCTAGATGTGCTCCGAATACTGACTCATGAGCTATCCCCAATATGTTGTTTCTTCTGCTTTCAGGAATCACTAACTGCCTTATTCTACTTCCATACATATTCTCTTCATGGTAAAGGATAATTTCTTCTACAATATACCCTCCTTTATTTTGCTTGGCCAATTTCCATGCCTCCTGAAGAGTAGTGCACGTTTGTTGTTGTTTCCTGAAACTCTCTGGTTTGCTCCCGTCATCCTTAGCATCATTTTCTCTCATTGCTGGCTTATATTCTTCTGTTTCAGTATTCACATTATCATTCAACTCTTCCTTTTGAGTATCCGATCTTAATTTCATGGTAGCTGTGAAGCTAGGACTATAGATTCTCTCCTGCTCCAATAAGGCTTCATAAGTTTCCATGTCCAACAATATGTCAGCATTCAACCCGTCCACAGTTGCCACAACCGTTTTAATTACCGGTGTAATATACGAACTTGTCGCCAAACCAATTTCAACTTCTTTTAGTTCGGCTTTCAAACAATCACCAAACGCAGGCTGTAACAAAATATTTCCTTTGTAGTCAACTTCTTTTCCTACTACACTGCTTTTAAATACACTAATCTGTGCACCAGAATCTACAACTGCCTCATATTCTGCTCCACCATATGAAATTTTTATTATTTTCAGATCAGACATTTTCGGTTGAACTGCATTCCCGTTCTTATTCTCCAGTACAACTTCACTGTTGCATTTAGCAATGACCACTTTGCCTTCGATCTCCTTTACTTCAACTACTTTGACTCCAGAGACATTGACTTCTGCAACCTTTACTTCAGAAACTTTAGCTTCAGGATTTTCTCTTCCTTCTTTATTCTTATCTCTGCAAAACCTTGCTAAGTGCCCCGATCTTCCACAATTGAAACATGTCACTTGCTTTTGGAAGGAATTTCTCTTGTCAAATCCTCCACGGTTGTTATGCTCATATCTATTACCTTCATAAGATGAATTATTTCTGTTATTGTACGTGTTAGGTTTTCCCTGATAGTCATTCCTGTATGGTTGAAATGAAGGAGCTTTATTGCACTGGTTATATTGTCTCACATTTTCATATTCATCTAATTTCTCAGAAAGAGCATCAACTGAAAAAACTTTACCCCATTCATCAATAAAGTGTTGCTGTATATCGCTTGATACTTGTTCCTTCATTTGCTCTGTAATGACAAGTTGTTTTAGACTTTCAAAATCATTGACTTTTAGTCCCATAATCCACTCATTAAAATAATTCGCCAACTCAAATCCAAAATCTCGCCAAGTGTTTTCAGATGACTTACAGTGCCTCTTAAACTTTATTTTAAACGCTTCCGGGCTCAATTTAAATCTTTTTAACAACATATTCTTCACATGATCATAATCATTGGCTTTTTCCTCTGGCTCCCTGGCAATCAAATTCGCCATTTCTAACGGCAATAGTCCAACAAGATTTGTCACCCAATCTTGTTCTTTAATCTGCACTCTTCTTGCTTGTCTTTCAAATAATATAAGGAAGAAGCTAATATCACCTTCTTTGGGATCAAATTTACGCATTAATTTTTGCAATCCAACTTGAGCTTGTTCTTGCATTCCTCCATTCTGAGAGATCATTTCTCTTCCATCACCACTTCTGGACATCGATGCTTCAATCTTCAACTTTTCTAATTCAAACTCATTTTCTTGGCGCTTCAATTCCATTTCCTTACTCAATTTTTCCAATAAAAACTCGTTTTCTTGGCGTTTAATTTCTTCTTGGCGCTTAATCTCCTGTTCTTGACGCTTAATCTCCTGTTCTTGGCGCTTAATTTCTTCTTGGCGCTTATTCTCCAGCGTTTCTTCCTCTCTTTCACTAACTATTCTTTCTAATAGATCTTTCACAAATCCTTCTTCATACTCCGCACTCTTTAAAATTATATTCCTTAACTCGGCAACTTTCATATCTTTCGTTACCGTTTCGCCTAATTCTTCCGCCAAACACTTCAAATCGACTTTCTTTGCTTTTGCTAAAAACGACATTTCTGCTCCAAAATTCTTCAAAATAACCTCTTTTAAACAAAACAACTTCCAAATTATTCACAATCACCTCGTTACTAAACTTCCTGAACTAAATAACTTCTTTAAATACCGTTCGAATATAAATTCCAAAATGATTAACTCACAATCAAGCCGTTGGATACACTCTCAATCATCACGGTTCTTCAAAATAATTCGAAATCCATTGGGGTTTCCCCGCACATTATGTAGTGACCGAATGACTGGGTTCAACAAACTTTCAAACAACACATTTCTTTTCTTAACTACTTTATTTCGAACAACAAACTTTACATTTAAAAGACATAAATTCCATCAAACTAAGCGTTTTCCATTTTCTACTACAACCAGACTGCTACCATCGCACACAAGCTAATACACAATCGCCTGCACGTGCTTAATTAATTATCAATTATTTATTTATCTGAGCGTGACCCTTACACATATATAAATATCGAACAACTTCTAGCTTATTTACATATCTCGTGTAATTTGTCAAGAAAGTGTCTAACTTGATAACATAAAGGTATGGCTTATTTCTGTACTTAAGCATTTTAGTGTTGAGACTAAATATTCCAAGCAGGTAAAATTTGCATTGTTAAACTTTGCCTTTCTCTTTTAAGGGGGCTCAGTACCCCAAAATCATTGAAAAAATCCAAAACAAAAATTATTGGCTTAAAATACTATTACAACCTTTATTAATAATGTCACAAAGTATCAAGACGATTGGAAAAATATTTTTGACATTAAAAGCCATTTTAATGTCATGGCTTCATAAGGAAATGGGTTAACAATAAAAACTTTAAACGCGTTTTTCTCAGAACTTGATTTTTTGAACTTCGATGTACCTTTTCTCAAAAACTGTGCAATGTTTTATCGTAAACTTTTATTTATATGATGTATTACATAGTATAGATTAATCTGAGGTTATAAATTTTAATAAAACTAAAGTGAAAAAATTTTTATGGGGCCAAAAAGTGTAAAATTTCATGATTTTTTGGGTACTTTAACTATTTATTAACTAACTTATTTTATTTAAAAAAAATCTAACAGTTATTTAGAAAAAACTTTTAACCTCAGATTAATATATAAGGTTGGTATAACACACACAGAAAATTTTAAGAGGATCTGATCAGTAGCTATTGTGAAAAGGTACATTGCAATTGGCCAATTTAACATTACCAATATACAATATACTGAACCCCCTTAAACAATGTTTAGATATTTTTTACCTTTCCACACTATGTTTATAACGTAAAAAGTGAAAGGTATTAAAATCGTTCAGTATGTCGATCCGTCACCTACTTACACAAAGCAAACCGCCTCACAAGCAATTGGAAAGCGTTGTTTTGAAGAAACAAAAATCAGTCTGGACTATATCCCGAATTTAATTTAAAAGTTTTAATTAGAAGTATATTTTAAATTTAAATATCAAAATTTAATCTTTATTCTACATTGAAAGAAAATAACAATTCCATTTTATTAATCATTCCACTGTTGCCAATTCTTCAAACCCATGAGAATTTTTTTTTAAATAAACATAAAACTCTAAGAAATATTTTTGTGATATAAAGCAGTTTGGAATGATTTCATAGAAAATATCACAATATAGTTATTTTTATGTTTATTATATGTATAAGAAAAAAGATGCATAGATAGTTTTAATTTTGCTTTAAAAATATGCATTTCTTCGCATTTATTTTTAAAGCACCAAATTTACTTACTATGTAAATAATAAGTAAATTTGTAAATAATAAGTAAATTCTTTGTAATGTAAATTAAATTTACAAACAATAAAGATGAATGGGGTTGTTTCACGTCATGGAAGGCAACAGCTCCACCGGTTTGTTTTCATTTGTTGCCTGAAAATTCTTTTGCTGAGGTATTCGAAAATGAGTTTTCTATGAATATTTTACTTATTACTTTTTTTAATGCCAGCTTCTTGTTGTGCTGTTGGTTGTTCAAAACATTTGTAAAAAAAAAGCTTGCATAGGAAGGGAAATTCCTTTAATCTATATCAATCATTTTGAGAGTGAAACCGAAGCAACCAATGGAATCGAATTCGTGTAAGAAGGAAAATAAGAGTGTTACTGTTACATCATCTGAAACATTCCAATTTAATTTTCTAAAGAAAGTTAACGGAATAGGGAAATGTCGGCGACTTAAAGTTGTTTATTAAGTAACGGCAGAAAACATTTTTCTCACATGAAAATAGTGTTTTTATTTTTAATTTTCAAAATAATGTATGGTATGGTACATATTTATTCCAGCTTGTGTGCTAAAATTATGCAAACTTAAGTGATAATATGATAAGTTTCGCTTTTATTTTTGAAGCAAAAAAAAAAAAACATTATTATTCTCCGAACTTCTTACAAAGGCCCTCGCCAGATAAGACGGTGAAAAATGCCCCCATTCCAATCGGGCTAATTTTTTTTCTGAAAATACCTCATAGTATGGACAATTTTTCAGCCAAGTTTCAGCTCTAAAATATGACGCATTTTTGAGTAAAAAATTAAAGTTCTTTTTTCTTTTTAAATTGATTATTTCCTGAATATATTTCATAAATCCAAAAAACTGCTCAAGAGTTTTTAGATAACATTGAGTAGTATTCTTAGAAAAATCCGCTCCTAAATCTGATCGAGCGATCATTAGTAAAAATGCGATTTTATTTACACATTTACACATTTTTTTCAGATTTTTTAAAATATTGGATGATAGCTAAAAAAAATAATTCTTAAAGCCTGATTTTTTGCTCTAAAATCCATAGATTTAGAAATAGCATGCCCCTCGATTGCGCAATCCCGTACACTGGGATACTGGTTCACAAAAATGGTTATCCCGAAGAGTTACATACAATAAAAACTGCATTTTTAACTTGCTTCTTTTATGAATATATACCTCATGCCTTACAGAAATTATCAATACGCATGCAGCTATAAAATTATGCTAGCGAAACTTGTAAAAAGTTTTAATTAGTTAATATTGAATATATATTTTTTATTAGTCGAATTATCTCATGGTGCCATCTGGTGGCGTATGGCATGCCATGTGCTAGAGCTTGCGAACTGCCTTACGGGATACTGGTTAACAAATGGCTTCACCCTTCCCCCTAGGAGCAGATCTGCTACTTTCTAAATCTATGCTAAAATCCTTTAGTCCGAAGGAAATTCTCCCAGATTGAATTTCCCCGCCTCTGTTAGGAGTGCCATCTGCCGAGTAAGTAGTGCGAAAAGTCAGGTTTTAAGAATATTTTATTTTTTTAAAACTATCGTCCAATAATTTTAAAAATCTGAAAAAAATATATATTATAGATTGATAATAGAGTAATATGTAGATACAAAATCCTAAGGTGTAGGGGAGACCGGGGTTAGTTGGCATAAGGGGTTAGTTGGCATTGTGCCTTTAAAAAAATTCACTGTTTATTAAGAGCGCTACTGAGCCTGTCACATGATCGTCATTTAAACGTCCAACTTGCATGAGAACGCCAGTTGGATCCAGCCATTGCCTTTAGAGGAAGGATGGAAAACGTGATTTTCATATAAGAAAGTAAAATTTTGATTATTCGGTATTTGTCGTTTTGTACAGTAGTACAGTCATTCAGGAATAACATTCACAAGTTTTTAGTATCTTTGGGCATCTAGCTAAAAGGTTATAAGTCCATTTCTGCTGAAGTTCATAAACAATTTTTTTGGTGGCCATGTTTATTTTACTTGCTCGATTGGGGTTAGTTGGCATAGGGACTCGGGGGCTAGTTGACATAAGCTGGCTGGGTATGCCAACTAACCCCGCAACAACGGGTAAGTTGACATAAGTATGCCAACATTCATAGCGACCTAATTTTAGTTAGGTATAGGCTACTTCATAATAATAAATTATTATTTTTTTTATCTATACATATATAAATGCGGAAGGCGTTTTATTTTCGCAGTCATAACTCAATAACGGCTGGACAGATAATAACTTTTACTTTAGATACTTTTACGTAGATTTGTCATACTCAGAGTTTCAAAAATGGCATAATTTAAGACTATACAAATTTCAGCTCGATTTCAAGCAAACGGTTATCTAGTTATTATTATGTAATAAACGGAAACTGCAAGTTCACTTTTTCTGCCTTACCTGTCTATGACAATGTAAATATTTTTTGTTCAGATTATGAGTACCTATAAACGAAAAACTGAGAGGGCTACAATGACAGCAGATCATCGAAAGAGAGTTGTTGAGGCACACTTACTTGAAAATAAAGTTTGATAAAAGTAGCGGATGAATTTAAGATCTCTGCTAGAAGTCTTGCATGGTATTGTAAGATCGCAAAATTAAAAATGAATTCTCTCTGCCTAAAGGGTACCAGAGGGTATTGGAGGATATGGGATAGTGCGGCAGGTGTTCACTCCTGAACAAGAATTTGCTTTGAGTGAATACCTTGTGAAGGCAAGTGACATATACTTCAGCCTGAGCCCAAAAGAGGCAAGAAAGTTGGCATATCAATATGCAGTTGCTAATGGCACTGCACATCCTAGTAGTTGGGACTCAAAAGAATCAGCAGTTGTTGACTGGTTTTCTTTTTTCCTAAAACGTCACCCTCAACTTTCAATACGTACCCCCGCGGCAACGAGTTTGGCTCGAACGTCCAGTTTCAACCCACATAATGTTCAAAGATTTTTCAACCTCCTAAAATCAGTAATGAACCAACATTCATTTACCGCCCAGGACATATGGAATGTTTAATTTTAAGCTGATTAACATTCATTATAATTACACCTTACATAAAGACGAGTAAAAACGCTTGCCTCAGTTATGCCAACTTACCCTACTAACTATGCCAACTAACCCCGATACCGGGGTAGGTTGGCATAGTTTGACTGGACAAGGAAAAACATTTTTCACACAAAGTGGCAACAATATATTTATTCAATTCTATGCGTGATTTGTAGCCAAAATGTTTACCTACATTACCAACTTTTTACATTTCAAATATCTTCAAACCAAAAAATTAGAAAAATTTTGAAGTGAAAAGTGTGCCAACTAACCCCGGTCTCCCCTACCAAACGATTTTGGCATGAATTTTTTTTTTTTTTTTTTGAAAAACAAAATTGCATTTTTAACAATGATCGCTTGATCAGATTTATGAGCGGATTTTTCTGAGAATACTACTCAATGATATCTAAAAACTCATGAGTAGTTTTTTGGATTTATCAAATATATTCAGGGAATAATCAATTTAAAAAGAAAAAAAACTTTAATTTTTTACTCAAAAATGCGTCATATTTTTGAGCTGAAACTTGGCTGAGAAGTTGTCCATACTATGAGGTATTTTCAGAAAAAAAATTAGCCCGATTGGAATGGGGGCATTTTTCACCGTCTTATCTGGCGCGCGCGAGGGCCTTTAGTAAACGATAGTGACTATTAATATTACATCTCCGAAAGAAGATTATTGAAACTAGTTACTTTAGGCGTTTAAAAGTTTAAATTAGAATTAGCTGAAGGCCCTGCTTGGCAAATTTCTTTCTAAGGTGTGTAGCGTGTGTTTCCTGTTAAATGTTGTATGGAAGTCTCCAACTCACGGGAACTTACTTCGCTCACTCACCGTTTGTTAAAATGATTTTGTCTAGCCTTTAGTATCCTTTTAGATTAAAATAATTACTATAATCTATTAAAAACCTTTTTTTTTTTAATTATAATAATTCCAATAACTTAAAGTACATATGATTCATTCCACGTAAAATCAACCAAATAAAAGTTAGATACCTCATATTAAAGAAAATTTTATAAGGATACTAAAGGCTAGACTAAAATATTTCAATAAACGGTGAGAGAGCGAAGCAATTCCCGGGGGATGGCGAGTGCGCTCTTTACTATCAAGATAAATCTTTAAAATTGCTCAAAAGGATAAATGAGATTGTTTCAGATGATGTAACTCTCCTGTTTTCATTTTTGCATCTCCTGCGATTTCATTTGTTGTTTCGATTTCCCTGTCAAATTGTCCAGTGTTATTTTTCGTCTGCTGTTTTTCTAATTTGGAAAACTCTACGTTTTAAGGGGTCACAGGAGTCTTAAAAATGTGCAAATAAGGTACTACAAAACATAGTTTGATCTTTCATGTCATTTTTGAACTACTCAATGCATAAGTATAATTTTTATATATGTAATTCTACAAGATTTATTTATTATAAAACTAGTTTTAAAATGTATGAAACTTTAACCAAAACTAAAATAAATGATATTAAACATGAAGCTATTTGAACACATTGGGATTAGGCTTGCGCGGCAAATTTTGAGGTCAAAATTGAAAAAATGGCCAAGAAAATGACTTTATATTTTACAAATATGTACAAACAAAGTATTATACCTAAATTCTCAGCTCAATTTTAATTAGAAATTATTTTAAGAACTCTTTTCGAAAAAAATTAAGGAAAATTTTAAAATTTTGATTTTAAATTTTTTTTAAAATTATTTCTAATTAAAATTCAGCTGAGAATTTAGGTATAAGTCTTTGCTTGTACATATTGGTACAATATAAAGTCATTTTCATGGCCATTTTTTCAATTTTGACCTCAAAATTTGCCGCGCAAGCCTAATCCCAATGTGTTCAAATAGCTTTATGTTTAATATCATTTATTTTAGTTTTGGCTAAAGTTTCATATATTTTAAAACTAGTTTTATAATAAATAAATCCTGTAGAATTACATATAAAAAAATTATACTCATTTAATGAGTAGTTAAAAAATGACATGAAAGATCAAACTATGTTTTGTAGTACCTTCTTTGCACATTTTTAAGACTCCTGTGACCCCTTAATGCGTCCGTTTTTTACGCTTAACATGCAACTTTTTTTATTCCAGCTATTTATTAAGCTTTATCGGATTAAATTTCAAGTATACAAAGCATTACCAAAACGTCAATAACGTTGGAAATAGGATATTTTGTCTTATGTGGAGAAATTAAGTGAAATCATTTACCAGCAATTAACGTGATACACTATAAACAGGGTAAAGCTTTACTGAAAGAAAGTTTGTGTACAGCATTCGTTTCAGTAAGATAAGAAAATATTGTACTGTTTAAGGGATCTAAGGAGTCTTAAAAATGTGCAAAGAAGATACTACAAAACAAAGTTTGATCTTTCATGTCATTTTTTAACTACTCAATGTATAAGTATAATTTTTTTATAGGTAATTCTACAAGATTTATTTATTATAAAACAAGTTTTAAAATTTATGAAACTTTAGCCAAAACTAAAATAAATGATATTAAACATGAAGCTATTTGAACACATTGTGATTAGGCTTGCGCGGCAAATTGTGAGGTCAAAATTGAAAAAATGACCAAGAAAATGGATTTATATTGTACAAATATGTACAAACAAAGACTTATACCTAAATTCTCAGCTCAATTTTAATTAGAAATTATTTTAAAAATAATTTAAAATCAAAATTTTTAAAATTTTATTAATTTTTTTTAGAAAAAAGTTCTTAAAATAATTTCTAATTGAAATTGAGCTGAGAATTTAGATATAAGTCCTAGTTTGTACATACGTATTTGTACAATATAAAGTCATTTTCTTGGTCATTTTTTCAATTTTGACCTCACAATTTGCCGCGCAAGCCTAATCACAATGTGTTCAAATAGCTTCATGTTTAATATCATTTATTTTAGTTTTGGCTAAAGTTTCATAAATTTTAAAACTTGTTTTATAATAAATAAATCTTGTCGAATTACATATAAAAAAATTATACTTATACATTGAGTAGTTCAAAAATGACATGAAAGATCAAACTATGTTTTGTAGTGCCTTCTTTGCACATTTTTAAGACTCCTTAGACCCCTTAAAACGTATGAAGTGCACGATTGATTTATTAGACGGACGCCCGCATTGTCTGCTTGGAGGCAGAAAACCGGTTTCTCTCTTTCTTCCTCGTTTGGTCCAAGCGTCGGGATCGCCAATCGCCTGAACTTGGTAGCTAGGAACCACAGAGATAGTAGTTAGAGTATTATAGTGGCATATCACGTGACCTACCACACTGACTTCATTGGGGCTCTTCTGGGAGCTCCTTGCGCGTCCCGTCGTTAGCATTGGAGGTCACGTGATCTTCCACTCTATAACTTTAACTATGATATCTGTGGTAGGAACTGGTTTCCTTACACAAGTTTAGGCAATCACTCGCTATCATCGCCAAAGTGGCCTGCTAAGGAAACTTCTCTGTAAAATCAATCGGTTTTTCCCGTGTACTCTTCATATGTGATTAAAGAAGGAAATCCGAATTTTAAAGAAAATAATTGAATTTAAAACTCAAAATCGTCTCCAGGAACAATGCTGCTCAAACTTCTTGGGTTCCTTTTTGTGACGGTCGTCGGCCTCACTCTCGGGCAGACTCACCAGAAAACCATCTGTCCTCCAGCAGACCTCCTCGGCCCCTACTGCGCATGTTCCAAAGAGTGTTACATCTGTCCTGCTATGATTGAATGTTCGGAGATCGTGAACGTTGACCAGCTCGAGGCTGTGTTCGACAACACTCCGGACTGGACTTTCTGGCACTTTAGCATTGTGAGATCCACCTTCCCACACCTGCCCGCAAGTATCTTCGCCAAGAAACGCGTCAGGTAAAAAAAATTCTTACAATTATGTTTAAATGTTTTGTATGGTGACATATATCTATAAAATTCCAATTATGAATTTGTTGACCCTGTTTATAAATAAAAAAGCATGTACTCGCGAATACTTTCCAAAAAATGCAGAAGAAAGTTATCGTATATGAAATCGCTCATACAAGGATTTTGCGCAATTTGGTAAACGTTTCCTGCTGTTTAGAGTTCTAATCATACAGTACTATAGTGCGTCTCAAAAGTTTAGACAAAAGACATTTTGAGTCACAAAATTTTACTGAAAAGGTTTATTTGAAATTTTTTTTGGTAGTAAGGATAAGGCAAGTATATGTAATTAAAAATAGCATGAATCACAAAGATAACAGCCTATAATAAATTTTAATTGAATTAATTGTAAAAAGTACCCAAAAAATCTGTCTCATAAATATAGACAAAATCGATTTAATGTCATTTAATGATCTAATTTTGCACTTTTTTTGCTAGAATTATATTTCTGTTTCATATGATGAATAAAAATACTCGTTTTACCGTTGAATTTTAACCATTTTGCACCACTCCTGGTCCAATTACATACTAACAGTTAATCAAGCCATTTTTGCTTTTTTAAGGGGAAATATTGCTGGCGATTAGCATAATACATATCCTAATTAGATGTAAATAACGAATATATGCCTAAAACAACAGTACCGAAACGTTTTGCCACCAATTCGCGCATTTGAAGACACGTAATGACACATTTTCTGATGAAAAATGGCATTTTTTAAAATTTAATTTAATTTACATTTACAAAAATTTAAAATAATCAAAAAGACAAAAAAAAATTCTGTTGTGCACCGTAACACGATGTTAAGTGTGCCGCCCCTTCAAAAAAGCCAAAAAGTTCCAAATTTTAACCCAAAACCACCCGCACACCATTCGATATTTCTCCTCAAATTTGCTATTCTCGAGTTTGGAAACACCGGTTTTTTTCAAACCGGTGAAAAAGAATCAGTTTAACCGACAAGATTAAAACCGTTTTAAGGATACTCAAAAACCGGTTTTAAAAACCGATTTTTTAAAACATGATTGAATAAGGGTACACGTTTTCGGCTGCCTATTTCTTGTCTCCTTCAGGAGCTTTAACCCAGCCAACTGTGTCTCGTAACTTAGAATCCTGGTCTAGTGACGAAAGTCACCGTCGAGACTTTCGACTCCGCAGATTTAACGAGCACGTATATCGCATTGTACTCGGCTACCCGGTGAGTTTTAGAGGATTTTTTCCAAAAGCACAAATACTCTATATATAGTATGGCTATAACTGCAGACATATAAACGGCCCTACTTGCAGCCAAAAATATCCTACGATTAATACCCCGTGTAAGGGAGTGCACGTTGAATATCCTTCAGTGTCCTAACGTTGCTTACGATGTCTCCTTAACAGTTACGTTGGGTGCCTATTCAGATGTCCGCTCGTCACGTGACTGTGGTTCTAAAATACGACGCCCGTCCGCCAATAGATTATATCTTACTATATAATTAATGTGATTATTTCTTACTCCTTCAGTAGGATGTTTGAAATCCTGTTCTTAAATTAATTTGTTTTTTTCCTATAAGACTTGCTACGGTTATAAGGATCATACAAATGAAAGATTGGACCTGTGGAATAAGTTTTTTTGGGGGAAGCTTCAAAAAAGAATTTTTACGAATACTTTTTTTTCAAGTGTTAAGTTCTTTTTTAATTAAAATTCAAATAACTTGCAAAAACTTTATGAAACTATTGATATTTTGAGATTTTCGGTACTTTACAAGATTGCCTACAGATAAAAAAACTGAACAATTAGTTAAATTTAATCACAACAAAAATCATTAATCTATTTGACCATTTACGGTATCTCAGCTATCTAAACCATAGAAACCTTGAGATAGGTTTATTTAAAAGCTTCTATGGTCGTTTCTATTTTCATAAAATGAAAAGACCTTTCTTGTGTGTGTGAAAATTTATCTGTAAGACCTGAAGAATAATTGTGAAATTACTTTTTAGTTAAAAATCTAAATTTTGAAAGTGAAAATGAAAAAAAAAAAAAATGTTCGGTGAATTTATCGCAAGGTCTGAAAAAAACTTATTTACTTTAAGTAAAGATTTCCAATTGGAATGATTATAGCATGAACTGTAAAAATAAAGATTTTTGTACTAAAGTATCAAAAGTTTAGACTCAACACGTTTTTAAAGGTAGAAAATTTCACTTAAAAAGGTTTTATTAAAATGCATAAATATAATTCCCAGGCAAGTACAAGTATTTTGATAATAAAGGACAAAGATAATGACAAGTTTTATTTGAAGAATAAAACATTTCACAAATATACAGATACTGAGATATATATTGCAAGGCTTAAAGTTTTAAGCAAACATGACAAAAATATAAATAGTTGTAAAATATAAGTTGCAAATGAAGTTATTGCAAAAACCAGATGCATTACACTATGCATACAAGAAATAAAAATATTACGTGCTTTAAATCACAGAAAAAAATATAAAAAGTTGTTTACCCAAAACAACTTTTTTGGAAAAACTCTTTAAACTCAGCATTTTAATTATTAATAGTATTTCCTTTTGAAAAAATTACATTATACACTCGATTTTCCATGGAATCGACCAAATTTTGCAATACATGTGGCTCTACTTCGTACCAAGCCTTAAGTATTGCCGATTTCAGGTCTTCTATTCTTAAATACTGTTTAGCGTTTGCATAAACTTTGCGGCTTAATATCGCCCAAAGGTTTTCTATCGGATTCAAATCCGGACTTAACGCGGGCCAGTCCATTAATTTAAAGTTCTGCCTTTGTAACCACGTATTTGTGGATTTGGACACGTGAATCGACGCATTGTCTTGCTGGAACGTACAGTCGTTCCCTCCCAAAATGTCACAAAACGGCAACAAATTGTTCTGCAATGTCGTTTGATACATTGAGGAGTCTTGCCTCCCCTCCAAAAACGCAAGGGACGTTTGCCCGTTGAAACCAAATCCTCCCCACACCATGACGGATTTTCCACCTTGTTGCCTGCTGAAAAATTCTCTAGGCTCTTTTCTCAAATCGTGCCAATAGCAGGCCCACCCATCAGGACCATCCAGGTTCCACTTTTTCTCGTCGGAGAATATAGTTGAAATCCACTTGTCTCCAAAAGCCATGTGAGCCTTGGCCCAGTCCAATCTCTTTAGCTTGTGGTGTTGTTTCAATGGAGGTTTTCCTTTTAATTTTTTAAAGGAAAATTTTCCACACTCACGAATTCTGCGATGGATAGTGTCCTTTGACACTTGCAGACCTGAAGTTAGCTGCAGCTTCCGCAAGGAGGTATTGTGAGATGTCATTTTCAGAAGATGCCTATCTTCCCTCGCATCAGTAAGGCGTGGTCGTCCAGGTCGCTTTAACCTAGCCAAGCCATCTGTACTTGACAAAATCCTGTAGATACTCCTCAAAGATCTGCCCATCTTTGCTGCAATTTTTTTATGCTTAAGCCAGAAGCTTTTAATCTCCATGCTTCAATTTCTTCTCTTTCCGACAATTGTGCAGCTTTCGGCATTTTGAAATCTAAGCTGACAATGGGACATCTCTATTTAAGCTTTTCTGTTACCAGCGTCATACTTCATGACCTCAGATAATATTTGCATACATTTAACATCTTCTTTGATTCGTGTCTACTCCTATAAACTAAATTTGTGCAATTTTCACTATGAATTCAAATTAAAAAAATAAGATTTCTTAGCTGCCAAAAACATAAATTATAGAAAATTAATAATAAAATAGATATAGATTATAGAAACAAATGTTAAAATGATCAAAAACAAATCCATTTTAGAACAGGATTTCAAACTTCCTACTGAAGGAGTAAGAAATAATCACACCAACTATGAAACATAAGGACAATCTAACATATATATATTGCAATGGTAATTTGAATAGCTAATCATTTATGTTTTTTTTATGTGTGAGAGACAGGTTTTATGTGTGGACTAAAGTACATAGATTTTCATTCGGCATCAAGGAAAAAGACAGTATCTTAACTTCCATTTCGTGGCACAATTATAATTTTTTTGTCGAGGTCCAGATCAATATCCGATTAGCCGCAGTGTTTCCTGTAAAACCAAAAATGTCGGATATCAAATTGCTAGGCCTGTTACCAATATCCCTCGTGTAGAGCGGGCCGGAGATCCCATGTCGGTTAGGCATTCGCCTAGCATGCGACAGGTCCCAAGTTCGGATCCGGGGGTCGCCAAAATAACTGCCGACCTGTAATCACCAAAATAACTGCCAACCCGTGCAGCCAAAAATGTCCGACGAATAATACCCCGCGTAAGGGAGTATTGAGCACTTTGAATATCCATCAAAGTCCTAACGCTGCGCACGCGATATCGCCCTTAACAATTGGTTTTGGTGCCTATTCAGGTGTCGGCTCGTCACTTGACTGCGGTTCTAATATACGACGCCCGTTGGCAATAGCCCTCCTATTCCCTCCCCTTCAGGGACATATCTAAAATGTGGAGGTGGCGCGAGATAGATGGCAGCATATGTCGCGTAGGTATGTGTTTGTTTGTGTTGTGTCTGTCCTACTTGACAAATTTTTATAAGCGGATCTCTGACCAAGCACACAAACCTGAAAATATGTCAGCCAACCAACCAACCAATAGCCATCGTGTAGCTCTAGTGTGAAGATTTCAAACCACTACCTCGTGTAGAGTAGTTCTATAGCGAAGTTCATTCAATCATATCTAAAACTTTAACCACTTCCTATTAAAACGGTTTTTGAAAAACATCGGAGTATCGAACCGGTTTAAATTAAGCGATTTAAAAAAAAAAAAAAATCTTATTGGTTAAACTGGTTCTTTTTCACCGGTTTGAAAAAACCGGTGTTTCTAAACTCTAGCAAAGGCCCTCGACAGATAAGACGGTGAAAAATGCCCCCATTCCAATCGGGCTAATTTTTTTTCTGAAAATACCTCATAGTATGGACAACTTCTCAGCCAAGTTTCAGCTCAAAAATGTGACGCATTTTTGAGTAAAAAATTAAAGTTTTTTTTCTTTTTAAATTGATTATTCCCTGAATATATTTGATAAATCCAAAAAACTACTCATGAGTTTTTAGATATCATTGAGTAGTATTCTCAGAAAAATCCGCTCATAAATCTGATCGAGCGATCATTCTTAAAAATGCATTTTTATTTTTCAAAAAAAAATTTCATGCCAAAATCGTTTGGTCACAACTTAGGATTTTGTCTCTACATATTCCTCTATTATCAATCTATAATATATTTTTTTTTCAGATTTTTAAAATTATTGGACGATAGTTTAAAAAAAATAAAATATTCTTAAAACCTGACTTTTCGCACTACTTACTCGGCAGATGGCACTCCTAACAAAGGCGGGGAAATTCAATCTGGGAGAATTTCTTTCGGACTAAAGAATTTAACATAGATTTAGAAAGTAGCAGATCTGCCTCTAGGGGGAAAGGTGAAGCCATTTGTTAACCATTATCCCAAGAGGCAGTTCGCAAGCTCTTGCACATGGCATGCCATACGCCACCAGATGGCACCATGAGATAATTCGACTAATAAAAGATATATATTCAATATTAACTAATTAAAACTTTTTACAAGTTTCGCTAGCATAATTTTATAGCTGCATGCGTATTTATAATTTCTGTAAGGCATGAGGTATATATTCACAAAAGAAGCAAGTTAAAAATGCAGTTTTTATTGTATGTAACTCTTCGGAAAAACCATTTTTGTGAATCAGTATCCCGTGATGCATTGCGAAAACGACGAAATGTGGATTCATCACGCATCATTGCGTTGTACGGGATTGCGCAATCGGTGGGCATGCTATTTCTAAATCTATGGATTTTAGAGCAAAAAAATCAGGCTTTAAGAATTATTTTTTTAAACTATCGTCCAATAATTTTAAAAATCTGAAAAAAAAATATATTATAGATTGATAATAGAGGAATATGTAGAGACAAAATCTTAAGTTGTGACCAAACGATTTTGGCATGAAATTTTTTTTTGAAAAATAAAAATGCATTTTTAAGAATGATCGCTCGATCAGATTTATGAGCGGATTTTTCTGAGAATACTACTCAATGATATCTAAAAACTCATGAGTAGTTTTTTGGATTTATCAAATATATTCAGGGAATAATCAATTTAAAAAGAAAAAAAACTTTAATTTTTTACTCAAAAATGCGTCATATTTTTGAGCTGAAACTTGGCTGAGAAGTTGTCCATACTATGAGGTATTTTCAGAAAAAAAATTAGCCCGATTGGAATGGGGGCATTTTTCACCGTCTTATCTGGCGAGGGCCTTTGAGAGAAATGTCTAATGGTATGGGGGTGAATTTGGGTTAAAATTTTCGACTTTTTTGATATTTTTGAAGGAGGGGCAAACTCGACATCGTGCAAACAGAAATAAAATTCTAGGCAAAAAAAAGCGAAATTGGATCATTAAATGACATTAAATCGATTTTGTCTATATTTATGAGACAGATTTTTTGGGTACTTTTTACAATTAATTAAATTAAAATTTATTATTGGCTGTTTTCTTCGTGATTCATGCTATTTTTAATTAAATATATTTGCCTCATCCTAACTACCAAAAAAAAATTCAAATAAACCTTTTCAGTAAAATTTTGTGACTCAAAATGTCTTTTGTCTAAACTTTTGAGACGCACTATATTTGCCATCTATGAGATTTTCAGAAGATAACAGAAAAAATCGTGCAGTACTTTTAAAATTTAACTTCATATTAAAGCTCATATTTGCTTAGGTACAGGTTTCTACATAAAAAAAAACTGCTAGCTGGTGTGCCGTAAAAATATAGTAAATTGCAGCAAGAAAACCTGTTTACTTAAACGGACAATTTGTAGTTTTAAGGCAAAAAAAATTATGTAACAAGTTAGTTTATTTTTATCTTCAAACAGTTCATTTTTACAATAAAAAAACTTTCAAAAGGAATTAACAATAATTACTGTAAAAATGTTTTTCTTTTCTGAAAACAAGGCAGATTTTTATTTACAGTGTACATGTATATATTGTTAGATTCAACAGAGTGACTATTATATATTATCTTGTTTTAACCACCCCTCCAGAAATCTCCACCTTATCAACAACACGATGTACCGCCTGTTCGATGCACCTCCGGCCTCCACCAACTTGCTCCAGGAGCTGGAGTTGAACAACACCCGCATCCTGGGAGGAGTGAGGTGAGACACCGTTTAGGATTTATTAGAGTAAAGTAGAACCTCGATTATTCCCTGTTAACACGTTGGATGCCACTGACTCCTTAGGGAGTCGGGTGGTTCCGATTCACCGATTACAGCACATTCTGATGAAATTCATAGTACAATTTCGCCAACCGTTCTTATGAGATCAAGTTCGTTTTAAACTTTTACAACCGATCCTTTTGTGCCTGAAATAATACTTGGTGATTTGAAAGAGGGCCTTCTATTTTAAATTACGAGGAAATTAAATCCTTCGTCTCAAGTGTAGAGCGACCAGACACCTGACATACCGCATTTCGTAAAGTGATTCAGTTTGTTATTCAACAATCTAGCTATAAAAAAATTGCAAATAGTCTGTTTCATTTTTTTTGTATTTTTTTAAAACAAAAACTACCCAAAAAATACGAATTAGGAAAATTTAATGATGATTTCTTAGTCGAAAAGTTAATCACTGAAGCGAATCTGGTAATTGGCTTTCAAATCAATAGTGCCAAATGATGAGTTATCATCCGGTTGGAAAAGGCCAGGAACATTTCCTTGTATTTTTACGACTAGGTAGCTATTGTGTAGCTTTAGTTAGTGACGTTAATTCAACCTAACCTTGCTATTTTACGATCTTGAACACTCGAACTTAGATTTGTACTTGTTCAAAAATGAACAATTAGTTTATTTCCATTGTAACGAACGGGTTTAAAAAAACAGGATGTTTTTCTACTTCATCAGCCTCTATTGATGAAGACTCTATCGATAATATAGTGGCAGCGAATGTGTTAACCGACCATCTTTAGGTCAACCACTGAACTGAACTGAAACTCTGGAAGGAGCATCCCATCTAAAGCTGGTGAAGCCTATTTTTGGGTCCCTGCACTCTCAGAAATAACACTTTCAGTTTTGACGATCCAAGAAATCCTCAAGCCTCATTTCGTTAATTTTGATGATTGTTTCGTCAAACTGTCAAACTATCGCGTGACTTTTGAGTAAACGCGAATCCACCCTTTTACGATCGTGATTTGACGATTCTGTATCCTGATTTTGAGGTATCCGACTACCTTTCGAGCAATTTTTTTTAAAAACCCAAAATATCAACTGCAAATGCAATAAAAAGGTAAAATATGGTATTGAAACATGAATTTAACACAAATTAGAACTTTAAAATTTTTATTTTTAACAAAAATGGAGATTTTTAGTGAAAATTTAACACAATTTTGCTAAAACGGCTTTTGATGCAGAAGAAAAGATTATCAATGTAATGATTTAAAATTTTAACCACACCTTCCTAACATACTTATAAGTGTAATGAACTAAAAGCTAATTGATATCATAAAAAATGGGAAAATTATAAGGTGTAATGTAAATTTTCATAAAAAAATCAAATAATTTCAAGGTTATTTTTGAATCATATATCAATAAATATTTAAAATATGTACTTACATGCAAGCCTTTAGTTCATTACATTCTCTGGACTATAACGAGTCACCATATAAAATTTCAGACAGTTATATTGAATACTTTTTGAGATAGAGCGATAGCCGTATGGTAAAGTTAGTGAAAAAACAATTCTTCAGAAAACGCGATCAAAGTAAAAATTTCAAAATAGTCACTAATGCAACAAGTAAATGTCGTTCAATTGCCTCCTGCCTCATATAACAACCCTTCAGCCTCTTCTGTCTTCATGAACTTTTTCTTTTTTTTGGCACGCAGTTTTTTTCTAAGGGTTTTAGCTGTTGGCAACGAATGTCGCCTTGAGTCATGTATGCGCTCCTTGTCAATGGTGCTCAGTCCTTTTATTGTGAAGGGCCCAGGAGCTATTCCTAGAGCTTCTAGGACAAAAAGGATACTTGCCGCACCATCGTTGAAATGCAGAACTGCTAGGAAAGTGCCCAACTCCAACGTACTTAGTTCGACAAAAACTGTCTTGGGGATCATTTGCCACAGGAGACCATTAAAGCTTTCATTTTGATTTTGCGTCATTCCGTGCATACACTTACTTAAAAGTTCTCGGCTACACAGATCCATATACTTCGGTTTGACAACATTAATAATGTGTTGAGGTAGACCAGCATTGCGTTCATTATATTGTTTACCGAGTGCTGCATTTCTTTGGAATTTGCACCAACTGTCCTGGCCGGTAGGACATTGTCCATGCATTGGTTGCTTTTTCGAGGAACAGCAATGGAAGAAAGCGGCAATTACTGTACTCTGCAGTTTTGCTAGATCTCCTTTATGGCTTCGTATGGCAATACCATAATAGTTTTGTAGCTTATCGATAAAGGGATCTGACAATTTTCCTTTTCCGCCAAGACCTTTATGCACCTTTTTCAGTTTTCGCAGTCGATTGCCAACCCTTTTCTGTACATGCCCAATGCACTCTAGTTTTGTCACAGAACCTACTCCGTACATGTCCTTCACCATATCGTAGCCTTTGCTGTCACCATCCCCATAGTAGTCAGTGTATTGCAGTAGCCGAGTTGCCTCGGAACGTTCAAATATTCGAAAAGCACCAACGGTTTCGATACTAGATGCTGATCCTTTGTGACGATAACACTTATGTTTCTTATTGGTTTTGTTTACAGCATTCACTTCACAAAAGCGACAACGTTGAGACATCACCTCAACGTCAAGGACCTTTCCATTTATAACTGAAATTGCAGTTACACAACCATTCAGAGAAGAATAGCCGCGCTTTTGCCAAGTACCATCAACAGATACTCCGCACTTGGCCACAACATTAACTCCTTGGCGTATTTCTTCTGAAGCTTTCTTCATCGAAGAGACTGCCTTTTCTTTTGCCACCAACAGCAGCTTTTCTTCTTGTTTGCGAAACGCTTGTTTGGAAATGAAAGGCATGTCCATAATACTCAACAGTTTTTTACCTGCAGAATAGCCTTTGCCAATCAAACGAAGACCAAACACCAAGCAGAGATTTATGGCACTCAGGCTTTTGGATCTAGTATTTACCGTGCCCAGATGTTTAACTTTCTTAGATGAAGAAAAGGCTTTTGAAAAAAGACAATCCTTACAACTCAGCTCAAAGTGCGAATTTAATCCAAACCTTGATTTTTCTTCCAGATTCAGGCTATCACACTTGCACACAGGACAACACAATATAGAAAACACGCTGATTAAAATGCTCAAATCGAAAATTCTATTACCTAAATTTGATTCTTCTGTCATGTTGCTAGCATTTTCATAAATGAGCGGGTTATTGTGCAATTTTGAAGAACTAACTGTTTTCGGCTCGCTTTCAATTTTGGCCTTCTTTTCAATCGAAAAGCGATTTCCAGCAAACTTTCTCTTTTTACGCGAAGCATTCCTATTATGTCCCATAACTTTTTGCAAAATCAGGAATTGTGATAATAAACAGAAAAGAATTCGAAGAATAAAAATTCAGCAAGAAATTTTAGCATGCGGTCTCAAAAAAATAAATACTCACGAATTATAAACATTAGAATGTTGCCAAACTGAAACAACAAATATATATTTTACTGTGGCTTTGTTCTAGCAAATAAAAAATTAATGTTTAATTATTTAAAAATGCTTTAAAAACATACATAAAATGATTTTTAGGTTTACTTTCGGTTTTGATTTACCACTTCCTGCTTGTTTTTGGCAAAACAACGTATTTTAAAAACCTCATATCTAAACATCTACACAACGGATCTTAAAACCAAAAGCAGATTTGGAAAGATAAATGTTCATATTATGTAAAAATAAAATAAAAAAAAATTGTGAATTTTTGTCGAAATTGACGTTTCAAACGTAGTCGGATACCTTGAGGAAACAGAATCTCATTGTTGTACTCACATGCTCAAAAATGACGAAATATTTCTTTAGATTAGACGCATTCAAATCCTCATAAAAATGACGATTCAAATTTCCTCACTTTGAGGAAACGAAAACTCGGAGCATTTGTCAGTAATGGAATCGTCAAAATTAAGGAAAATTTCGTCGTTTTTGAGCATTCACTTTTTAGCGTGTGGGCGACAGCTTTAGGGAGAATATGTGGTGAGCGATTAGGCTTGTGCCGACAACATCCACTGCAAACTGTTAAGGGGGAATAGTACCGAGAATCGGCTTCTCAAGCGAAGGCTTCTCTCAATGTTAATCCTATGGGGAAAAAATAAAAAGTCTGCCACTTTTCTCCGGCTGTATTGAATATTTTTACAAACGGTTTTTTTTATATGATACATGCAGTTGATTTGCCGGTCTCTATCTTTTCACTTTTTTGAAATTGGTTAAAATAATTTTTTGATTATTAATAAATCATTTTACAATATGAACTAGGTCGAAATTTGAAAAACTGAAAAGATAGAGACGTACAACTTTTAATTTCATTAATTTTGAAAAAAAAAAGTTCGCAATTATTTGCATTTTTAGGGTAGAAAAGTGGCAGCGAAATTATGAAATTTTCAATATCCAGTCTTATCCAGGAAGTAGCGCCCCCTAGGAGTAGAAATTAAGCTCCTCCCCCTAAAGTTAGCTCCTCCCCTTTTAGTTAAAGATGCTGAAACTCAGATAAGATAAGGTACGTGTAGTTCAATTTCAAGAGTCTGCGAATTTTAACTTCTGCTCCGTGAGCTAAAGTTTCAATTCATTGTGTGTTTTTGGACGCCGATTTCGAAAATACAAATGGATTTTTTACTATAGCGTCCAGTTTAAAAGTTTTTTAAAAAAATTAAGTGGCATTGATTCATTCTATTGGATTCTAATTCTTAATTAGTAAAAAAAATCTTTTTTAATTTCTTCCAAATGATTTATTTGAAAGAGTTTGAAATATGCTTTGGGGACTTGAAGTTCAGAAAAAGGCATTACAAAGTGTGAACAATTGCACAAATTTTGACTTGTATATTTTTGTTGAAATATTAATTTAAGTTAAAATCCGAAAAACATGGACTTCTTTAAGTTTTTGTTGTATAATTTAACATTTCTTTCAAAAAGGATTTTTGCATAACGTTTTAAATCTGTTTTGGCATTAGGTAGCAGTATTGGCGTGTTTCATATTAGGTAACTTTTTTCAGTTTTTCATTTTTGATCTTCCGCGATTTTAATTAATGATTCGGCTCCACTCTCAATGCGAGGTCTTGTTGTGTTCTAATAAAGTTTAGTTTTAGGTTTGAATGATCGTCGCACTAGAGCTACACGAGTGCTATTGGCGACGGGCGTCGTATTTTAGAACCACAGTCAGGTGACTAGCCAGCACCTGAGTAGGCACCCAACGCAACCGTTAAAGGCGACATCGTTACCCAGCGTTAAGACTTTGAAGGATATTTAACGTGCACTCCCTTACACGGGGTATTATTCGTCGGACATTTTTTGCTGCACGGGCCGTTTATCGGTCGGCAGCTACTTTTTGGCGATGCCCGGACCCGAACCTGGGACCTTTTGTATGCTAAGCGTGTGCTCAACCGACTGGGCTCCCCAGCCCCTCTAATATAGTTTAGTAAAGTTAGTTTGAAATATCTTCGCACTAGAGCTATATGATGGCTATTGGCAACGGGCGTCGTAGTTTACAACCGCGGTCAAGTAACGAGTCGACATTAGGGTATGCACCCAATGCAACTGTTCAAGGAGCCATCGTACGCAGTGTTGGGACTAATAAGAATATTTAGCGAGCATTCCTAATGCAAGGGGTATTATTCGCCGGACATTTTTCTTCACGGACGATTTATAGGTCGGCGGTTGATTTGGCGATGCCCGGACCGAACCTGGGACCTGTCTTCTTTATGTGCATCATTTTCTTATTCCTGTAATTCATTAAACCTTTATCGCTGCATACTCGGCATACCGAATATCCCGTATAAATCCCAACAGTTTCCGCGTTCGATTCCCGGTTGGTAAGCGATTGACTTGTCAATACAATGTTAGGTTAGGTAAGGTTTGAATTATCGTCGCACTAGAGCTACACGAGTGCTATTGGAGAACAGGCATCGTATTTTAGAACCACAGTCAGGTGACGAGCCATCAACTGAATAGGCACCCAACGCAACCGCTAAGGGCGACATCGTACTCAGCGTTCAATACAATGTTAATTGTCTGCATGTTGGTCTTAATTTGTGTAAAAAAGATGTACATCCTCTCCGGACTCTCTGGTAACATTCGTCCATAGGATATCCATGATCACAACAACAGCATTAAACCTTATTAGTTTCAATTAGATTAAATTTACCCTAACTCCTAGAAGATAGCTAATTATTCGAGGTAGCATCCTTCAAATCCAGATTGCCGAATTATTTTTAAAGAAAATTGCAATTTGGTTGTTTTAGATTATATAAGTTTCCAGTTTTCATTTTTGTCCATCGTGATTTTATTGGTTGTTTCAATTTTACTCTAAATGCTCGATAAAAATCGCAGATATTTAGTAATGGGAATTTATTCTAAAGTGTCTTCCATTTTGAGTTTGAAACAAGCATGAGAGGGTTCACTAAAGAAACCACGTTATTGCCGCAAGTAGTTTATTTGTTGCTGTACAAATTATACAAGTTTCGGCTCGTCTTCTTCAGAAAAACACTACACAACTATAATAGTGCCTCTTATAAAAAAAAGATTTAAATTTTTTTCAAAAACTTCATTTTATTTAAGACAGTTTTTCTTTGCAAAATTGGAAATTTTTTAATCGTTACGTCTCGATCCTCATGTTGGCGCATACCCTTCCCTCCCCCTCTGAGCGTGCCGCTATTCAGGTGTTGGCTCGTCACTTGACTGTGGTTCTAAAATACGACGCCCGTCGCCAATAGCCCTCGTGTAGCTCTAGTGCGACGATAATTCAAACCTAACCTAACCTGAGCGTGCCGTAATTTATGTACGTCCCCTTATCGAAAAATTTAATATTTTGAAGCATATTCAATATATTTACTTTCAATGATCTTTCAATATTACTTTTATGATGTGGTTTTTTAATCTATCAATAACATTTGTTATAATTTTCAAAAAAGGATACGAATGAATTTTAAAAAATACACTTTTGTCAAACATATAAATTTTTTTGTTCTGAAAAATAATCGTATGATAATTTATGTAAATATATACATCGTAATAAAATGTAAGTTTTTAAAGAAAATTGTGTGGAATATTTTTGAGAAGAAAAAATAAGGCATTAAAGTGTTCTTCGATTCCAAGCACCACAAACAACCATTTCACCGATCAAACTGAACCGATTCCAAACACCACTGTACAATTTCGATTAAGGGGGTATGGGACACTTTCAACTTTTTTTTTTAATATTGCAGATATCAATATAATTTTTTTCCATAAATGTATACTAATTATACTTACACTTTTAGATAGTCAAAGGTTTTAAATTATCATTATTTATTTTTTAAAAAAATAAAATGTGTCAAAAAGTTATGTCTCTTATTTTTGTTATAAGTTTTTTTTTTTTTTTTTTTTTAAGAAGAAAACTTTTTTATTTAACAGAAATATATTGGTTGTCAAGGGGCCCCCGGGCCCTTCCAGACAACACATAAAATTAACAATCAAAATCCATTGAAGAAAATTAACAATATTTCAAATTACACCCAAACAAAAGGGGAACAAAACATGAACAAAAACACAAAACAAAAACTAACAAAACTAACAAAATCTGGCAGATGATCGGACACACGAGATACACAAACATATTACAGAACGGTAAAATACATAACTTCACTATTGTTTACAAAAAATAATAATAAAATAACAATATATGTGTAAAAATTTAGTTGTCACTTATTTTTTTTAAATTATATCACAGATTAGAAAAGAATGTCTACATCAGTATTTAAGATGTGATGCTTAACTTCTTTTTTAAAAGCATTTTTATGAGTTAAACTTACTATTTGTTCAGGCAGAGAGTTAAAAAATTTGGGTACTAAATACATAAAACTTTTACGGAAAATTTCTTTATTTGCTTTAGGTATATTGTAAAAAGTTGTGTTTCTTAAATTGTAATTTACAGGGTCTTTAAGGGTGCAGAATGATCTGTTTTTATATAAATATAGAAGACTATTGTATACATATAATTGTCTTATAGTTAAAATCGGGTTGTCAAAATTTTCTGGTTCACTGTTTAATATTCGAATCAATCTGGATTGAGTATTTATTAACGGTTTAATATTACTTAGGTAGTCTCCGCCCCATGAGGTTATGCCGTATTGTATTATTGATTGTATAAAAGCGAAGTATAACTGTTTTAAAAATGTTTTACTGAGATTATTTTTTAAGTAGTAAAAAGCATAAATACCAAAACGTAGCTTATCATTTACCTTTTTTACATGTAATTTCCATTTAAATGTTTGATCGACATATAGTCCAAGATATTTTATATTTTCTACTCGGTTTATAAGAGGACAATCACAATTTGAAACATTTCCTTGGCATAAAATATGATATTTAAAAATTAAATCTTCTGCATGACCAGTAATCATATTAAAATTAATATATTTAGTTTTATCACTATTGATAATTAAGTCATTTTGTTGAAACCAGTTTTTAACCTTTATTAAATCAGAGTTTATCATTTCTTTCAATAAGTTATAGTTTTTACTTGAATATACCAAAACAGTATCATCTGCATATGTGATTAATTTTCCAAATAGTGACAAATTACAAAAATCATTTATAAAAATTATAAACAACAACGGGCCCAAAATTGAGCCCTGAGGCACACCCTTTTTAATAACCAAGTAATTACTATTCATATTATTTAACTTTACAAATTGTTTTCTATTAGTTAAATAAGTTTTAAACCATTCATGCTGTTTTCCTCTAACACCTGTTGCATATAACTTGCGAAGCAAAATAGTATGATTTACTGAGTCGAAAGCCTTTGAAATATCAATAAAAATAGAAACTGTTTTTAAATTATCATTTAAGGATTTATATATTATGCTGGTAAATCTTAGGAGTGCATCTTCGGTTCCTAGTCCCTTTATAAAACCAAATTGATTTTTAGAAAAGAAATTATTTTTATTTAAAAAATTATACAGTCTATTTTTCATTGCTGTTTCAAACACTTTTGAAAAAATGGGTAACACAGAAATCGGACGATAATTTCCCAAACAATTAATTTCTCCCGCTTTATAGATAGGCGTTACTGTAGCTATTTTTAAGTTTTCTGGAAACACTCCTTCTTTAAAAGACAGATTTATTAAATTTACAATTTTTTCAGGTTTATACTTAAGAAGCATTTTTAAAACTCTTACAGAAATTTTGTCGTACCCGACAGCTTTTTTTTCATTTAAAGCATTAACAATATTTAAGATCTCAATTTCGGATACCTCATAAAGAAAGAAAGATTTGCATTCTGTATAATTTGTATTAAAATCCATATTATTATTGAAATTACTGTTTACATTAACAATCGCACAATTAATAAAAAAATAGTTGAAATCATTTACAATATTTTCAGTAATAACCCTCGGTAAAATATTTTTCTTTTTGTTTTTACCAATAAGATTATTAACAAATCTCCACTGTTTTCTCTGATCTTTACCACAAGCAATAAACTCATCACGATATTTTATTTCCTTTGCAGTTTTAATTTTTTGCTTTACTTCTGCAACTACACTTTTATATTTTGACTTTAAATTCATATCATAAGGGTACTTTTTTGTTTTCATGTATAGTTTTTGCTTATCATTTATGAGTTTTAAAATTGAATTATTGATCCAGTTATTTTTACTTTTATACTTGCGTTCATCGATCGAAACAGTGGCAAGTCCTATTGAACTTTCAAGTTTTGCTTGTATTAAATTATAATAAAGATTTACATCTTCAGTTATATTCGGTATTTCTAACATGGCTATTTGTTTCTCTAGCTTTTTGTTATCAATTCGCACTGCGACTTGTTTATTATATACAGGCTTAAGTTTATTGTTAGGTATTGTGATATTACATAGAATAGGATAATGATCAGTTAAATCATAAATAAAACGAGCAGTTTCAACCGTCATATCAGAATTTGCTTTGACAAAAATATGATCAATACACGTTTCTGATATGTCTGTTACTCTTGTCGGAATATTTATCATGGATAAGAACCCATTTTCCGATAGAATATTTAGGTAATCATTGACTAATTTACTATTTTCTAGGATATTAATGTTTAGGTCTCCAATTAACACACAGTTTTTAAAAGACAAGTTTACTAATAAATGACTAAGTTCTTGGTTAAAGTAGTCAATTGTGTATGAGTGAGATCTATACAGGGCTATTAAACACAGATTTAAATTTTTACTATGGAGTACTAATCCCTCAGCAGAGAGCATTGACCATGTTAGGTTATTTACAAAGTCATAACTTTCTCTTACATAAACTAAAACACCACCAGATCTATTTTCATTTCTACAGCAATTAAACACTTTGTAACCATCTAAATAATATAATTGAATTTCACATTCAGAAATCCATATTTCAGAAAGAACAATGATAGGAATATATTTAATGTAACTATTTAGTAATGATTTCAATTCATCAAAATTTGCCCTGAGACTACGTATATTAAAATGGAAAATTAGCAAACGATCTAATTTACATTCAGGTGAGATTACAAAATCAGTTAGTTGGTCCAACGAATCAATTGTTAAACATATTTGTTCAGTTGTAATATCACTTGGGAACACTTAAAAGATCAAAGTTAGATTTTATTCTGTAAATTTTGGACCCTTCATGTTTTCGAACAAAAAGTTTCCCACCTTTATTCCAGCAAAATTTGAAGTCGTTTTCCTTCTTGAACTGTTTACATTCATACAAAAGTTTTTTCAATTCCGGACACAGATGATCATTGAAATATATTGGAACAGGACATAAACTGGAATTTATTTTGTCGGCACTTATTTTTTTCTGCTTAGCAAAGTCAAAGTCAAAAACTTATTTATTGGCTAACAAATATTTAGCATTTTCATAAACAGAAAAATGTATTTAACAAACTGTCTTTACCGATTTTTCTTATTTGAAATATTTTTTTTTAATTATTGAAGTTTTTTTTAATAATTTCACAGGTTCACTTTTTTTTAAAAAAACTAATAAATAAAAAAACAAACTATTTACAACTAATCCCTAAAGACAAATTAAAGATTTAAATATGAGTGGAAAATTTTGACACTCTAAGGGCAGTAGATTTTGAGTTATATCAATTTAAAGTCAAAAAATCATCGAAAACACGATCAAGGAGAAAAACAGCTTTGAAGTTTATCCCTTTCCTTACTGAAGCGCTCCAAACCGACCGAACAACTAAGGATTCGATAACGTTATTCCTATCTAATATTACGAGGAAGCAAAGATTATAAACGTGGTTGGCCAACACAGGTGTCATGACACAAAAAACTACACCATCTCACGTTCTACTGCAGATATAAATAAAAAAATTGTTTTAAATTATTCTAAAATATTTGTGTTATTTTTTATGATAATAATAATTTTTTTCATTTTTCTGAAGATTTTGTGTAGCAAAAAAAAGAAGTGCCATGCAGGTGCATATTTCATTAAGGGGTCATAGGAGTCTTAAAAATGTGCAAAGAGGGTACTACAAAGTATAGTTTGATCTTTCATGTAATTTTTTAACTACTCAATATATAAGTATAATTTTTTTATATGTAATTCTATAAGATTTATTTACTATAAAACAAATTTTAAAATTTATGAAACTTTAGTCAAAACTAAAATAAATGATATTAAACATAAAGCTATTTGAACACATTGTGATTAGGCTTGCGCGGCAAATTGTGAGGTCAAAATTGAAAAAAAATACCAGGAAAATGACTTTATATTGTACAAATATGTGCAAACACAGACTTATACCCAAATTCTCAGCTCAATTTTAATTAGAAATTATTTAAAAATAAAATTTTAAATCAAAATTTAAAAATTTTTATTAATTTTTTTAGAAAAAAGTTCTTAAAATAATTTCTAATTAAAATTGAGCTGAGAGGTATAAGTCTTTGTTTGCACATATTTGTACAATATAAAGTCATTTTCCTGGTAATTTCTTCAATTTTGACCTCACAATTTGCCGCGCAAGCCTAATCACAATGTGTTCAAATAGCTTTATGTTAATATCATTTATTTTAGTTTTGGCTAAAGTTTCATAAATTTTAAAATTTGTTTTATATTAAATAAAAATTGTAGAATTACATATTAAAAAATTCTACTTATATATTGAGTAGTTAAAAAATTACATGAAGGATCAAACTATGCTTTGTAGTACTTTCTTTGCACATTTTTAAGACTCCTATGATCCCTTAAAGCATCAAATAAACCAATATAAGTATAAAATACATTCTTCTCGCAGGTATAGCTGTAAACAAGTTGACCTGCAAACCCAGAGATCCGATGCCAGGATCGAATATAATCCTTCTATAAATCATAATATCAATCAAATATCTACCGTATAGAGAGGGTTTGTGCACATTAAATCCATTGCGGTGCAATGTTTCATAGTCTTGCACAATATTACGAATTGGTTCCCAGTCAGATACAAGCATCGTCTTTCTGACGGCATTTTAAAATTACGAGGCACGTCGACAAAATTACACAGATAGATATAACACAATGTTTAAATAACTTCTAATATAAATTCTAAAACCGCGTGCAGTCGAGCTTCAATTATCCGAAGCATGAATGATTATTCGAATGTCGGAAAAAAAATTGCACCCGACCCACCTGGTAATGTTTGTCTTTGTTGGATGTCATACCTGATAATATTTTTGTACCAATTAAAAAATTACTAGGCATGACATCCAGCAGAGATTACAACAATAGGTAGGCAGGTATAAATGTTTATGGTGTCACATAATAAACTTTTGTACCAACTGTAACTGCTTCCCCTTTTTGTAGTCACCTGTTATTTATGCAAATTATCTTTTTTAATGCGTATAGTATAGTGTAGTAACTGTTTGTATATTTATTAATCACTTCTAAAAGAAACCTACAAATTTTAACATAAATTGAAAAAAAATTACAAAAGCTTGTAACTCAACTTGCCAAACGATACTTTATAGTTTGGATTTGATTGGGCTGATTACGACCGAAACTAGAATTCACGTGGGGAGTTTAAAGATCAGACGTAGCTTTCGTGCGACGTTATTCAAATAACCTGCAAAGTGAGTCATCCCGTCTTCTCATAGGGAAAATGGTTGGTTGGTACATGTATTTCCGGGTTGTGTGCTTGATCAGATACCCACCTATAAACCTCGTCAAGTAAGACAGACATAGACAGATTTTTTACTGGCACACAGATAGAGAGGAATTGCACCCAGGGCGACGGCGGGAATTTCTCGAAGGAGGTGTGAGATACGTTGACAAGGGGAGGAGCTTAGGAAAGGTAGTTTAAAACTGACCAATCAGCTATTTATAGAAGGATTGAAAAATAAGATGAAAACGTCAATCAATGAATTAAGCATTTTGATTTGCTAGTTTCCGAATTCTCTGAACCTCCCTCTATAGCAGTTCCGATATCTTCACCAGATGTCGCCCTCGGCCACAATGAGTTGCCTGCTCGGTATGATCCCGCCTTAAGGGGTCTAAGGAGTCTTAAAAATGTGCAAAGAAGGAACTACAAAGTATAGTTTGATCTGTCATGTAATTTTTTAACTACTCAATATACAAGTATAATTTTTTTATATGTAATTCTACAAGATTTATTTATAAAACAAATTTTAAAATTTATGAAACTTTAGCCAAAACTAAAATAAATGATATTAAACATAAAGCTATTTTAACACATTGTGATTAGGCTTGCGCGGCAAATTTTGAGGTCAAAATTGAAAAAATGACCAAGAAAATGACTTTATATTGTACAAATATGTACAAACTAGGACTTATACCTAAATTCTCAGCTCAATTTTAATTAGAAATTATTTTAAGAACTTTTTTTCTAAAAAAATTAATAAAATTTTTTAAATTTTGATTTTGAATTCATTTTTAAATAATTTGTAATTAAAATTGAGCTGAAAATTTAGGTATAAGTCCTAGTTTGTACATATTTGTACAATATAAAGTCATTTTCTTGGTCATTTTTTCAATTTTGACCTCAAAATTTGCCGCGCAAGCCTAATCACAATGTGTTAAAATAGCTTTATGTTTAATATCATTTATTTTAGTTTTGGCTAAAGTTTCATAAATTTTAAAATTTGTTTTATAATAAATAAATCTTGTAGAATTACATATAAAAAAATTATACTTGTATATTGAGTAGTTAAAAAATTACATGACAGATCAAACTATACTTTGTAGTTCCTTCTTTGCACATTTTTAAGACTCCTTAGACCCCTTAAGTCAAGTGTCAATTGTGATCGGCGAATTCATGCCAAATGTGGCACATATTCTCTCTAAAGCTGTCGTCAAGTGACCCAAAAATAGGCTTCACCAGCTTTTCATGCGATGCTCCTACCACAGTTTTAGCTCAGTTCAGTGAGGTCAAAATTAAGGACTGATGTGACAAGGTCTCAATCTCTTTGCACAAATAAAACAGTCTCAGAAATCTACGGTGATTCCACAATGAGGAATCTCCGGCTATACTGAACAACAGGCAATCAAATATACGTTATTCAAATATCGTGAATTTGCAGTTATTCTGAAGTAGGAATTCCTTTCCAATTCCATAGTTGAATAACAAACTAAATTGTACTGCGAAATGCAGTACGTCTGCTCACCCTACACTCTTAAAGCAAAAGTGTGAAATCCACTCCAATAGGATAAGGGCATTTTTGACACTGGAAAGGAGCGAAAATTAACTCAGACTGATTTAAAATCACTCGTTTGGAGTGATCCTGTCGGAGTTTTAACTAAACAAAAGAGTGAAATCCACTCCAATAGGATAAGTGCATTTTCGATACTGAAAAGAGTGAAAATTAGCTCAGACTGAGTTAAATTCACTCATTTGTTTTAAGAGTGTATGATGTTGTTGTTTCAAAGGGTGTATCATTTTTACGGGATGCGGAGATTTCGTCCGGGAACAATTCGTCCGCTTCGAAAGCGGAGATCTCATCCGATAGGGCTGCCAAGCTTGGCGGGGAAGTTTTAGAGTTTGGCGATATGGTAAGTTGGTTGGAATGGCGGTAGTTTTTCCGAAACGGGGTGGGGGTTGGAGGGAGGGGGGTTTGTGGGATCGAATGATTATGGCAGAGGGACCATCAACAAATGACGCTTCGCTTGACAAGGGGGAGGGTTCATACAGCTGTAATTGTTTGGGTATATGGATGGGGGGGGGGGGGGTATATAGAAATGTGGCGTAGAAAGAGGGGGGGGGGCGAGCAATGTTCGAAAATAGAATTAGAATAGTGTCGAACTGCAATGAACTAAGGTAATTATGGTAAAAGTTGACGCGTATAAGTATTACAAAATTTCACAATTAACAATTAATTGCTGTGTCTACTCTCAAGCTAAGTTAAAGTGATAGCGTTGCACTAGAGATACAAGTGGGCTATTGGTTACGGGGTTTTTAATTCTTAACAACGGTCAAGTGACGTAGCCGACACCTGAGTGAGCATTAAACTCAAAAGAGCGGCATCTTCAGGTTTGGACATTGACGTATTTAGCGTGCATCATCCATCTCAACATGGACATTACGTATTTTTTACTATAGCCAAGTATGTAAGAAATAGCCGAATATGTAAGAAAAAGTATTCTGTCACTTCTAAATGGATTGGAAACAAAAGGTCCAGGTAGAAAAACTGATATGGTGGATAAGTTGGTTTGAAAAAAAATTACCACATTTTCATTAGGTGGAATGGGACATGACATCCTTATTGAAGGCATCCCCACACTTTTTTTCCCTCACTTCTACCACTGATTTTATTAGAATTCAATAAAAAGTATTCTACAGATTACTGTACAAAAAATAATAAGCGTAAAATAAAGAGAACAAAGACGACGAAAGGAAAAATGAAAGAAAATTCCTTTATTCACGTGATTATAACTTTTGAAAAAATTATATTGAAATAACAAAATAAAGGGATAATGAGAAAAAGTGTGTTTTTTTGCTATTCCTTTTGAAGCATAATTTTGCCTGATTAACGTCTAATGCGTACTGTTGCCATATGGCAACAAGAAAAATAATCCACTTTATTCTATTAAAGTAGAGCTTCCTTTTGACAAATGTGTGTGTGTGGGTTTTTTATCTATTACATTCCATTTTGAAGTTCTAGTTACTAATAACTCTCATAGACATGTGACACTTGAAGTTGCATAGATTTGCATGATGTTGCATAGACGGTGACCTCAAAGATAAATTTATATGTTTAGAAGGATGGAAGATAAATTTATGGTGTTTCTGAAATTATTTGCCAAGACACGGCAAACGTTGGACGTTAATTTAAACAAAGAAATAAAAAATATATATATAGCATTAAATTAACAACGAATTACAAAGAAATGGTTAGAAATTGCAGTAGGCTTTTTAAATAAATTTTGGTGTATTAAATAAAAATAATTACATTTTATCTAACTAAAAAGTGACATAATTAACATTACATAAAATATGAAACATAAAGGATGATGATAGTTAAAAATGTGAACCTGGTTAATGTTATTAGAATATCAAGCAAAATTAATGGAATGCAGCGGTGGATCCAGCAGGGGGTAAATAGGGTAATTACCCCCCCCCCCCCCTAAGATCTTAACTTTTATCCATCACTTTTATACAAACCCATTTTTAAGGTACTTTATCACAATTTGTCGTCTTCAGTAATCAAATAATCAAAATTTGCGAATTTTTTTTTAGAGTGTTCATAAACTCGTTATTTTTTTTATTAAACAAAAAAATAATACTGAGTTTTTTTAGGAGTTGCTAAAAATTATAAACTTTTAATATATGATATAGATAGAGTTTGTATAGAATTAGTAATTCACTATTAAATTCTATTTTCTCAGGAACTAACGCAAAGTCGGGCCCTCAGAGTCTCAAAACAATTAAGTTAAGTGAAATAGGGTAGTGACTAATGGTATTTTTTAAAAGAAAGCGAGAAAAAAAAGAAAAGCTATGTATAAAATCTAAGATAAATATCTAGAATTTTAAATGCAATATTGAAAAGTTAAGTTGACATTTAGCTTTATTTTAATCTATACAAAATAGATTGATAGATAAGTTTTTAAGAATTGAGCAAATTTACATTGTTATTTAGAACCGCTGCTAAATACAAGATTTTCTTACTGTTTTCAATACAGTGATTGGAAATCAAAAATTTGTATTTGTACACTCTTAAAACAAAAGAGTGAAATCCACTCCAGTTGGAGAAGTGCATTTTCGACACCCTAAAGGCATGCATATTTTCTCAGACTGAGTTAAAATCACTCGTTTGGAGTGATCCGGTCGGAGGTTTAACACACAAAGGATCCACTCCAAAAGGAGAAGTGCATTTTCCAGTCTGGAGGAGTGAAATCCACTCTGACTGAGGTAATTTGGGAGTGTTTGTTTTAAGAGTGTATGTGTTTATAAAACGTATTTAACCCGATAAAAAAATAAAAAAAAAATCGTAAATTGACACCCTTCAGAAACAAGAAAATTATATTTCTACCCATTTCTTCCATGGATTTTGGGGGAAAAACGGTGTTTTTAAAAAAAAAATATTGCATTTTAAATTTTCAACTAGAAGCTGAGCTACCTTAATTAATTAAATAATTCCAAATTTCATTAGAATCCGTTGAGATCTTGTTGAGTTATCTTGTACGTCATAAACACATCTACGTTCTTTAGGGGCTTTAATATCTTTTAAAATTATTAAAACATTTTGTACAGTTTTTTTCATTTGTTTTATTATCATCCATAAAAAGCAAGATAGTTTTAAACAAGTATTTGAAAAGAATTGCTAATATTAATTTTTTAATTAAAATTATGAATGATTAAAAATTACTTATTCAAATTTAAGAATAATATAAATTCATTTATTTTTTTAAAATCCCCCCTAGAAAAAGGAAATCTAGATCACCCCCCTCCAATATAGAGGAACTCTGGATCCGCGCCTGATGGAATGTAACGTGATTAATACTTTGAATAAACTGAAGCGTTATTTTAATTGTGTATTTATTAAAAAGTAAATATCATCAATGATAAATGTGCTAAATTCAATTCATTCCTCCGGTTTAATCGAATTTTCGCTTTAAAAAATTTACAAAGGCGAACTAAAAAAATGACCGAAACACGCAGTTTCGTCCCTAAGATTTGTTTTCAACGAGGGAGGTCTGGCGATTACCGCGTCTGGCATGTTGGATACACACTAGCCTAATTGCTAGTGTCATGTTTACAAAGGACAGTTTGGTGTCGCACCATTATCCTACCCCCCCCCCCCCCCCCCCCCCACACACACACACTGTTGCCCTGAGGTGCGGTGCGGACTTTGTGAGAGGATTGTTTGACTGCCGGTGTCTCCTCGCGGTCCTTTGTCATTTGTTTTGGAGTCTGGCCTGGAGTGTCCGAAGGCAAAAAAAAAGTAATCAATCTTAATTCTCGAGTTCTGTATCGGGATACGATAACAGCCAGAATATCACGAAATGCCGATCGAAGACGATTGTCGGTTGTCGGTTTGCCTTTTTTAATGGAAAGTGGACTATGAACACTTTTGGGCAGTGCTGATTTCTGAAGACAAGTATGATTCTTGGGTCATAATAGTAATAGACGCGTTTTCATCAGCGTAGGATTTTTTTTAACTGTGGGGTAGTCCATGGGAAATAGATTGTTACAAATAAGTTGTAATTTTTACCTCCCCAACTTTTTTCTGGCAAACTGACTTTTTTCATGCAAATTTTGTTTGAAAGCATCACTTCTCTTACCCTTTGAAGCAAATTTCTTTAAACTCTTTAGAGTATTTTTTTCAGATTTTGTATCGAGTATTATCGAACTTAGAATGTTTTATAGCCAAAATTTGGAAAACAATCAATAGCCAATAAAATGTCAAACGCATAAATTTTACGCCCTAGGACATGTATCATCAGATCAAAAACAGAGTCACAAATAAACTTTTTAAATACAAGCAATTTGTTTAAAAAAGTATTCAAAATTTTCATTTGAATTCAGACGATAATTTTGAAATAAAAGTTTTTGGAATATCATAAGAAATAATGACAGCAATTAATGTTGTTATATTTTACTAGCATTACTTATTCCGCATTAAAAACTCTTTTTAATATGATACAAATTCCAAAAAGTCTTACATATATTTAAATTTTATCAAAAATCTGAAGTTTAAGTTATAAAAAAAAAGTTGTTTATTATATATATCATGCATTAAAAGTATCCGTTAACTATCTGATTTAATGGTATTTAAATAAAATAACACAATGTTCTTACTATTACACGACTCAAGGACGAACGTATAGTTTGCTTTAGCGCTTTATTTTCTTTATAAATTAATTTGAATTTTGGAAAGTTCTTTAAAATTGCATGAAAAAAATATATGGAGCTAGTTTATTCATTCTGTTTAAAGTAGTAAAAGTAGAAAGTCTTCGCTGATGTATATAAATAATGATGATGTGATGTTAAGTTTGTAAGCTTTATTGTTTGTATTTGTGAAAAAGTTTTGAATTTGTGTTAAAATATAGGATTTTTTGTCTTGTGAAGTTTAAAGGTCTTCTTTTGATTGCATTTTATTCAAGAAATCACAATGTGTCATTTCATGTCAATATCTGTGTAATTTATCACTGGGTTAACTGTTTTTAAATAAACTGTTCTCACCTTTTTTAGACGTCTTTAATTTTTACTTAACCCTTTCAGTCAGAATTTTGAAATCCTGGTCTAAAATTGATTTCTTTTACTATATGACCTACTACGGTCATAAAGATCTCAGGAATGAAAAATTGGACATCTGGAAGAATTTTTTTAAAGAGTTTTAAAGTTTTTCTACAAAAAAATTAAATTATAAAATTCTTTATTAAACTATTGAATTTTTGAGTTTTTAGATACATTACAAGATTATCGGAAGCTACAAATCATAAAATTTGACAAATTAATGAATTTCATACAGAAAATTCATTAATGCATTTAACCGCTCGGTACCGTTATTTTTCCAAGCAAAAGAAATTTTGAAATAGCTATATATAAAAGCTTATAAAACCGATTCTAATTTCAGGAGATGAAAAAACTTTCTAGAAACTTGATTCTAAAGAATAATTTAAAAGTAAAAGTTTAAGTTACAATTTTATTTTAAACGCGAGTGAATAGCAATCAAAGTTGATGACTGGTATACCGAACAAAAATTTTGAAATTTTTTCATCGAATTCTTTATTCTGATACATCTCATACAACCATGCTTAATAATAAGAAGGAAAATTATGTAAGGACTAGTATCATAATTAATTATCTCGGTACTAATTCGATACTATTCTAATTCTACTTTCTAACATCGTTCGGAACGCCCCCCCCCCCCCCGTTCCTACGCTACATTTCTACTACCCCCCCCCCTTCCTACGCTACATTTCTACTACCCCCCCCCTTCCTACGCTACATTTCTACTACCCCCCCCCCCTTCCTACGCTACATTTCTACTACCCCCTCCCCCCATCCGACATACACTCCGAAAGATATCCACAAATAATTACAGCTATATGAACCCTCCACCCCTCCCTTGTCTCAAGCGTGGCGTCATTTGAGGATGGTCCCTCTGACAAAATCCTTCGAATGAATTCTCAAGAAAAAAGACAAACGAGAAAAAGACCTCAAATAACTTGAGATGAGAAAAATCGCTGGACTGGGCGAAAAAGCGCCAAATCCAGCAGCACTATCCAAAATCGCTATCAGTCGAGTTATCCGCGGGTGAGTTTTCCGAAGCGAAGCCTAATCGGATGAAATGTCGCCGGGTGAAATCTCCGGCATCCCATTTTTACAATAAATTTTCAGCAATTTTTTCAGCATATAACACTCATGTAATTACAGTACAACTCCAATTATCCTAAACAATAGGGAAATAACTATGGATAATAATCAGAAATTCGGATGATTGGAGTTAATTGGAAGTTTTGGTCTCATCAACCCAACCAAAAACAAGGTGTAAAATGCTGTTTTGGAAATTTGAGTTATAGTTCAAGGCAGGTTAGGTAGGAAGCTTCCGGCTGCTTATGTCTTGCCCTCAAGGAGCTTCTCCAGGGTTTTTAATATTTTTTAAAATTAACTTTAGTAGAGAGAAGAGGTTTTAATAAATTTTTTGTTCGACATATTAAGCCATTCTGCCTACTTGTTTACTGTTGGATTTCCTACATAGTACATTTTTTTGTCAGCCCAATAAAATTACTAGGTCTTATATCTAACAAGGCAAACAGTAGCAGATGGCCCTGTGGATTTTTTTCTTAAATTCTGATAATTGAAGTTCTACAGTATATCAATTTGAATGCCTCAACTTCTGACAAAATTCCACAGTTGGGACTTGTTTTCTACCCTGGTTCACTTGAAAGAGTTCGACGTGGACACCATCGAAATCCGGAAGATCGACCAGGAATTTGTTACCAACTTCCCTCAAAGCCTGACGAGTCTAAAGCTCAGACAGACGAAGACAAAACGACTTAGCGACGACGCATTTGCCCATTTGGTGGACCTTGAGTGGCTCCACATCAAGGACACTCAAATATCGGAACTCAAGAGGTCCATGTTCCCGCCGGTGTCCCAGTTGATGTCCATTCAGTTTAGGTAAGATTTCAATGTAAAATGAGTCACTCATTCCTGATTTCTATTGTTCCATTTTCCACTTCATTCTTTTCTCTTTTTTTTTTTTTGAAAATTCGAAGATTATTGTAATATGAATGTTAGAATACGGTCAAACACCTTGTTGGAACGAACATGGTTAATCCGAATCACTGTTATTTGGAACAATATACCCCATACTGCGTCAGGGAGACGTTTTTGAATCCATCAAACAAGGCGAATTAGGAGTTTAAAGACGAACAAATTTTGTATTTGCTCATATCATATATTAAAAACAAGAAGTTCTAAAAGAACTAAAATAACCTACTTTCCTGTTACTTAAATACTTACTAAAATTCTTATCTTGAAAAAACTAGGTTCGTTACAGTAAGTGGCATCAACAACCGTTTCTACATCAAATTTATATGCATTAGAATAAATTTCACTAAACACAGCATCCAGCTATAATTTCATTTTCTTAAAGCCAACTATTTTCATTAATTTTCTATCGCAAATGAAATAAACTTTATTTATCGTCTGCATGATTTAATTGCAGTTATAAATATTTAATTATTCGTTGTAAAAAACCATAAAACTACTCCAAAATGCACTTAAAATATAAAATGTAAATTAACAAGTAGGTTTGTGACAGAATCTGTCACTTAACCCGCTTCCACACAACAGTTGTGTTTAACAGGTAAAAAGTCGCCAAACACAGCATTAATTCAAACATTTACCCGTTAAATTCGGCTAGTTTTATTTATTTTATTTCGGAAATTAAATAATTATTACTTAAATCGTTTGCAAAAATTTATATTTCAAAGAATAAATATGTAATATTCCTCGCTTTTAAATAGAATGAAAACATTTTATTTTAACATGAAAAGAAGCTAGTGAAATATATTTGACGTCATTTTAAATTGATCGATGTCTCTAAAATAATTTTATTTTAATTTATTGTCTAAAAGAATTAAAGTTTCTCGAGCGATTGTTGCGATGGCAATGGTGATTTAATTCTAATAAAAATGGCTTCCTGTGCTTTTTAAAAGAGCATTAAATTTTGAAGTTTTTTAAATAATTGAAGTACTTAGAATTCGAATTCTTTTCTGAAATTTTCAATGTATAATCATTTGGATACGCTGAATTTTTTGACGTATATCACTTGTCCGTAGAATTTGTAGTTAAATTCAGCGATTTAAATGACTCGAAATTGAATTTCAACGCTAATTCAATGGGAAATTCGTCGACAAATAGTGGATTTATGTCCGTCTGATCGTACAGACAAAAAGTATGAAAGTTGGGTGTCTGATGTTATACCTTTCTAATAAAAAAAGAATTTTTAAGATCGGATTGATAGAACTGATTTTGGAAGGGGGGTACGGACAGACAGACAGACGGACGGACGGACATCATCAGCGTGTCAATACCTACTTTTTCATTTTTTTTTAATTCTTCGAATTAAAAAAAAAGTAGGCTAAAAGCTTGCATAGAAAGAAAAGTTTCCGCATTCTGATCCTAGATAAAAACAACTTGCATGTTGTAAAAAAACTCAGAAGAAGACGAAAAGTACGTTCATTTTGAAAATAAAATCGAAACTACCAATAAAATCGCAGTATGTAGAAAAGGGAAGACAAAAGCGTTACATCAAATAAAACATTTCCATTATTGATAATAAATTAATAGTAAAAGCTGTATTAACTATGGGAAATTAAACTAAACTATAAGTGCAATAAAAAATTATTTTAAATAAAAATAATTTTAACTAAAAATAATTGTAATTTGAAATAATTTTAATAAAAAATTATTTCAATTAAAAATGTTTTTAATAACAGATACCTCTTCAAAGATTTAATTATAATAATTAGAATTTTAATTCAAAAATTAATTGAAAAGTATGTGAACGAAAAAGATTATCCAAGCCAATCCTCAGCTCAACTACATCTTCAACGCAAAACTCGAAAGTTGGATGTGAAAGTTGAGATTGAAGAAGGTATCTTCAACGTCATCAACCACACGGCCGTTTTTGATCCAATCTAGTATTTGAACCAATCACATGCATAGATTACTGCTTAAGTTACAGAGAAGATTGAAGAATACTACGTCATTTTAAAGCATGAATAGAATTATCCCACTTTGGTTAGCATATTTTAGTTTGAGCGCAAACCCGAGAACGAAGTTTTTTTGTTTTTTTTTTGACTGCCCGATAATAGAATATGTAAGCAACTGTTCCTTAAACACTGGCAACCCTACGTTTAACTTCGCTAAGTCGAAATTGAGATATAAGTTGGAGATCGAGTTGCGTTGAGGGTTGAATGAATGAGCGTCCAAGGGTAATGCTTTAAATTGTGCATTATGTTTTTTTTTTCCGTCGTTTCAGCGGAAACCAGATCAGCAGCTTGCCCGACGATCTCTTCACCAACATGCCCGATCTCGTCTGGGTCGACTTTTCGAACACGAATGTCGTCACTCTGCCGGAATCGGTATTCGGAAGGATAATGCCGCAACTCAGTGTGTTGGACCTGGAAGGTAAACCCCATAAAGAAAAAGAAATAAAAGTACAAGCGAAGTAACCCTATTCGCCCCAAACAACAATAAAAGCACGTGACTAACAAATCGGTTTGTAGAATTTGCAACAATAGCTTTAAGGGGAGTCTGATGGTTCTTCCACGCCCATGTTAATTTTACTAACTTACGGAACATTTTTCTCTTGAACTATATGAGATATCATTGTGACTTTTATTATAGTTTGTTCCTTACATATAGTTTAAAAATATGTTTTTAAAAAACCGATTTAAAGTTATATGACTTTTTTAAGCATAGATATTTAACATTCCTCAAATTAAATCAAAGAGCTATAAACGAGGAAGAAATAATAACACAAAACATGTTGATGTCTTTTTATAGTTCCCGAGAAAAATGCTCCTAACTGTTGAAAAACCTTATATTTCAGGAAACGCAAAAAGAAATTAAGGTATAGATAAGAACTTATGGTACAGAGTTTCTGAAAAATGCTTATAATGTTGCGTAGATGAGGGGGAAATACGGTAACTGGTGTAATTAGTTGTATACAAGAAGCGACAAGTCAACTATATCTCAACTCGAGACTTTTTAATAATCCAACTGGATGATCACATTCCTTTATATAGGGCGGTAGAACCTTCTGGCCTAGAAGGTTCTAGAAATTAACTAGTTTGCACAAATAGAGAAATAAAGAGAAACAATTCAAATTAAGGAATAATGAAAGTATAAAGGCCCTCGCCAGATAAGACGGTGAAAAATGCCCCCATTCCAATCGGGCTAATTTTTTTTCTGAAAATACCTCATAGTATGGACAACTTCTCAGCCAAGTTTCAGCTCAAAAATGTGACGCATTTTTGAGTAAAAAATTAAAGTTTTTTTTTCTTTTTAAATTGATTATTCCCTGAATATATTTGATAAATCCAAAAAACTACTCATGAGTTTTTAGATATCATTGAGTAGTATTCTCAGAAAAATCCGCTCATAAATCTGATCGAGCGATCATTCTTAAAAATGCATTTTTATTTTTCAAAAAAAAATTTCATGCCAAAATCGTTTGGTCACAACTTAGGATTTTGTCTCTACATATTCCTCTATTATCAATCTATAATATATTTTTTTTTTGAGATTTTTAAAATTATTGGACGATAGTTTTAAAAAAAATAAAATATTCTTAAAACCTGACTTTTCGCACTACTTACTCGGCAGATGGCACTCCTAACAAGGGCGGGGAAATTCAATCTGGGAGAATTTCTTTCGGACTAAAGAATTTAGCATAGATTTAGAAAGTAGCAGATCTGCCTCTAGGGGGAAAGGTGAAGCCATTTGTTAACCATTATCCCATAAGGCAGTTAGTTCGCAAGCTCTTGCACATGGCATGCCATACGCCACCAGATGGCACCATGAGATAATTCGACTAATAAAAGATATATATTCAATATTAACTAATTAAAACTTTTTGCAAGTTTCGCTAGCATAATTTTATAGCTGCATGCGTATTGATAATTTCTGTAAGGCATGATGTATATATTCACAAAAGAAGCAAGTTAAAAATGCAGTTTTTATTGTATGTAACTCTTCGGAAAAACCATTTTTGTGAATCAGTATCCCGTGATGCATTGCGAAAACGACAAAATGTGGATTCATCACGCATCATTGCGTTGTACGGGATTGCGCAATCGGTGGGCATGCTATTTCTAAATCTATGGATTTTAGAGCAAAAAAATCAGGCTTTAAGAATTATTTTTTTAAACTATCGTCCAATAATTTTAAAAATCTGAAAAAAAATATATTATAGATTGATAATAGAGGAATATGTAGAGACAAAATCCTAAGTTGTGACCAAACGATTTTGGCATGAAATTTTTTTTTTGAAAAATAAAATTGCATTTTTAAGAATGATCGCTCGATCAGATTTTTGAGCGGATTTTTCTGAGAATACTACTCAATGATATCTAAAAACTCATGAGTAGTTTTTTGGATTTATCAAATATATTCAGGGAATAATCAATTTAAAAAGAAAAAAAAACTTTAATTTTTTACTCAAAAATGCGTCATATTTTTGAGCTGAAACTTGGCTGAGAAGTTGTCCATACTATGAGGTATTTTCAGAAAAAAAATTAGCCCGATTGGTATGGGGGCATTTTTCACCGTCTTATATGGCGAGGGCCTTTATAAGCCATGCCAGGGATCGATCCCACAACCTTCTGGTTTGCAGTATCGTTCTTTACCACTGAGCTGCGGATTCCTACCGGTTCATGTCTTACATCGCTACAATAAAAAGAAAACTACGAAACAGAAATCTATCTATCGGTCTTAACCCTTTAACCTCGAAACCGGCCCAGGACGGCTCTACCAGCAAACATCGGGAAGGCCGTTTTCGGCCGTTTCGTTTCACAAATAGGGGTGTTGGGTATGTTAAAAATTGAGCGTGCTGTGGAAAAAAAAGTATCCGCTAGTGATCATTTCGGTCGTTAGTCATCCTATATAATCGGACCTTTTTGACTTTGCATAAAAATAACATTCTGAGTTAATTGCATGACAAACATTTTGCATAAGGGGCCGTCTTCATATTAAAAATGTTACTAACTTTAAAATTTCCAATAGCAACACCCCTTTTTGAGTCCATATTTCTAATCTCTGACCTATGTCAATACGAAATGCCAAATTTTGTTAGTTTTTAAGCATTATTAGAGGAGTTAGAGACGTGCAAAGTTTAGGTCCCATAATGTTAAATGAGTTGCACATAAAAAACTATCCCAATCTATAAATAATTAAGATAATGAAACGAATTTTTTACTGAAAAGAAATTATAACAACCCAAACAAAATGCATTCAATATTGGGGTATTTAAAAAAATTTTTATAGTTTAAAATAATTATTATTTTAATTTTTTAAAAAATTATGAATAGAAACCCCTTAATATTTTTACAGAAATATATTTAAGACAGGAAGTTTAAGCGAAATCCCAATTTTCAATTTCTTTTATTCATAATTTGCTGAGTAAATCACAAAATACTTTTTAATTGCGCTTCAGGGGACTGTGTATAAGATCATAAATGAACTTGATAAACAAATACGGCTTTGGAAAGGAAGATAAACATCATTAAACCAACAACCTTGAGATGGTCCCCCATAGGACATCAAGTGATTCGATGGAATAACTCGTTAAATATTCATTCAAATGTAACAAAAACTATGATTTAGGGGTTTTCGAGGATGCTTAACATTTCTAAATAATCAAATATGGGTGTTACTATTGGGAATTTCAAAGTTGTTAACATTTTTAATATGAAAACCTCCCCTTATAAAAATTTTGTTTCATGCAATTAACTTAAAATGTTATTTATTCACAAAGTCAAAAAGGTCCGATTGCATAGGATGACTAACGGCCGAAATAATCACTTGGATATTTTTTGATACAGGACGATTCCATTTCGCTTTTTTCCTGCGTAGAAAAACTCGTATTTCGGGGATGAGAATTTCTCCTACCTTGTGAGGTTAAAGGGTTAAATTAAAGCTGCAGAAGCTCGAGTCACTAAACCTACCATTTTTTATAGAGTTTTCTAAACAACTTAACCCTTTAACCTCGAAACCGGCCCAGGACGGCTCTACCAGCAAACATCGGGAAGGCCGTTTTCGGCCGTTTCGTTTCACAAATAGGGGTGTTGGGTATGTTAAAAATTAAGCGTGCTGTGGAAAAAAAAGTATTTTACCCAGCGATCATTTCGGTCGTTAGTCATCCTACATAATCGAACCTTTTTGATATTGTGAACAATTAACGTTCTGAGTTAATTGCATGACACAAAATTTGCATAAGGGGTCATCTTCATATTAAAAATGTTACTAACTTTAAAATTTCCAATAGCAACACCCCTTTTTGAGTCCATATTTCAAATCTATGACCTATGTTTATACGAAATGCCAAATTTTGTTAGTTTTTAAGCATTATTAGAGGAGTTAGAGACATGCAAAGTTTAGGTCCCATAATGTTAAATGAGTTGCACATAAAAAACTATCCCAATCTATAAATAATTAAGATAATGAAACGAATTTTTTACTGAAAAGAAATTATAACAACCCAAACAAAATGCATTCAATATTGGGGTATTTAAAAAAAATTTTATAGTTTAAAATAATTATTATTTTAATTTTTTAAAAAATTATGAATAGAAACCCCTTAATATTTTTACAGAAATATATTTAAGACAGGAAGTTTAAGCGAAATCCCAATTTTCAATTTCGTTTATTCATAATTTGCTGAGTAAATCACAAAATACTTTTTAATTGCGCTTCAGGGGACTGTGTATAAGATCATAAATGAACTTGATAAACAAATACGGCTTTGGAAAGGAAGATAAACATCATTAAACCAACAACCTTGAGATGGTCCCCCATAGGACATCAAGTGATTCGATGGAATAACTCGTTAAATATTCATTCAAATGTAACAAAAACTATGATTTAGGGGTTTTCGAGGATGCTTAACATTTCTAAATAATCAAATATGGGTGTTACTATTGGGAATTTCAAAGTTGTTAACATTTTTAATATGAAAACCTCCCCTTATAAAAATTTGTTTCATGCAATTAACTTAAAATGTTATTTATTCACAAAGTCAAAAAGGTCCGATTGCATAGGATGACTAACGGCCGAAATAATCACTTGGATATTTTTTGATACAGGACGATTCCATTTCGCTTTTTTCCTGCGTAGAAAAACTCGTATTTCGGGGATGAGAATTTCTCCTACCTTGTGAGGTTAAAGGGTTAATTCATAACTAACCTAACCCACTCGCTTAGTAAGCGAGAGTCATAATCACTACACTGGCTGAGTCTTAATAATTTCTTTCCTTTTTCATCACATTGATTAAAATGTGGTGACGTTTATAGAAAAAAAATGTATATAGGTAGGGGAGCCTGGCTACGGTTGTGACAGTCGCCATATTAGCGAAAACATAAGGAATACTGGGTTGTGTGTAAGGGGTAAGGAGCAGCTTGCCTGCCCGAACATGTGCCATGTGCCACAGTTTACCATCAGTCATCGCATGACATTAACCCTACCAGAGTTAATTCATGCGATGACTGATGGTAAACTGTGGCACATGTTCGGGCAGGCAAGCTGCTCCTTACCCCTTACACCCAACCCAGTATTCCTTATGTTTTCGCTAATATGGCGATTGTCACAACCGTACCCAGGCTCCCCTACCTATATACAGCGGCCTCTATTACTTTTTGACTGTCAAAATTAAGTATTTTCATTCCATTTCTTTTCATAACTGTTATTATATGTGTATATAGAGCAATGGATTTTTTCCTCGTTATAAGTTAGACTTAAATAATGAAATAACAGGGATTGACAAATGACAGTGAATGCGCCCTCTAGAAGGGAGAGTGTAGGCTTTATAGCCCATTACCCAGCTCGCCAGAAGAGACAGTCACAAGAGACACACAAAGAAGGACGACACAAACACATAGACAAATAACATTTATTGACAAGCACAAACATCCATGCCTTTACCGGGATTCGAGCCAGAGCCCAGCAGCTCCAAAGGCTAGTACACTAACCATTGTGCCAGTGGGCCGGCAAATACCAGGGATTACTTTGAATGAATATTATTTTGAATAATCAAGGCGATTTTTTTTTTTGCAAAATAGTGAGCTGGGTACGGTTGTGACAACACAGTAAAATGTATTTATTTTTCTTTTAGTTGCCTATAAAACGTCTGAGGAGGGCAGAAAGAACCGCGGGGTCTCCAAAGGAAAATGCATGTATTAATCGAATGGAGAAAAAAATTTCTGCGCCACATTTCTCCGGCTGTATTAAATATTTTTACAAATGGATTTTTTATGCGATAAATGTAGCTGACTTACAGGTCCCGACAATCCCACTTTTTCAAATTTTTTCGAATATTTATTTTTTAATTTTCGAAAAATAATTTTACAGAAAGTATTCGAAGCAATTTTAAACGTGGAATTTTAGAATTCTGTAAGTTATCTATATTTATTATTAAAAAAAAATTGTAAAAATATATTTAATAATAAAGCCGGAGAAATGTGGCAGTGGCAGAGAAAATAGTTTTTTTCCCCATTAGACCAACACTCACGCACTTTGCCTTGGAGACTGGCGGGTCCAGCGCTCCCATTTTCCATAATCTTTCAGTTGCCAAAGAACTGCATGAGCATGGCATTTTTTTTTTCAACAACCCACTTAGATGTCAGCTTCGCCACTTGACATGGCTCGTCGAAAATAGCCACTTGAGTATAAGTAGGCTGTGCAAACAAGGCGGGATGACTATGTATGAAAAATAAGGATGAAGACTCTTGCGCAATTTTCTTGACAAATTGAAGGGGCAAGAAAAATAGTGTGTCCTCCAGGCATGTACGTTGTAATCAGAAGGAATATAGAATTCAGTCCCAGGACCGTGTGGTATATTTTTTTCGTATGATGCAAATCATTAAAATGCCGCTTTTGATTTTTTTTCTAAACTCTTTTAAGTGTAAAAAAAGTCAATTTTTTCCCAACGGCTTCTTTTTTCCTCTTTTCTACAATATTAAAATTATAAAAGGATGTGATAGTAAAGATCAATCAAGTATATATAGACAATTTCTTAAGAATAAAAGTAAATTATAAAGCAATCAAAAGCAAAAGAGTCCGAATTGTTAAATTATGTAATAGTTATTTGTTTTAAACAAACTGAATTTGTTTAAAACAAAAATACAAAAAAATTATATGTCAAAACAATAAAATAGAATTGATTTATCATACTCATAGATTTAGAATTCTAAGAGAAAAAAAAAACGATTCGTGATTGATTAATTACAAAAATAAAACAACTACTCTCTGAACATCTGCTTTAAATAAAATATTTATAAAAATAGCACATTAAAAAGAAATTTATATTTTTACGAAAGTACAACTAAATTCAGAATTGACATTGATTGAGAGTGAATTTTTGTTAATTTCTTACCTATAAACGGGAATTCAGAAATTCATGAATCACATAAAATGCGTCAAAATCCACTAAGAGAGAGCGTTAAAAAAAAATCAAAATTCAACACAGAATAAAATACTATACTGCCAAAAAACCAAAGAGTCTAAGACGGCCTTGGTTTAAGTCTAAGTGACGTAGCAGCAATAAATTTAGTGTCTTATCTGTTTTTTGTCCCGATGGCCAGTCCAAGTCCAAGAAATTCCTCAAACATCTGGCAAGCACTCAGTACTGAAAAAACGTACTACCGCTTCTCGGAAAATGTTTCGAAAGCAAAGTCGTAAAAATACTTGTCTCAAGTTTCAAACAAGGACCCTCTGCTCCGATCGTCCACCGTCCACCCTGCCTTTCTTCTTCGGTCATAAAACCAAAAAGGTTTCATCTCCTGCTTTGATAAAAATCACAGATAAGTTTTGCAGAAGCTGGACAATAGTGATTCGGATTTTGTTCTTGGAGTGGAGGTTACGAGAAAAAACACCAACCATCCTTTCCCACGGAAAGTAGGAGTGGGGCCCTGCGGGAGTAAAAATACCCCCTTGCAACGCAACCCGTTTCGTGGAAAACGGGGGTAATTTTATTGCCGCAGATAGCGAACAAGCCATTATCGAGTGTAGTGAGCCCTGAGGAACAGGGATCCTTCCATTTATCCCCCTTTTTACAGCTTGTTTGTGTTGACTTGCTTGTTTTGAGTTGTGTTTATTTTATCAACTGGAGCGATGAATATTCAGAAAATATCTTCAACTTTAACGCATGATAAATGAGAAGATTCACAAAGGAAGTATGTTGATTATTGAAGCAAATTGTTTATTCATGGGGGAAAAAATATTGGATAAATTATTTGCCCCAATAATCTACATTGTTTTCTTCAAGAATCTTATGGCGAACAATTAAATTCTCAACTTAAAAAAATTATATGATTTATAAAAAATATTAAAATACAATTCAACAAATCTGGCTTAGTCGTCTTTGTAACGGGACCAGGATCTGCAAAAAGTAAAACCTTTCAATTTTTTTTTTCATCAGCCAAATTGACGCCTTTTGAATTTCCACCTTGCATGACCAGGAACTGATAAGGGACCATTTTTATGAAATTTGCTTGTGAAGAAAAGCAATTTTTCAGTTTTCAAAAAAGGATTAAATTATAACATTTTTGACAAAAAAAAACAGTGAAGAGTCAGGGAACATTACAGTATTAATTACGAATTTGAAGAAGCCAACTTGTCTTATTTCTACATTTTTTTAAATAAAATATTTAAAGTTTAAATTGCTGGTAAATCTGACTAAAAACTAATATTCCATATGGGTCTCCTAGGGACGCCGCTACTTAATACATTAATGAATACGGAAAAATATCGCAAATTAAGTATTTTTTTAACGAAGGAATTGGAACGTTTTTGAACAAAAAAAATGCTGATAAATCCAATAAAAACTCATATCCCCTATGGGTCTTCTAGGGACCCCGCTAGTTTCTAAATACATTAATGAATACGGAAAAATTTCACAAGTTAAGTATTTTTTTGAAAGAAGGAAATAGAACGTATTAGAAGAAATTGCTGAGAAATCAAATAAAAATACAATAATAATAACGAATCTTACAAAACTAGCTTTTGGCCTCAATTAGTAAAGGATCATGTCGGCTCGGATGATACCTGGAGTAAAGTTTTTGGCCTCAATTATTATTATTTTTTTTTTGCAATTCATTTTTTCATTTTTTTTACTAAATTTTAAAAAATTGGCGCGGGCCCTTTAACTTCTTACGGGCCCCTATGCAATGCTTAGTTATGCCTCCCCCCCCCCCCTGTCGGCGGCCCTGAACCTAGTCCCTCTTCCCACTACCCAAATTAAAAAACATGCAGTGGCTTTTTTGTAGACCGCTCTCTCTCCCTCTGGCCAGCTCGGGCCTGTATTGAATCTATTTTCATTCTCACTGTCACTATTTCGGATATTCATTAGAATTGCCGCTCTTTTTATATTTGAAGATTTAGAAGTATTTATTTTACGCAGATTTAGTTGCTACTAAGTTTTTTTTAAGCAGTATTTTTAAAAAGTGGAGGTTAGAGTCTCGAATTTTGCCGCCCCCTACTCAATTGCCGCCTGATGCGGCCGCCTCTCAGCATCATAGCACCACACGGCCCTGTTCAGTCCCATATTAATTTGTACGACTTCACACAAAAACGAAAACAAAAATCTGTGCTGTGTTAAAGGCAAGACTGAAATAATTTGCTTTCATAAATGCATTTATTTTTCACTCCTAGGCATTAATTTGAATATGTAAAGCCCATTTCACACCTTGTCACAACTACTTGCAACTCCCATAGAACACCGTACATTAAAAAGTTGCACTCAAGTCGCGAGATTTTTTCGTGCGAGCACGAAAAAGTCTCAAGTTGCATGTAAGTTTAGCCAATCAGAATTCAGTATTTTTTTTTTTTTGGCTGCATTGTGGCGAACTAGACTTCTCCAACTGGTTGTTTATTTACTTTTTAAGACGCCAACTTCACTTTGCAAAAATCTGCGCAATTAAAAATGGGTTGTAAATGGACATCAAAAATGGAAATTGATCTTATTAAGGAAGTTCGGAAACATAAATTTCTGTATGATGCAAGCGATGCCTATTATGGTCTGATTCAAGTTTGTTTACAAAAAGACGAATCTTGCCAAATTGTGAGATAAATAATTTTTTGTGGAAACCCGAAAAACCAGGTTATCACAAGTTGTAGTTGCAAGTAGTTGTGCAGGTGTGAAATGGGCTTAATATGAACTAAGGGATAAAATACAGGGTGGCGCAAATAAAATTTGACCTGACTTAGAAGTAGGGATGAAACAGGAAATGCTGCCAAGTCAAAAACAAATGCAAAAATAGGTTTGCCGTGTGAATCCATTGATCTCTTCAATATTCAGCCCAAGGGTACGTACATAAATTACGTCACGCAAAATTTGGACTTTTTTGACTCCTCACTCCCCCAATGTCACGCTGCGTCACGTTTGGTCGAACCCCCCCTCCCCTAAAATTACGTCACGTTTGTCGCACCCCCCCCCCCTTTTTTAAAGTTAATTTTAATATTTTCCTTATTTTAAGTGTTTCTTATGATGATCTTATAATAAAAAAAAATTCAGATTTCTTTCTAAAAATCGTTCTTATAAAAAATAGATTTTCCTTGCAAAATTGGAAGTTTTGAATCGTTACGTCACGCAAGCGATTACCCCCCCCCCTTCCACGATTCGTCACGCTGTCGCATACCCCTCCCTCCCCCCTATGAGCGTGACGTAATTTATGTACGTCCCCCAAACAGATACTTGGAGAATTATTTGCTTGTAACTACCAAATCTTCCCGTCTGTGTACTGATCGTATTGACGCACACTTACACATCAGATCGCATTATGATCTGAACTCGACAATAGTACATGTGTAGCTCTAGTCCAGTAACAACCAAATACAAACATAGATATAGAAAAACCGTGCGCTATGGCACACTCTTTAGAGGAGAAACGTAATGGTGAAACAAGAGGGAATTTCGTGCCGAAGCATCACCTCAACATGGCGGAGATTGGCGCAGAAAAAAATCAGTACTAAAATTGCGTTTTTTTTTTTTATAGAATCATGATTGTTGAGTTGATTCTACACCAAAACACACCTTAAGTTTGAAGCATTAAAATGTTCTACGCGGAGGAATCGCGCTCAAACAAACGGAATTTTGCCTCTCTGATTGGTCGCTTCAATGCGATTGGTCCGCCCTGATATTCGTTTCGTCCTGTTACGTCAAAATCGAAGGAAAAACTAATTAATATTACACTTTAACTGAAGCAAAAACAAATAAAAATGCTAAAAATATTTCTTGAAATAACGAATAAAGTGATTTATTAAATGTGAAAAACCTTTTTTTATTCGAATCTCGCACTCAACTATTTACCCTTTTTTCCGTAGAACATTTGTATACTACATACTTAAAAACTGTGGTGAGGAGTGCAATCCACGTCTACAAAAAAAATTCAAAGAGCCACCAGCTATTCATTTCAAGAGATAACAGCTTCTTAAAAAAAGCGCAGTTTTAGAACTGTCATTTTCTTCGCAACTGGCAGCCATGTTGAGGTGTTCAAAGGAAACAGATTTTGTCCCTCCGTTTTCCCTCTAGTCTAGATAGTAGGCGATAGCGCACGGTTCTTATAACTTTATGGATTTGAAAAGTGTGAAGCCATTAAACGTTTGAATATTTTATGAATTTGACTTCGAGGCTTTAACCTCTTAAGACCAGAGCAAAAAACCTACATGTCGGTATATTCTTATAATTTAAACATACTTTTCATACAGATATATGCTAAAAAGTATGTTTTTAAAAGAATTTAAAAAAAAAATTATGTTAAATGATTACTTAGGGACACGCCTTAAACTCCAAAAATAAAATTGCTATAAATGCAACAAAAAATTCCGTATCACTTATTTGTATTTAACAGATTATTTTAACATTGTTTTTAATGCAAAATGCCTTTAAAATTAACTACTAAAAGAACATTTGAAAACTAAAAAAAAATTAAAGCACTCTAGTATCGTATTGACCCTTGTCAAACTTCATTTTTATATACATAAATGACTGATACCTGTAATCAAAGGCTGAAAACTGATATTTGGATCTTCTTCTATCGGACCAGGTAAATTTCGGAACTAATTAACGTGTTAATTGTTTGTGGGGAGGATTAAAAAAATGCCCCCAAATTGGGACGCCGGGTAGCAAGAGGTTATTAGTTTCTCTCGACAAGCATTTCCTACATTCACATCTCCTTGCAGGTGCCACTTTTATGTGTGCCACCCTGTACCCTGTATAAGCTTAAATTCAGGACATGAATTTAAGAAATGAGATATTGGGATAGGTGTCACAGTTCATTTAAAACAACTTAATGAAAAAAGCAAAACTATTTTCAAACAATAAATAACTTTATTGGGGAGAATAACTATTTACAAGTTCTCTATCTAAAAATCACCACCTTCCAGATCTTTTCTTGCCTGTGTACTTGGTGTCTGACCTCACTTCCGCGAAAGAAGCAAAACATTTCGGTTTGATTAGATTGAAGTCCCACCATCGGTTTCGGTGACAGAAGGTTGTCAGGTTTTAATTTCACTTTGAGTCATTAGAGATCTTTACTTGAGTTCCCACATGTGCAATCTCACTTTGTACAACGGATCAGATTTACTGTACGGTAACCCTTGGCGAACTTTCCCAACTCGCGCCAGAATTCCGTATTCTGGCGACTTTTGACGTAATGCTCTCTATACTGCGTTAATAAATAATGATTAGATAAGGTTGCCGGAAAACGTCATCGTTGCGAAGTCAAAGAATTCGAATCATCAGTTGAAGTCAGACAAACTGACGCAAAAATTTATTTATCGTAAAATCCGAAAAAATCGCGCCAAAGGTTACCATACAGTAAATCTGATCCGTTGTACAAAGTGATATAGCACATGTGTGAACTTAAGTGCCGAGATATTAGTTCTACTAATGTAAATCGAATAACAACTATTGAATGATAGCGAAACAGCAACCTGCAATCACCTAGATCAGGGGTTTCCAACTGGTGATATGCAGGAAAATTTCAGGTGATAACATCCTAGAGGTATTACCAACCCAGTTGATCCTGATCAGCCTAGGGCATGTGCGATGAAACCGAAACTGGACTTTCTACACCAGGATCTTCTCATAAGCCAGGCACTTCAAGGGACTTTTCAGAGCTTATCTCCTGAAGATGTTAGGCCGTTTCCCAAAGCAGGGCCTCGAGTAGAAGTTGGTACGTCAAAAACTCAATCGAGAAAAAGGTCGTAGGAACTCAAGAGTCATAACACTGATGTTGGGGATCTCATTATGGGGGACTACGTTGCTGTTAAATACATTTGCAGTGCATACCCTGGAAAAATTACGGAAATTGAGAATGGCGAATTCAAAGTGTCAACAATGAAGAAATATAAGGGAAACTAGTGTTGGCCTGAAAACATGGACATAATATGGTACTGATTTGGCATTTGAGACTATGGCATTTGAGACCCGCTGTCCAGCGCGCCCTTTTAAAATGTAGGATACGCAGGCTTGCGCTGTACCGTACCCATCAGGACTATAAAATAGCGGGCTATATTCAGCCATATTTTACTTAATTTCATAATTTTATTATTAATATTTCCCCCCTCAGTTGTAGCTAGTTTAGCTTGCTAGTTTGGAAGGGTTGCTAATAACTTTAAAAAGAATCCCGGTCAGGCATGGATGTTTGTGACCGTCAATAAATGTTGTTATTTGTCTATGTGTTCTTCCTTTCTTTGTGACTGTAAAATTTCTTTCTGTGTCTGTCCCACTTGACGAAAGCTTATAAGCGGTTCTCTGAACAAGCACACAAGCTGGAATATAAATGTACCATACTTAAAAAAATCAAGGCCTTATATTATAAATCTTCATTAAATTTAATAGGTTTGATAAAAATTGTCGAAGTGCTTTGCAAGAGTATTCTGCATGATTTAAAAATGTTAGTTTTTCACTAAGCTCTTTTGATGCACTGAAGGTCTGTTTCCATTTTATACTCAATCCATAGTTCATATTACTGCAACTAAAAGAAAAAGATTCAAAGTCAAGCTACCTTTTTTTCATATTTTTGCAACTAATACTTCAGATTAGCGCAAGTGGACTGCATATCATTTAACACCGCACCTTTCCTACAGGCCAAATGTCCTAAAACAGGGGTTCCCAACCGGTGGTACGCCTACCACTGGTGGTACGCGGGAGTATTTCTGGTGGTACGCGTGAGTGATGTGAGCAACCTGAGGCTATTAATAGCTTCTGTACGCATGAACAACGTGCACGCAAACATACTTATTATATTAGACATTTATTTGAAATACACACGCATTATTTTAAAAAGAAATCTTTAAGTAACTTCTGGATCGGATGTCAAACCTAAACCCCTTGATCTTCCGGCAAGTTCTGCTATTTTCGATGCCATTTGTTACGAGCTACTAGAGTGGATTTTCTGAACTCTTGTATACAAAAAAATAAACATAGAAGCAGAATAAGTGTTGAAATTCAAAAGGCCTTTGAACATTTTTTTGAAGAGTAAATATTATACTTTATTTAAAAAATTTAGTTCTGGTGGTAAGCCAAAATTTCTCAAAAAGTCAAGTGGTACGCAGGTGCAAAAGGGTTGGGAACCCCTGTCCTAAAGGTTTTGCATGCTTTGAAAAACTTCTTTGGAAAATTTGCCATGGTAATCTTGGCTCCATGCGTGTCCCCCCGCCGCTGCAACTGGAGGTCACGTGATCTGCCACCAGAGACGTAGCTACCGCCGAACCAATTATACGGGGACCGCGGGCCCCCAACTTGCATAAGCAAAAATTAATAAAAACTTCTCTATTTTTTTTTTCACAAATGACAAAAGTAAAAAAAAAAATTCATTTTTTTCCCCGCTAAAAACATACTTAAAATCTTAAATTCAAAAAAAAAAAAAAAAAAAAAACATTTCACAAAGGAACTCATTTAATTATTGCTGATAAAATTCAATAGTCTTGCATCCAGTTTTCCCAAGGGAATAACAGCATGCTTTTTATTCTTGACTTTCCCAATTGCAACCAAAAAAGCTGAAAGAAATTTTTCAAAATTAAAACTGTTAAAAAAATTACCTAAGAACTTCGATGGGACAGGAACGCCTGTCAGACCTGTTACATAGAAGCAGAAACTTTAGAAAAACTAAAATCATCATCAGCTATAAATGATTTAATAAATCAGTTTGCCGAAAAAAAGGCAAGAGGAGTGTATATTTAATTTGAATTGTTTGTAAAAATTTTGGAAAACGTGACAGATAAATAATTATGATGAATAAATATTTCTTTTAATTTTAAGCATTTTTTTCTTTTGTGAGAAATCTTTACCCTTTCTAAGAACCCGCCAAGACACGCTACGCTTTTGTCTGCCACTCTAATTAATACTTTCACTATAATTTTCATGATTCATATGTATCCTAGACAAGGGAACACACAGCACTAAGAATATTTAATTGCAAATTATTTAAGTTGGCTTCTGCAAAAAATGTTTCCTGCATAACATTCTTACTTAGTCATCAAAAGCATTTGAAAAATAAAATAAGTCACAGGAAACAAGTTATTTATTCAGCCAACAAATGTGTTTTATTTAATACTCATTTATAAAAACTTGACATTTTACAGGGAATCTCCCTTTCACATCTGTGCATAATATTGTATACATTTAGGCTTAAATACACAGGTTAAATACACAAGGTTAGGCTTAAATACACAAGTTCCAGGACATTAGCCCATGTTTCTACTAATAGTCAAATTTTTCTTAACAGAATTCAAAACCATCTTATTAATACAATAAGTGTTCAAACAGCAAAAGTACGTTTGAATTTTTAAAAAGAAAAAAAAGTTCTTGTGCTTCAAATTTTTTTTAAAAACTTATGTAAGGCATGCAATAAAAAATTATGATAAATAATACTAATGCGGTTGAAATTGTTGCTGAGTTGAAAAGGTGCTTCAGTTTTTTTCGTCGCTGGTACAAATTTAAGTGTTCCTTAAAAATAAAACATGAAAATTAATAACAAAATGAATTACAAAGAAATTAATTTTGTAACAATATTATTGTAATTTACAATTTCCCGAAACAAATTCTGGTAGAAATCTATCGACGGAAATTTAAATGATAAAAGTCCAAATGAACAAAATAATCGCGACTCTCTACTTAAAATGTGCTGGCATCATAAAAAGTTTGGTGTGTGGGAAAAAGCTCTTAGTTGTAAAGAGCCTTGCACTTAGCACTTAGCCAAGTTACCGTTGGACGAGCCTTTTAAACTCCTAGATCCGTCCATGGAAGTGGTGATACCTGGTTCTAATGCGGTTTTTTTAGTCACCGACGTAAACACAAAGGTTAAATTCTTGGTCGACAGTGGCTCAGATTTGAGTTTGCTGCCTCTCTCTTATAGGGGTTGTAGAACAATTAGCCCTTATGTTTTGAACGCTGCCAATGGGACCACAATAAAAACTTATGGTACTAAGTTATATTTCTTAAATTTGGGTCTCCGTAGGAAGTTTGATTTTCCTTTTGTCAATGCAGCTGTTTCTAAACTTATTATAGGAGCTGACTTTCTTCGAGAATTTGGTTTAATTGTTGACATTAAGAATCGGAAACTTATTGACCCTTTAACGTCTTGTACCCAAAAGGGTAAAGTTTTGCCTACTTTCATACCTGGAATTAAGACTGTAGTTGGCAATAGCAAATATCACCGCCTAATACAAGAGTTTCCAGACGTAACTAAGGCCATCCCTAGACCCTTGACAATAAAGCATGATACTGTCCACCACATTAACACTTTTAGCCCGCCTGTTTGTTCGAAGGTTACATCCTGCTCAGCTAAAAGCTGCTAAGGATGAGTTTTCATATACGCTGGAACATATTTGTAGCTCGTCTAAAAGTCCCTGGTTCCATGGTCCCGAAGAGTAACTCAGTCTGGAGACCAACAGGTGATTACGGCTATTGAAATCGCGTACTAAACCTGATAAATACCCTCTGCCAAACCTACAGGATTTCACATAGGACCTTTCGGGTAAAATAATTTTCAGTAAAAAAAATCATGCATTAGAGGGTAAAGTTTTTTTCTATGACAGAAATAGGTGGAATCTCAAATAAGAACAAAATTAAGTAGGAGAATATGAAATTCTACAACACAAGCATAGTAAACTATCTATTATGATTATGTGCACAATTTTGATTTTTTTGCATACACACCTGTGCTTCGTGATTTCCGGGGGCGAGCTTGGATCGAGCGACTGCACGGGGGCGGGGGTCTCTCCTATCTCAAACATTTCCATCTTGAAGAGAAAGTTTTGGATTGTATTCTTGGCCACCACCTGGTTGCGGCGGCCGAATTTTCGAATCTGGATGGCGACCATCTGGCCGAATACGTCGAATTCGTCCAAGGCCCGGCAGCGTCCCTCGTCGGCGGAGGTGACCCGGGGGGTGACGTCGGCAGCAGAGTCTTCACCCCGCTTCCTCTTCAAAATGGGTTCGAAGGCTTCTTCCTGGAAGGAAAATAATGAATTAAGTTATTTAGCACCAAAAGTATCCAACAAACTACCTACTGAACTTCAAGGTATCCCTTCTTTACACAGGTTTAACAATTCCTTATTTAAATTTATATTGTCAATAGACGATATTGATGTATTTTTTTTAATTTATCGAAGCAAATTGTTTTCTGCATATATATTTCCCACTGACCAGAATTTTTTGAAATTTGTTTTGATAATTTAGCATTGCCACAATTTTGTTTTTTCCTTGTGTACTAGGGGACAAACCTCCTAGAATTGCTCAGAATTCGTCTTTGCTTTCTCCACAAACAAACATGCAAGACTAATATGAGGACACTACAATCTGCATTTAATAAAACATGCTTCCTGTCCATTAAACTTCAAGAATTACTGAACTACATTCAATACAATACTTTTTAAAAGATAAATAAAATGTCCATAATTAAATTTATCTATACTGATAAACACATTTAGTTAGCGTAGCTTCTACGATTTCTTTCACGTTGGCAACTTCTGTTGAGGGGAAGAATTTACATTCTCCATCATTAGAAATATCCATTAAGCAGCCGATGCAACATTATGCAAAGCAACAGTTACTTGTGAAATTTAAGTTTACTTTATTCTTTTTCAGTTAGGAATATCTATGATATAATGGATGGTCTTGATTTGGAGTTTTAAATTTCATTGCCAAACAGCGAAAATGCACAAATATGCTCAACATTCCACATCATATTTCATGGAGGGCTATTGGAGACAGGTGTCGTAATTAAGAACATCGGGATAAGCAACTCAGCAATATTAATAATTAACTGAAATAATAATTTACATAATTACAGGAATTTATCAAATGATAAATAAGTACCTCTTCGTCACTGGATCTTTCGACATCTATGTTTTTTTTCTTGGTTGAACTCTTTTTCTGGACAGCTGCTTTAGCTTTCGAAGCCTTAATAACCCTTTTTTTTAAGGGAGGGCTAACAGCTATATGAAAAAAAAAACTATTTCACATTTAATTGTATTAACTAGCAACTTAAATTGTTTTTGAAAATATTTAAATTAAAAAAAAGTTAAAGTCCAACACAAAAAAAAAATCAAACAAATCTTTTACAAGTGAAGAGTACACGGGAAGAACCACTTGATTTCTCAGAAGGCTTTCCTGAAAAGCCTCTTTGGGGATGATAGCGAAAAATCGCCTAAAAAAGCAAGTGGTTCTTCCTGTGTACTCTTCAAGTTTTTAACATGTAATATAAATCTTAAGAAAACGGTTACAAGACAAATAAACTATTTAATTGTACTCTTTGCAACTTTAAATGGTTTTGGAAAATAAGAGACTCTAAAAGACATAAAATATATTGAAAATTTCATTCATAAAATATATTGAAAGTTATTTTATTATTTCAATTTAAAAATTATTTTGTAAAAAGTCGTACTTGATGTGGGGCATGCCAGACAAAGTTCCCAGGCACACTGTTTCGCCATTGACCCAGATACCAACTCTAAATTCCCAGAATGTTCATCTTGACTTTGTCGGCCCGCTGCCCCCTTATCAAAACTAGTTACCGTCTTACCATTATCGACTTAACACGATACCTGAACCTGAAAGTAAAATACATAAGCTAGATAGCTGCTTCCTTACCCTTTTCGTATTCGACTAAGGCCTCGCAGCCCTCGTTTACGGCTGTTTCCAGCACGCCATCGTTGCCGAACCGATCCATCGATATTTTTATATCCATGGGCGTAACCGCCCTTCCTCTAAGACGGCACATATTTGTCACGTCTGTGGTTACTGATTCGAAAAGGTCGTCCATAAACTTGGTGAGGAATTTCTTCCCATCATCTTCGACGTTTCTCATCGCACTTGTCATGGCTGTTGATTAAAAATACAATATTAAACTTTTATACTTAAAGGAAACCATGTGCCAAAGTAACAAGACTTTAATTCCTTCTCAAATGGACTAGTGTTACATTGAAACTTTTTTTTAATTCTTAAGGGGAGACCATAGTTAAAAATGACCAAAAACTGAATTTTTGAAACCAGTATTTTCTGATAGATTAGCCCGATCAGTCGAAAGAGACCAATTTTGTATCGATTGGTTGATTATTTCATATTAAAAAATTAAAATTATAAAAATAAACCCATGTGTCACGCTCCTTTGAATTACTAATTGTATGCTTGTATTATTTATGTATTACATTGTAAAATATGAATTTTTTATGTGTTGTTATTTGAAAACTATTCACTGGCTCAATGTAAAAAAAATTCCTAACGATTTACATGAAATTCGGCTAACATGAAATGTTTCGGTGGTCCCTTCGAGTTGTGTTAAAGGTGTTTGACTGTATTTGTTTCCTTGCATTTTTCTCAAAACTATAATTTTCAACACATAGGTACACTTTTCTCCAAATCTAGTAAATATTTCTTAATATTTTTTTGTATGTCATAAAACCATTTTAGATCTATTTAAGTCACCTAATTTAGTCTAACAAATTAGAATTTTTTTTATTATTTTACACTTTTCTTCGTTGAAAATCAGAATTTTTATGAATGTAGAATATAACGTTTTTAAAATAAATTTTAAAAAATATTTTAGGCAAAAAAAATGTTAAGAAATGTTTAATACATTTGGTGAAAAGTGTACCGAAAAAATACTTGTATTTTTGAAAATTCGTAATTGTATGTTTCAAAAGATGTATTTTTTCTTAAAAAATAATTTTTAAAAATAAGATTCTTAGATGTAAATACAATAATAAAAGTACAATTTATAATTTGGTACAATTTTTTTTTATTGTACCATTATTTTTAAATGATTTGGAGCCTTTCGAAATCAATACTAAGAATTGCTCATTTTTGCTGTCGCTAACTATGATCTCCCCTTAAGAAATTTAAAATTTGATGCTTGAAAAGATATCTAATTCAAGGTTGCTTGTTATTTTGTTGTTCTAAAAATTCATATGTAACTATAACTTAAGAAAAATATACGTTATTTATGACAGGATTCATACAACTTTTGGCTACCCAAATTCTAGGCCTTTTCAAGGATTCTTTTTAATATATTAGCTTAAGGGAGCAGCTGTGTTCTTATACGACAAATAAACAATTTAAAATTTTGCTTTAAGATATATTGCATTCTTTAAAACATGCAGCTGGATACAGCTATATGACAAAAAAAAAACCTATTTCACATTTAATTGTATTAACTACCTTGTAAATTAAATCATTTTGAAAATATTTAAAAAAAACAAAAGTTAATGTCTAACACACAAAAAAAAATCAAACAAATCTTTTACAAGTGAAGAGTACACAGGAAGAAGCACTTGATTTCGCAGAAGGCTTTCCTTAATAGCCTCTTTGGGGATGATAGCGAAACAACACAAACATTTACAATTTGAAATTTGCCATTTAATTAGCAGCAAATAAGATGTTTTGAATAACAGCAAAATTAATACCAAAGTACATGAGATCAAACTGACCAGTAGAGACGATGTTGCTCCCGGTGGAGTCGACAGAGGGTGAGGTGCCAGGAGGGCTGACCACGTTGGCTAGATCCTGCGTAGGAGAGCATGGTAAGTACATTTAACCCTCTCAGTCCCAAAAATTTACTACACTACAGAAACATCGGATATTCACAAAATAAGCTTATTTTAGGTCAAATATACGAATTCCATAAGGAAAAAAAATTCATTAAAATTTTTTTATATGGTTTTTGAAACAATGCCAAAATTTTTTTAATGTGGAAAACAACAAAATAAAAAATATATATATTACCTACAAACACTTCGAGTTATGTATTTTGAGGTATCTGACCATATTATTAAAAAAAATTTAGTAATTATTTTAACCGAAATAGTTAAAATTGTGTTTTAAATATGTGGAACTGAAGTGAACTTATCAAAAATCAAGAGAAACGCTTGTTGACTATTTTCTTAATAAAAAAAATAGTAGTTCTGACTTCTATTGAGATTAATGTAAAATATTGTCTGATAGAACAAAATGTGAAGAATCGAATGATGTGTGTTTGGATGTCATAGCGCGACATAAAAATTTTGAAAAAAATATTGAAAGTGATGATGCCAAATGGCATCACTGGGACTGAAAGGGTTAAAAACCTACAATTGGTGAATTGGTAAAAAGAATAACTTTTTTAAATTTGTGGCCTTGCCATGCATCAGCATCCAAGAGATTAAATGAAATAATACTTTACATAATTACAGGAATTTATCAAATGATAAATAAGTACCTCTTCGAAACCAGCTTCTTCTATAATTTCGACAGGTTGATCGTCCATATCAGGGCTGGAAGTCCAAAACATAAAATTTAAGGACAAAATTTCTTAAAAATTTAAGGACAAAATTTCTTAAAAATTTAAGGACATCCATTTTGAAAACAACTACAACGAAGACAATACAATTAATTTTATTTTAAATTACTTACTAGAAACAATAACATTTATTAAATTATTATTTACAAAGTAATAATTTAATGGTTAGATTTTCAAATTGATCGACTTAAAACAACGGTCAAATTTATTACATTGCCGAATAATTGATTAAAAAAAGTAAATAATTATTTGAAATCATTTATCATATAATTAATAAAATATTAGTATAAGAAAACTTCAGAATAAATTATATGCGTTTAAATAGATAAAAAATAGATAAAATCCTGGGCACTAGGGTGGACGCAAGGACCCATAGGAAAATTTATTTTCCGAATTTTTTTGGTGCACCCTCCTAAAAGTTGCCACTTGATCAAAAAATGAAATTGACGAAGTTTAAGCGCAATCAGATACTATTAACCCGTGCCTCAACGAGCCTGAAGTTCGGGAAAATTGCTGTTTTTCCAAAAATTACCAGTTTTTCACCTATAAAAATTAGAACGGTTAATTTTAGAAGTGTAATTATAATTTTATGTTATAGTATGGATTCTTAGCTTTAATTTGAGTACCTACAACATGAATAAAAAATTTGTATATTAAGAGATATGTCCTTTTTTTAAGGACAACATCAAAAATATTGATTTTTAGGATTTCTTAAAATATATATATATTTTTTATGTGTGTATTAGATATCCTAATTTCGTTTACTGTTTGTTTATAAAATATCTCTTGTCATAATCTGTTTTAAAAAATTAGCCACCAGCAAAAATTTTATGATGAAATTGGGACGAATTACCTATTTTAAACAATATTGTTCACAATATAATTTTTTGGCCCATTCT